>JAUMHJ010000017.1:677286-694241 GCA_032361105.1 Microctenopoma lineatum | reverse complement strand
AGGAAGCCAATGGAGAGAAGCTAATGTAGGAGTAATATGATCTCTCTTGTTAAGTCCAGTCAGAACTCTGGCTGCAGGATTCTGGATTAACTGGAGGCTTTTGAGTGAGTTATTGGGACAAACGTTCTACATATTTGTTTTATATAGAAACTAAATGATATAACTTGGTCAAAGATGACTCCAAGATTCCTCAATGCAGTACTTGAGGTCAATGCAAAGTCTCCACCGTGTTTTCAAGTCCACATAGAATCCAGTAGTAGAAAAGCTTAAGAAAGAAGATTTTTCCTAAAAGAAGCTCTATAGTTTTCTAGAAATTAATCAAGGACAGTTTTACTAGACTGAGAAGAACAAAGATGGATTCATTCTGTCAGAAATAAACAGATCCAGCCTCACCTGCATTCAGCCCATGATTTATTTCATCTGCCCTCAGCTGTGGTCAAAAGGTCAGCGTGAGTCCTCCACTGCCCCACAGCACCACCTAATTTAATTGGTTTGAGAGTGACAACAGTGACAGGAAGATAGTCCTGAGAGGAGGGGGGGGTGATGGGCGCTTCATTCATTCAATTTCCTCACTGCTCTGCTTTATTCGCTTTAGTCCCACAGAGGACGTTCTCTAAACAGCCAGCACACACACACACGTCCAAGGAGACGGCGGTGATACCGAGGGTGAGTCACATCCATCATTCCTAGTCTTATATGACATCAACTGTCAGAATAAACGGCGATTGGATGGATCAGCCCGAGGAGCCGTGACTTCTGAGCGACTGCAAGAAGTAATCGTCACAACATTTAAGGAGAGTCAGACATTTGGGGAATATGTCATCGTCTCCTTTAGTTTTATCTGTGTCCAGGTCCCTCGGGTCTGGGTCAAAGCTGAGGGTGCGATGAAACGTGGACAAATCAGCAGTCACACACACACACACACACACACACACACACACACGCACATGCACACACGCACACACACACACACACACACACACACACGCACACACACACACACACATCTGTTTCGAGGTTCTATACCAGCAGGTTCCGACCCAGAGTCCACAGGATCCAGGTCTTTTGAACCCAGGATTCTGCCCCCTGCCTGTCTCTCTCTGAGCTTTCTCCACCCTCCTCCTTCAGACACTGACACACTCTTTCATCAGCTGACATTAGATGCAGCTTATGATGAAAGGCCAAAACTAGCACAAGCTGCCTCGGCTGAAAATAGCTCAGCTCCAATTAGCCTGCTGTTGCCCCCTTCAGAATAACTGTGTCAGGGAGAATGAGCGTTGATGCCAAGTTGGGACGGTGCCATGTCGTGCTGCCACACGTCCCCTAACAATGCCGACAAAGGTCAAATGACCCCGCCTGCAGAGCCAATGAGAAAATGTTTGATCCTCGACGAAGCAGCGGCTGCGTGGTGTGAAGTGACAAACGGCGAACTGCAGCTGTCTCTGAAAACCAGACAGAGCGTATTCCCTCCTCGTGTAGCTCCAGGCTGCTGCATGTCAGAGCGGTCTGCAGAGGTGGAGCCTGGTGCGAGAGCCGCCGGACAGACACAAGCAGCTGAGCGTCACCAGCTTTCTGATCGTTCTACAAATCCTGTGTCACAGTCTGATGAATGTGAGCAGGTCTGGGTGAAGCAGAGCAAAGAGATGATAACCACGGAGCAGCCACCATGTTAGGAAGCAGAAAGACCTGCAGCCGCCACAGCTGGATGAAGAGGAGGTGATTCAGGCCGACGGAGTGGGTTCATCCCGATAAACAGGTGGTGAACGTGATTGAATTCCTGCAGACGGAGGCGAAACTAAAGAAAATGTTGCGTCATGTTCAATCTAACCTGTGATGTCTGCAGACAGGTAAAATAAAAACTCTGACACCGCGGACCTGCAGATGAAGACAGGTCCAGTCTGAGTAGCAGGAGCCTGCCAGTGTCTGTCATCATTACCTCACGTACAGAAAAGAAAAGTAATGAATGCACGAGCTCGCTCTGCTGCCTGCGGTATAATTACCATGGAGTCATCTATTAAATCAGACAGATGAACGCAGGCGACATCCATCTAAATATTATCATTAAACTAACCTTCCTCAAATGAAAAGATACAAACTACAGCTTCCACGGAGATTCCTGCAGCATCAGCACCAGCGCACCGTCTGTTCCCGGCGCTGGTCATTTATCCGCCTATGAACGGCGTTGGTGTCTGTGTCTGCTGACACACGGGGTCTGCTCGCAGGCAGGTGGAAGACAGACATGAAGACATCCCACTAAATCCGTCTCTGAATGTACAGCAGAGACACGTCCACGGTGTCTCCTCTCCATCCGTAGGCTGCTAACACCAGGTGATCGGAGGACATCGTCTTCTCAGGTCGGTGGTTTGTTGTCAGATTCTTTTCTGGTTCCGAGGTTCTGCAGTGATGAAGAAGATGAAGAGCTGCGTTGAGGGGGAGAAATTTCCTCTCCGCCTGCAGGGATGAGAGAGCTGCCTCCATCTGTGGAGGGGGACACATACGTGTCTTCACACGATGTCTCAGATTATTCAAATGTAGCTGTTGAATAGAAATCTCTCTTGTAGCTGCGGGACAAACGGCGTCTTGTGCCGCGGTTGCATCAGCTCTCCAGCCTCACTGACCTCTCATTTCTCTTTGTGATCTTGTGTTGGAGCATTTTCCACCTGCCTGCTCTGAACCTGAGGAACGAGCCTTTGATCGGCCTCCTGCAGCTCGCTCTTTTCGCTCCGACGAGGAGGGACACCACAAACGGCGTGGGCTTCGTGCTGCAGCTGAACTCTGCAGAGATACAGAAAATAGAGGTTTTTGGCGTGTGAGAGGCAGAGCTGTGTGTATTTGTACGGGAAATCTTGGCTGCTCCTCCAGCGACCGGTTGCCAGTTTGAGCCGCCTTGGGCGACAGAGTACTGTACCCGCCGCATAGCAGGGAGGTTTCAGACGGCTTTGTCGCGTTAGAAGATCCATTTTTAATCACAGCTCGACGCAGCGCGTCGCCTCAACGCAGAAAACACCAGGGTCAGCAGAGAGCTGTGGCTCTACACGCTCCACGGAAAATGAGGTTTGACAGCGTTTTCAGCTGATTATAATGGGAACAAATTGAGCTTTAAGTGTGTTGGCTGACGACGGAGCGCGGGGTCGTTAATGCTGAGCCCCGCGGGGTCAGTAAACAGCCTCACACAAATACAGCAGCGCAGGGCAAATCTAATTAATGCAGCAACGTGAGTGGTTGGATGTGACATTAATACACACACACACACACACACACAGGCAGGACTAACTCGTGTCCACAGTCGTTACACTTTCTAAATGAGGTTTTAATGACTCACTGTAACTGCAGCTGATTGGATGAAAGAGAAAGGGGGAAACGAAGTGAGCGCTTCGCACGGCGTCAGCTGTTCTGTGTTGACTTCTTCTTTCTTAAGACGAAGCTGCGTCAGATTCATGACATCAGATTTACTCCTGAATCCTAGAAGCTGCTGGTTTGAATCCAGAGAAATGTTTTTGTCATGTTGACAGAAACATTTCCACTGTGTCCAGGGGTTTTTAGTGTCTCACCTCAAACTCTCCTCCTTCATTGGAGCCAGCAAAGATGACTCTCGGGGGTGAACGTCTGCTGCACTGGCGGGCAGCCTGTGAGGGCTTTGTGACGTGGGAGGAGGCCGCGGCAGCACCGCAGCTCGTTGACAACAGCAGAAGCATAAGTCTAGAGGGTCAATAAGCAGAGCAGCAAAGTCAATAAGTTCTTCAAAGTTTGCATCTGTCAGTATCATGGAGAAACGTCTGGACCAAAACGACATGACAGGGAACCTGAACCAGAACCCACGGACTAACACGCTGCAGGAGACATGAGCAGAGCGAAGACCAGGCGATGGCGAGAACCAGGAAAAGTGAAACGTGCAGCACATAAAGAGCGAGAGGACTGATTATTAGAAGGGGGGGACACCTGGGAGGGAGGGAGGGAGGGACAGAACCAGAGGAGGACCTGTGGACCTCAACGGTTCTGCTGATGCGACGCGGATCGGGTCGACTGGAGCTGCACAGCGTTGGATAGAGAACAACCCGGATGTAACACGGTTTCATTTCCGTTCAAACGTGATAAAATGAAGAAGCAGAACAACAGGAGGAGGGAGAAGATACGGTAGATCCAGCAGGTAAAACCACGAGTGATAGATGGGCATGGGAAGTTCTCCAAAGCTCAGGTGGCATTATTAAAACGCTCACGCTGTGGTTCGAGACGCCACATGACTGAGAGTCACTTCAGCCTCAATCTGGAAAGTAATCAGGCCAATTTGTTACCTAAATGACTCGTGTCCCACTGGAGAAGTGCCGCTCTGTGCTCGGCTCAGCGATCTGTCATGTTGACAGGAACAAAGCTGAAGCAGCAGCGGGAACAGTGAAGCCCGGCAACACATTACAACAACGTGTGTGTGTGTGTGTGACCTCTGCAAGACAGACACACACCGCTCAGAAAGACAGGAGACGCCAACGGAACGTGTCGGGAACAGTCCCAGTGCCGCGGGTCATTCAGGTTCTGATCCAAAACACTCCGTGCACAGACACACAGCATTACGGACGGACGGACGGACGCTGGGAGACACAGACACAGTGTTTCTGTGCTGAGAGGCGGCTCCATCTCGGCTACACCTTCCTGCGCTGCACACTTTATGTTAATAATAAAACAGGTCGTAGAGTTCGACGCAGCACGAGCCGAGGTACCAAATGAACGTTTTCAAATTCTTTCCCTCACTGCTGCAGAATTAATGGTGCATTTCTGAGTGCTCAGCAGTTCTGAACACAGGTGGGAGGAGTTTCTGTATGTGAACAGAACCAGTCCGGTACCACCAGAATGTTTGATTTACTAAGATCGCGTTTTCACGTGATGCCATATGCCGTGTTCTGGGGCTCAGAGCGTTCAGGTACCAGCTCGTAAACAGCTACAGGTTAACACTGTGGGTGTTTGTTGGTCCAGTGGAACCTGCTGCTCTGACTGGATCCTCAGCAGAATCGACAGAGCTACACGACGTCTCTGTGGGTCAGTGTTGTTCATGAGTGAAGCATCATCTTTTCCCCACATGACTGGATGAGGAGGAACCTCTAAAGACAGGAGTCCATCTCTTTTCCTCCAGAACAACGTGGTTGACTGGTGGCGAAACGAAAACCAGCGCCGTGTAAAAACGTCACCGACGGAATTAATGCTGCAGTAACACGAGAACATGCAGGACTGTGCAGGGACGCGTGGGCGTCCTGAATAAGTGAAGGAGCACTAACCGCGAGCACAGATCCACCGAGCAGAAGAAGTTTCCTTCTCCCCGATCCATCTCTCACCGCGATCACAGTGGTCACTCAGTAACAAGCGTGACCAGCTCTGTTTCTCATAGAGCAACGTGTGAGGAACTTTACCGTGCGTGAAGACGCTGCTGCATGGACCCATGGACTTTTGGGGTTATGTGGTCAATGGCTCATGGAATAAAACAACAAAATTAAAACAGCTAAATCAGATAAACTGATCATCTACAGCGGCCTCTTCATTTTTTTCCAGAGCAGACATCAGCAAACTCAACAATCCCACTGAGCCCGGAGCACAAGTAGAGGAAACATAAGAAACCTCCAGAGAGAGAAACGTAGCAGAGGAGCTCAGTGAGATATGGAGTCCCCCAGCAGACCAAACCTACAGCAAGAGATGGTTCAGTCACCTGATCCACCTCTAACTATAAGCTTTATCAAAAAGGAAGGTTTTAAGTCTAACCTTGAATGTAGTGAGGGTGTCTGCCTCCCGAACTGTAACTGGGAGCTGGTTCCACAGGAGAGGAGCTTGATAGCTGAAGGCTCTGCCTCCTATTCTACATTTAGAAACTCTAGGAACCACAAGTAGACCAGCGCTCTGAGAGCGAAGTGCTCTGCTGGGATAGTAAGGTTCTATGAGGTCAGATGATCTTAGGAATAAGGATTAATGAGACTGATCAGTGGAGGCAGATGGTCGCCCACTCTGCTGGATGTTTCTAGCCTCACTGTGACCTGGTGCTGCTGAAGAGGGGTTCGTTTTAATCTGTAAAGGTCTTTAACCTGCTCGGAGACTCAGTGTAGGTGCAGAAATAAAAACCTTTAATAAGCACAACATTTGGTAGTTCAGGTGCACCAACAGGAAGAGAGAGAACGAGTTAGATCACAGAGAGCGTGTTGATTTCTGTGCTTCAGAGAAACGCCGCCTGCTTCCACACAGAAACTGAGCTTATCTGAACTCCCTGAAGGTCCGAGAAGCAGGTTGTGTGTGAGCGCATGAAAATGTTTCCCTGAGTGACACAGAAACTTTATGCTGCTATAAACACTAAAGTTCATCACGTGTTGTGGAGCATGTGATCAGGAACTGTAGAAAGTGGAAGATAAGAACTGTTCACTCCCTCACTTTATGTTCAGAGGTCGTCCGGTAGGAAGGAGACAACGGGCAAGGTTCAAACATGAACGCAGCTCGTTCGTTTGTTTCGTGCTGTGCGTTCATGATCAGCTGCAGCCGAGTGACTCAGACCACCGGGACGCTCGGGTGCTGCCCGGGTCGAGGTCTGGCCTACCTTCCGGTCCTGGAGAGAAGAGCCCGTCTGCAGAGCGGGGGAGAGGCTAATTGTCGAGGGAGACGCTAAAGGAGCAAAACTCTCTAATTAGCACACGAACTCTAACAGCTGTAAAAACCAATTAACCTCTGATCGTGCAGGTCACGAGAGAGAGAGAGAGAGAGAGAGAGAGTGAGAGAGAGAGCGAGAGAGCGAGAGAGAGAGCGAGAGAGCGAGAGAGAGAGCGAGAGAGAGAGCGAGAGAGCGAGAGAGCGAGAGCGAGAGCGAGAGCGAGAGAGAGAGAGAGAGAGAGAGAGAGAGAGAGAGAGCCATGCGGTCACCTGAATAGCGCCGTGCTTACAGAACTTACAGCACTGATCGGGGTTCGAATCCTCAGGGCGGCCCGGTTCCTTTCAGCGAGTGGGTGGGTTTTTCCTGCTATGTCCAGAAAATGTAGTTAGTTTTAGGATCAATACAGAGACTCTCAAAAATGAGAACGACCACACTGAGATCCTGTGACGTCCAGATACAAACAACTAGTCGACCGTACTGATGAAAACACCGGGAAGAAGGAACCGGAGAGGAAACTCTAAGAGCTGAAGAGACGTGGAAGGTGAAGACACCCGTGGTTCAGCAGTGACCAGCGAGGAACATGTGAGATATTTTCTGTACCTTAAATTCACGAAGCCGCGCCTGGAACTAAAAGGTTGTTTCAGCACAACAACAAACACACCGATCATCCGGCCTTCAGGCCGACCGGCGACCAGATGCATCATCCATCTGACTTTCAGCAGCTGTGACCTTTTTAAAGTTTAAAATGGTTTTAATTACAGCAGCAGCCTCCGGCCGGTCACCGGCACCGAGGAGAGAAGCTGTTCAGCGCTAAGATTAAATACAGCAGCTGGTCCTTTAACATCCAAGCGTCTCTGTTCACAGGAAGGTTTTCCCTTTTCTCCTCCGGTTTTCAGGAGGTGGGGATGTGTCTGCAGCTCAAACTCCAGCCGCGGTTTCTGGTGAAAGCACAGGAAGTTTTTTGAATTCAATCTTCCATCGCAGCAGCGCCGCAGTAATTACAGCACTGGTGCCCTGTGTACCTGCACGGTCTGAAGCCACTGACACAAAATGACAAACAGATGTCAGGTAATGAGCCGAGGGTGAGAGGGCGACACAGACGGAGGGATGAGTGGATGGACGGATGAATGGACAGACAGAAGGACGGATAGATGGATGGAGGAATGGACGGACCGATGAACAGACAGACAGAAGGACGGATAGATGGATAGATGGATGGACAGAAGGACGGATGGACAAGTGGACAGTAAAACTACGTGTGTGGAAGGACACATGAGCTGAAGACACCTTGTCTCGATCAAACATGAGGCTGGGACACAGATGAACGTTAAACTCCACAGGCTGTGTCTCAGTGTCCCCACTGGACATGTCTGATTAGCATGTTAATCCCTGCTATGTAAATCCAAGCTGATGTCACTGGTTCCGATTCCTACAGTGGATCCTGAAGCAAACGTGAAATATTCTGACAGTTTATCCGGTTGTTGAGGATGAGGCCCACAGGGAGCAGCTGGAGGTTCAGGGTTCCTCGGCTAAGATTCTGATTCTCCTCACACCCTCCACTGCTCCAGACACTGGCGGCTCTGTGAGGCCACCCTGACCCTGTAATAGCAGGCTTCACCTCCTAAAGCTCTCCATTACAAACAGATGATGCTGCTGGCAGCCGGGCTCAAAATTCTTGCCTTCATCCCCGTGATGCGACGGTGTGGAAACACAAACAGAGGCACACGAGCAACAGCGGTGTGTGTGCTGTGTCTCTACATGCTTCTCTCTGCTCCTCCTGTCGGAGCAACGGAGGTAATGCACAAACAGAACCCCTCAGTTAGAGTCTGCATGCTGGGTCAGATGAGGGATGTTGGTGCTGAGACGGTAATCCAGGTTACATTTCATCGAATCCTCTTCCAAACACCAGAACTTCTTTTTCTCTGAAGAAAGTTTATTATCAGCAGCAACAGGAAGCTCAAAGAGAAAAACTACTGGAAATGGAACAAAGCAAATAAAGTGAGCCACATAAGGTCCAAACCCCCGAGTTCTCATCAAGCCTCCAAAGAAGCCCAGGAAACAACAGACGTGTTGGCAGGTGCAGGCAGCGATCGATATGATGCTCCATCAAACCTGCTGGGAATTAAACAATGGCTGCCAAATAAAAGCAGGCGACGTCTCTCAGGATGGTGCAGCAGCCTTATAAGATTCTCACGCATCGTTTGTTTCAGCTGTCACACACACACACACACACACACACACACACACACACACACACACAGTCACGGAGTACGTGTGAGCCGTGGGGTGAGATTTAATGACACTGTCACAGGGGTCAGCGCACATCACCTGGAGCCTTCACACAGGCTCCCAGCTGACTGAGCGACCTTTCTACTGAGCCCCACAGACGCACATGCCGAGTCTGGGTTTCACTCCCACGTAGATTCTTTTAAATTGGTGCTGACTGTAATTATACATGATGCTGATCCAGTTATAGGAGACGCTGCATATCGGCGTAAATGCATCGAGCGTCACCGAGTTATTGGTAAATGTTTTGATCACCACAGACCGACAACGGGCCTTCACACAGCGCGCTGTGACCAGAACACGCTGCCACGTCCGACCAGAACAAGTGAGTACCACCGCTCTTAGAAAGGTCACAGATAAATAAGAGAGCGGAAGGAAACGAGCTGCAGCACACGGAGCAGAAACACTGGAAGGCTTTTATTCTGAAGCAGCTACAGGAAATCAATGAAAGTGGAGGAAACACGTTGCTGCAGAGCAGGAACAGTGTTGATAGGAAAGAAGGGACACATGGTTCAGTGTGGGCCCAGACTTTAACGTCACATCAGCGCCTCTCGGAACATCCCAGTGCCCCCCCCGTGCCCAGGTTCATCCTTAGCTGTACAGCAGATCCTTACACTCTCTCCTCGCTGAACATCGTTTCTTCCTGCACAGCATCTGGAGGAGAGTTTGAGAGGCTCTGTCTGCGTGGCATCGTGCAGTTTCCTTGGTTTCCAGACATTTAAGCCCTTGGTTGTGTCTTCAGGTGTCTGTTCCTGAGAAAGCCTTATTCAGCATCTAGTGATGTCTTTGACCACACAGGACGGACATCAAGGGACACCTAACCTAACAGGTGGATAGAGAAAAGACGAGTCACCTGCTGTATGTTTGGTAGCTCCAGGACTGTGGCTGCTGGGTCAGAACAGAAACACGTTGAAAATACTGACAAGTAGCAACGAGTGTAAAAGTAAAGGAACATTTCACACATTTGGCCTCAGTGAAAACAGGATGCAGGACAAAAAGGACGAGACGAGACGCGAGCCCGTCTCCAGGTTACAGGTGCGCGGGTGCAGGTTTCCTCTGCATCCATCACCATGGCAGCGCCGGGACAAACCAATCTCCCTCCCTGCCTCTTCTCATTCCATCACAGTGGTCAGAGCAGCAGCTCCGTCGCGTCGCCGCGGCCAGACGACGGGTCATCGCCCTGGGAGGTGGACAAACCGAGGTTTACGCTGCAGGTAAACCGACGGTGTGTTTGTTTCATGTGAGGAATAAATGGAGGTCAGGAAACCGCGGACTCTTGTGCACAGTCAAATAAATCATGGTGTGTAAAGTTTAAATTGGACGTCGCCCAGCCTGCTTTAAAAACATTTGACTAACTGCTGTCACGCGGTGATTCACTGCTTCAGCAGCAGCTTTGAGCCACAGAAAAGCCTGAGGAAGAGTCTGCTGCTTCATCCGATACACACGAGGAGCCGCTGCCACTGAATGCGCAGCTTTGATGTTGGCTGTGATTGTTATCTGGTAATCAGCGCGCAGCAGCCTCATTGCACTCAGGTTTCCAGCCCATGTTTCCCCGCCGCGCTCCTGGGCTGGAAGCCGTGCAGTTTATGACCCATTTCCTGTTTGTGGTGACCGGCGGCACCTTCTCTCCGTGTCCAGAGGCGCCATCGTGTTTCATGCATCACCACCGACGCTCAGCTCCATCAGAGGAGGAGCTGGCCTTCAGGGACGACGCGACACTTCACATCCTTATTACATGTGGTAATGTGATTCAGCACGCTGCCGTACAGCACCTCCTTATTCGCCTCCTCCTGCTGCATGCTCAGTCTTTCGCCTCATAAACAGTGAGACCACATAAAGTGCAGCTGCAGCCAGCAGCATACATCTACATACAGAACAGCAGGAGAAATCCTCCTCGCTGTGAAAGACTCAATCTATTTCCAGTAGTTAATGAGAGGCTCAGCCACCCGCCCACCACATATACGCTGAGAACACTGAGATTATTATGCAAATTATCACATTACAACCACGGCAGCGGCGGTTATTTGCACAAATGAACCTCCGTATAATACATCACTCCTCTAAATGAACACATAAAGATCGTGACGGGGCTTCACGGACACGGAGTCAGGAACAGGAAGTCGCCTGGCTGTGTCTCGGGGTTCATGGTGACTCGTGGGAATCATCCCCCACACCCTGAACCAGAGCAGGGGGCGACAGCTCCGACCTCAGGCGGACAGATTTATGTCTTCGAACGGAGCAGTTGGAGCTCGAGCATCACAACAACGCGTCTCCGCGGTGTTTGTATGTCTGCATGCAGTAGTGGGACGCACAGAGACGGAGGTGAGGAGGTTATCATCTGAACGTGTGGCTTAAACTCATCGCGAGCATCGACAGTCACGTTGCTATAAATACATCCTGATCAGCAACTGTTGTTGACGCTGTCTCCTAGAAATGACAACTCGCGTCCTGTTGTGGAGGCAACGTAATGACTGTCTGAATGAGGTCCGAGAACAAGATGAGCTGCTGCTTCTACCGCGCACCAGGCTGCAGTTCACACCCACAGACGGACCGCCGCGTTTTAACGGATTCACCCTTCACTACATTCAAATCATTTCCATCCAACTCATTGATTACAAACATTTCTATTTATTAGAAAGTAATCAGCCATAACCTGTTGTAATCTGTCACATTGCTGCTGAAGAATTCTGGCCCAGTGCTGTTAAGCACAGCATCCAGAACTCATGGTCCAACAGGTCCTGAAGCAGCTAACCAGCCCCAGACCATCACACTGCCACCCCCATGTCTGGCAGCCGACCAGCCTCTTTCACCTGTCCGTGTGAGGCCGCTGTGCTTCCGTGTTCTTTTATAAACTCCTGGGTGAGTCGTGCTCCTGGAATTATTCGGGCTGGCTGCTCCGGGGAATGTTCGCCACTGTTCCACGTTTTCTCCATGATGATGATGACTCTCAACATGGTCTGCTGGAGTCAAAGGAAGAGGAGGAGCAGTTATTTTTTCACGTCAGACGAGGCAGGTTTGGAGCATTTTCCCTTTAACACAGGACTGTCTGCATATTTCACATCCTGTCAGAGACTCATCCCAGCTCATCAGTGTAAAACCAGCCGCGCACCACAGAGGTAAACGTGCAGCAGCAGTTTTATTAACCCGGCTTCACCCAGCGTGCGTTTTATTGGGTTTGAGGCTGAGCGGATTGGCGTCATCCCCCTGCTAGGATATGTGTGACTTTGGAGCCAGGTCCAGATGGCTCATTATGCTGGAGATGTGAGCCACTGGCAACACTGTGAGAAACTGTCCTACCTGAACTGCAGCTCTGACATCAGGCCAGTGAGATGAAAGAGAACAGCCTACTGCTCATCTGTCCGTCCTGCAGAGAGGAGGCACATCTCACTCTGCTCTGTGGCCTCGGATGTCCTTGTTTTCAATACAAGGAAAAATTGTGACTGCAGGAGTAAGAGGAAGATAAAAACAGAAGTGGCAGAGGAGAAGTCCCCCGAGTGTCAAGCAGTCATGAAATAATTAGCTGCTCCCGCTTCCCCGTTGTCATACGGGTTCCTGACACTGTCACTCAAACCGGCTAGGAGATAATTACCCCACCACTCGGGCACAGCCGCGAGCGAAAGACGCTGCTCACCTCACCTTTTCACGTTCAGCATCAGATGTCGGGAGGAATCAGAGGGACGAGAGCTTCAGGCATGAGTGTGGTTCATCGACCGTTTCCTGCTGCACAAACTCACATTTATGATGCGTGTTTATTTCCAAACCATCTGGAAACGATGCGAGTCAGTGAATGAAAGATGAAAGAGCGGGTTTAATCCCGTTTCTTCATCTGGATCCTTCTCTGACAAAGTCTGAACGAATCTTTAATTAGCTGGTGAGAAGTGGAGGAACTACAGAAGACAGAAACCAGACGAGCTTCTCTGCTGCATCAACAACTTTTTGAAGCATCTCGAACTATTTGAGTTTTTTCTACCTTCGTTATTGATGTGCAGCGAGTCAGGAACAGTCCTGCTGCCGCCAGGTGTCTCCTGCAGGACTGTGTGTGTGTGGACGCCTCGTCCCTTTGGAACATGTCCTGGAGATGCTTCGTGCCTCCTGGCTCGTGATTGATGCTCCGTGCAGTGTTTTACTGCCTTTGCCATTTCATCGATTCCTGGGCTGAATCCTGGGGGAGCAGAGTAAATCACCCAATTAAATCCGTGCTCCTCACTGATCTCTCTCTCCACCTCTCATTGCTCTGCCGCAGCAGAAAATGAAACACAGGCTTTGCACTATTGATGCGCTACAGCGGGCGGGTTAAACATTAAGCACTGCCATTAATATTCATGTTTTAGTTGTGATCAGAGAGCGATTCACAGACTGGACAAGAGAGAGAGGGCGCTCCTGGTTGGTGTCGCGGTCAGTCTGAAGCTGGAGCAGACAACCACTCAAACTTCTCCTCAACACACGTCCTGAGGACTCTGACCTTCAGCTGCATCAGATCTGTGGGTACACCGCAGCGCCTCCCCGCCTCCACTCCTGATCTCTCTACACGCTGAATTACAGAGCAAGCTGCTTCACAAGTACCTGGAAAAGCTTTCAAACGAGCTGGAGGACGGAGACGCGGCTTTCAGTGACAAGTACCCCTCGTTAATTTCATTATTGACTTTGTTAGGAAAACACTTGTTTTCAATTAGCAGCACAGGAGACGGGAACTCTCAGAGATTCTCGTCGGCAACGTGTTCGATCATTAAAACGAGGCTTTAAACGAACACGGCGTCGACCACACATCAGTCAAATGCAAAACAGGCCGTGGTGGAGGAGCAGGAGGACACAGTGGGTTTGTACCAGACCAGGCAGGAAAGCTTTCGTCATTATTGTCCGCTTCTGCTTCCGAGCACTTCTCCTCTCACTGGTTAAAATAGAGCCGGGCCCACACACCCACACCAAAATAAGCCGTGTCAGAGCATTACCCAGAAATGGGAATGCATAAAATAGCTGGTTTATGATTTATCGGCTCATTATTCCCCTGGCTGCAGCGACGTGGGAGACGTAATTATTCAAAGCCCCGTCAAACACACCGAGCATGGAAAGCACAACCTTTACAGCTGCTGATGATTAAGATTGGCTGTGGTGATGGAGGGAACGGGGCCCCAGGGGGTGGGGGTGGGGGGCTTTCGACAGGCCTTCTGTTCACACTCGGTGCCGTTCATTTGTCAGAGTTTACCAGAGCCCGCAGCCGTCACGCCGCGAGGCAGAGCGGTAACATCACTTCAGCGTTTCAGACGACTGTTAAGAAAAGTTCTGCTTTTATTGACAGCTCCTCAAACGCAGCGCTCGCTCCAGTTCACCACACCACTAATCTACACACACACACACACACACACACACAGCGAGGTCCTGCTCCGCCTCAGGTTATGAAGCCACAGCTCCACTTTCCTTTCATCTCCGCCAACACTGAAGAGGTTCTGCTGGACTCGAGTCATTTAGCTCCGGTGAGGGCTGCGTCTTTCTCGCTGGCTGTGCTGCAGGACTTGCTCTAATGGGACGTCGGTATGAATACCACAAAGGTCTCCAGCATCATCTGGAGCATACTAATGCTTCACTTTGACTTGTGGCACCACACAAGCTATTTCTGTAAACTCCCCCTCCCATAACCACGGAGAATGTTCCTTCTGGTGGAGGACATGTAAATGGCTTCACATTATTCTCCTCAAATATTCCTGTTTTTCGTGCATCGGGACTCATTGTGGACACAGAGCACAGCAGCAGTATGTTTGTGTTTGTTTTTTATTAGCATGAAATATCCTTTAAACCACCTGCACAACACAGAGCAACAAGCAGAGGAGGAAAAAAGCACGAGGCCGAGCGTCTCAGTGCAAGAAGATCAGTCTGAAGCTGAAGCAACAGCATCCGAGATACAGTGTCCTACACACGCACACGCACGCACACACGCACACACGCGCACGCGCGCACGCACACACGCACACAGACACACACAGACACACACACATGCGCGCGTGCAGTGAAGCTAGTTTGAATACGGCTGTCACATGCACTCAGTGTAGTTTTCGCCACACCGTCTATTTCTGTCCTGTACCAGGTGTGAGAGAGCTGAGAACAATCTCCTCGCTTTCATTACACCGAAAAGGTGTAATGAAACATGAAACACACACACACACACACACACACACACACTCACTCACACACACACACACACTCACACAGAAACACACTCACACAGAAACACACTCACACAGAAACACACTCACACACTCACACACACGAGCATGGGAAGATGCTCTAATTTCATATTTTCTCAGAACCATATTCATAAACACATGTACACGCGTGTCGTCGCAGGTTCAGAACTTTGTCTCAGCGAGAAGAACCTGATCCAAACATCTGAGCAGCATCGTGACACAAAACGAATGTGATTCATGGATCGTGTTCTGATAAATGTTGTGCTGCGACTGTTACACCTGATGAAGCAGCTTTAATTTGTCAGTGGATGAGGAGGAAATAGGTGGAGAAGCCTGAAGGAGATCCTTTGATTTCCTCCCTCCTCCACTTTGTTTCCTGCTCTCCTGAATCAGACTTGGGTGGCCTGTTCTTGGCCTCTTAAAACTTCATCACTCCACTTAGCTATACGAGCATCTATTATTCACAAAGAGGTAGTCGCAATTAAGCAGCCTGCCAATCAGCAGAGCCCGCGGGACCCGGGCATCAGCGGGAATCTGCTCGCAGGCTGCAGGAGAGCATCCGTGAGGACGGGAGACATTAATGCATCTGGTGACTGAGGATAGAGACTTGTTAAAAGATGCGCCGCCGTAAGCATGAAGCATATGGAGGCAGAATAAAGCGGCGGCGGGAGGATCGTCCTGCAGCCTCCCTGCGGATCAGGGCTTCTAACTAACAGTCCGCTGAAGTGTCCTTGAGCAGCTCGTGTGCAGAGATGAGACTGAAACTAGTGAGAGTCTCTTCTGTGTGAGCAGCGTTTCCTCTTCTAGACGAAGCAGCTGCACAACCGACAAAAAAAGAAAAGAAATTCTAAATAAGTCCTGAACATTAGGAGGACTGTCTGAACACCATTCTCAGGAACTGCCCAGCCCGCCAGGACACCTCCAGAACTCTGGGCGAGGAGTTGTCTGTGTGTTGCTTTAGGTTTTACTGTGTGCATCACAAACGTGTCCACGTCCTCCTCCGTGCGAGGACGAGAAAGGGAGAGAAAGTGTTGCAGACTTCATGTCAACCTCCTCGTTCTTAATGCGGGCACCGTCACACAGCGTTTCAGGGACGTCTCACTGGGTGTAGGTGCGGGCCTGGACCCAGTGAGACGTCCCGTGAGACTGAAACGGCGTTTTAATGGCGCTTTGAATCGGTTTGTTGTTCACTGACAAGCGATGCATCATGAGCTGCTGCGACTCGGGTTCAGGCTATAAACACATCCGTAAGGTGCTAACGTTACCCAGGACATTAACAGAACGTCCACGCATCAACATACTTTACACAACCACACACACAAACTATTTATAAAGTGACAGCTTTACATTTACTTGTGTTTATTCTACATCCAAGGTTCAGGTGCCTCCTTTGTAAAACTGCTGTTTGATATGTGCACACACGCCGGGCCGGCTGAGTGAACCTTCTTCGCTGTGGAACACTGCGAGATAAAGGAGCTTATAGAGTCTGGGCACTGATCCACACAACAACAGACAGAGCAGATATCTGACAGCAGGGAGGCGAACAGGTGTCACGCACAGTCAACACAGTCACACTGCTCACAGGACTACGCCAACCACAACCGCCGCTTCTTTGGACCCACTCATGGAACCATGTGCAGACAGAACCAGTGTCACTACGTTTCCGATACTAAGGCAACAGAAGAGCTTTTCCTGTAGAAGGACATGAGCGTCGCTGTGTCCTTTTAACCATCTAACATCTCAGGGAACCGCCGCGTCATTGCCTGACAGGTTGTCCAGCTCCGGTTGTCCAGCTCAGGATGTCCAGCTCAGGTTGTCCAGCTCACGTTGTCCAGCTCACGTTGTCCAGCTCACGTTGTCCAGCTCACGTTGTCCAG
>JAUMHJ010000017.1:639703-677186 GCA_032361105.1 Microctenopoma lineatum | reverse complement strand
GCTCACGTTGTCCAGCTCACGTTGTCCAGCTCACGTTGTCCAGCTCACGTTGTCCAGCTCAGGTTGTCCAGCTCAGGTTGTCCAGCTCACGTTGTCCAGCTCAGGCTGATGGACCCGCAGCACTGAGCGTCTTTCATTCAGTAAAGACCACGTTTGATCCTGGACCCAGTTCTCCTGCAGCACGTGGTTTACGTGGCCGTGACACAAACAATGTGCTGAATATTAAACATCACCACAGGAAATTAAGCGCTTCCCTGAGAAATCAACAGACCGCCACCTGCTGGAGGAAAACGGGAACCACACCTCAGCTGAGCAAATGCTGAACGTTGACTGTGCTTCTGTGCACATACTCACAGCTGCTGACAGTGACCCTGTGTCTCTCATCGTAGTGTTTTAACCACACACAGACTTGTAGTTTAATCTCAGTGAGAAGGTTTAAAAGATTAAAGGTTTCACACCCTGACTTCACATTAAATCCTCTTAGGACACCTGCCTGTAAAAACTATTTTATGGATATGTTTCCTCCTCCACAGCCCTAACAGACTAAAGAAGGCAGTGAAGCATGGCACCATCGCCTCCGTCTGTCTCCACTCGGGCATTCTGAGGGCAATCGGCGGATCCGACACGGTCACAGTCTGTTTATCAGACCTGAGGAGACGCAGCGTGAAGCTGACCTGCGTCCTTCCATTCAAGTGGAGCCTGGAACCCAGAAACAGACAGGACGGACTCAGGGGAGTTCACGGTGCCGCTCGCTCCTCCTCTGCCAGACCTGGTCTCTCTCTCTCTCTCTCTCTCTCTCTCCTTCATCTTCTGTAATTGACCAAATCTGCCAGGCGCTGCTGCTGAGAGATAGGCCTTTATTGTTTTCTTTTGAAGGATAAATCTTCATCCTCTTCTTTGCGTAAACCACTTTAGAAAGCCTGATGTCTCCTTTATCTTCAGTATTAAAGCCAGAGAGGCCAGAGTGAGGGAGTCCACAGAGATGCAAACATTCACACTGAAAAATGAACAGCAGCCGATTCTATATGTTCGTCCGTACGAGTGTCCATGTGTCCAAAGACGCTGCTCTCTTCCAAACTGCTCGTTTTATTCTTCTATTTCATCGAGTGCAACGTTTTTACCTCGAGATGCTGCTCGAAGAACAAAAATTCTCCAAGTCAGAATCTGACTGAGGCTGAAGGTCCTTCACCTGGAAGGATCCCGTCTAAAAATGCAGTTTGTGTTTGTTTAGTTCAAAGATTTATGTTTAAGCTTGAAGGCAGGAGACGCGACAGAACATTTGAACCAGCAGGAATCTCAGCGAGGTCATCGCGATGATCCAGTCCGAGAGAAACATGACAGTCTGCGGGAGCGTAAGCTCTGCTTTATCTCCACTGTTTTCCTCCACAGCAGAGATGCTATCAGGGAGTCGTGCTCCTGTGGGTGGGGTGGGGGGGGTACATGGAGAACGCAGCTGTGCCTGTTTGTCTGCAGCCAGCTGATCGCTAGGAGATACAAAACGACAAAAGTGCATCTTCAGTGGCCCAGGGGAGCACAGCAGTGTGTGCCGCGCAGAGGTCGGGCTCAGTGAGGCGTCCCGTTGACTTTCAGCGCCCCAGACATCTTGTTCACAGACTGAGGGGGAGACAGGGAGGACAGTGGACAGTCCCACCTCCTCCCTAAAACCTGCTGCTCAATGGAGAACGTCCCGATGTCACAGGTCAAACTGAAGCCAGCAAAGCGGAGCAGGCCGGACCCTCGTGGAGACCCTTCGTAGAGAACTGGATTCGTTCTCACGGCTGCCACAGACCGCGCCGAGGATCCCTGTGAAACGCTTGTTTTCTTTGCGTCACACCAACACGCGTGTAACACCAGAGACCTAAACGAACAAGACAAACAAGGAACTTTTCTGAAACAGTGCTTTCAAACCTGCTGCAATCACTCAAGCACACAAACAACACATCTCGGCGCTGACAGTCTATTTTGGGGGCTGAAAGTGAAACTACAGTAGCATCAGCTTCATTAAGTTGATTTGGGAACCAGCAGCCTCTTCTCACACAGATGGAGACAGAACAGTGTGCCAGTTGGGAGCACAACAAAGACGAGCGCGCGGCTTGTTGATCAGTGACTTGACAGCGACACGATACAAACTCTGATGCACTGATGTTTAAAAATGGAAAATATTTGCACAGTACCAAAGATGTGACAGCAACAGCTCAGCTTCCATGAGGTTTGATGGAAAGGCCAAATAAGGACAAAGACCAGAGAACGAGCAGTGAACTGGGTGAAGGAACACGTTCAGGTGAAAACAGGAGGAGGAAACAGAGACACACTGATATCAAAGCAGCTTCTCTCCAAAGCAAACAGGGTTTGAATAAAGATGTATGTTAAAAATAATCAAGTGATGGAAGCAGGTTGATGAATGAACTGCAAAGAGACCTCCACATCAACAGGGGGCGCCAGAGAACACTACACACAGGATACAGAGTCCCACGCGATGAAAGCTGGCTTACTTGTTACCATGGAGACCTGAGTGTAGGTTCAGCACCAGAAGGGCGTGGAGCAGGTGGAGGAATTCCTCAGCAGGGAGTCGGGAGGAGGAAACAGCTCCGTGTGCTTCCTGTGGGTTCAAAACAAAGTACAAGCACAATACCAGAGTCACCAGCAGGAGAAGGGACATGGCTGCAGAGAGCCGAAATGTTCTGGAAACATACGGGCCTCAGGAAAACTGAAGAGCCGGAAGCAGGAAGGAGGGAAATGAGCAGACAGCAGAGGACAATAGGGAACGAGTCAGCGTGGAGCAGAGCAGTAGCGCTGACGAGGTCAGAACCATAAATAGGGATAGATCGGACCTCCACAGATTACTCAGAGACACTGAGACTGAATCAGATCCAGGTCTAGAGTTCACAAGCAGAAGAAGACCAGCAGAGGGAAGTGGTTGGAAAAGGAAAAAGGTGATTTTACATTCTGTCACAAACCCGATCAAAAGAAAATCGAATGTGACTGAGTTCACTGGAGCTCGTCCTGTACACTAACCTTGGCGTCATCACCTGGTTCCAGCCTGACTCCAGAACCAAGTCCCAGCCTGAAATGAGTCTAGGAGGCAGGGGAAGCGACCTTTTCTTCCTTCGTCCACATCCATCCTCCCCCCACGGTGTGACGGGGAAGCGTTACTGCTGCTAAACACTTCCTGGTTCATGGGAGCAGACTCAAAGTGTGTTTGTGGCGATGGATGCTCATTACTTCCAGGACATGACAGAAACCTCCCATCACAGGCGCCGGAGCTCAGCGCTGATGTTTCCACGTCTTGTTCCTATGATGAAGAGTTTCTGATTATTTATATGGAGTCGTCTCCAGACAATTTCACTTGTTACTACTGTGCAGGACCGTTTCTGGGTCTGTGGGGGCCCTGTTCAATGTGTCATAGTGGCCTGGTAGCTTAGTGGGTCAGATCCAGATACACAGTACGATATGCAGTGAAATGCTTAGACGACCTCAGAAACGTTAAAAATAAACACGAGGAACACATTAAGTAAAAAGAAGCACAAATCAGAACAGAAGAACAACAGAATGTCTACAAACACAACAACATGCTGAGTAGAGTGACCTAGTGGGTGTGGTGTGGTGATGGATTGTCAGCGGCTGGATGACCCGGGTGTGTGCAGTGTATAGTGTGTGATCTGTATTGGATCAAAGTTATTGGACAATGTCCATTGGACCGCTGAGGTCCTGTGAGGTCTTCCTGCCCTCGGTCAGACACTTGGAAGGAAAGGAGTATAGTAGGAAACCCCGTCCTACCAGGTGTGTCCCTGAGCCAGACGCCCAGCGCCAGCTCCCTGCAAGCGTTAGATAAGCGTCTGCCAAGCAAAGTAAAGTCACAGTAGCTTCTCAAATCGGATCCACTGTTTCTACGTTTTAGTGTTATGAGATTCAACAATGTAGTTTATTAAATAATAATAATAATACCAGCTTTACAGAATGATTCAGTGAAGCTGTGCAGCTGTACAGGGCTCCTCGGCCACCAGGGGGCCCCCGAGCTCCCGCATTCCAAATATTCTAGTAGAAATACATTGATTTAAATTTCTCTCAGAGGATGTTTGTTCTGTAAAGTTTAAATAGACTTCTGTAAAGTGTTGGGAGGTGTTTCTGGTGCTGCAGCTGCTCCAGAGTGTGGACTTCACTCTTAACTAGTCAGTCGTTAAAAAGAAACTAATCGTGCACAGACCCAGACACGGCCCTGCCCGCCCCCTGTGGAACGGTCCTGGTGTTGGGTGAGGGGTGAGACATTCCCGCGCTGATTTGACTAATGTGGTTCGGGTAACAGTGTCGGAACCACTCAGCGGGTCTGTGCGCGCGGCCCAGTTCCTCCCTGTGGTGCTGCTGAAAACAGCACATGATGAACGAACCGTCGCAGAGTCACAGCGGACCGGGGGTCTGGATCAGACCAGGTCAGGGTTGGAAAGGGGGCGGGAGACCACGCCCCTTTGCAAGCTGCGGGACATGCGCGCTGCGTCTCTGGACAAGTAAATGCGTCAGAGCAGTTTGGTGAAGTTTGTCTCCTGTGTTATGGTGAGTAGAGAACACGGAACACCTGCGCTTTATGCCGAGCAGGAGGAGAGAGGGTCACGGTCAGAAAGAGGAGGAGGAGGAAGGAATCCCCGCTCGAGCACAAACACGACACAGACCAGCTGTAGTCTCGGACTCTGAGACCAGAGACCAGCTGTAGTCTCCGACTCTGAGACCAGAGACCAGCTGTAGTCTCGGACTCTGAGACCAGAGACCAGCTGTAGTCTCGGACCCAGACCAGCTTCCTGACTCGTGCTTCTGCGTTAACGCGACGCGCTCTGCCGCGTTTGACCCACAAAAGTGAAAGAAAAACTAATTTAACCGACACCTTGATCAAAACCGAAACGATGAAGCACACAGCTGTTTGTTTGTTTATGTTTCTGCCTCCTCTTCAGTAAAACCTGTAAACAGTGTGTGTGTGTGTGTGTTTTTCTGTCCCACAGTGAGGATGAATGACGACGCGTTCGAGGTCCCGGACAGGACAGAGTACCGCTACCTGGTGCAGGAGGAGGACGAGCAGGAGGTGCAGTACGTCCATCGCAGACACTACATCAGCCCCGTCCTGGTGCTGTCCAGACGCTGCATCTTCTTCATCTGCGTCGGCGTGCTCTCTCTGCTCGTTCTCGCCTCCTACCTGGCCTACGTGGCCCAGACGCTGCCGCCGGGCCTGGCCCAGGTGTCCACCAGCTGTGGGCAATTCAGAGGAAGACACGTGAGTTCTGGGTTCATCAGAGAACCCTCGTTCTGTGGGGGGGGCAGCCTGTAAGCAGCTGGCGTGTTGGCTGCTGAGTCATCACCGTGGTGGAAATCCAACTGTTGGTTTCGTCCCTGTTCTCCAGACACATGGAGCGTATTCCTTTAAGGGCGTCCCCTACGCTGCTCCGCCCCTCGGTGTCCTGCGGTGGGCTCCTCCTCAGGACCCGGTGTGCAGCAGCAGCGTGACCGACGCCGGCCGCTTCCGCAGCATGTGTCCCCAGGTGCGTCCTCTGTCCAGCACAGGGACGGTGATGGGCCAGGAGGACTGCCTGTTCGTCAACGTGTGGACCCCGACCCTGCAGCAGGACGCCAAGCTGCCCGTCATGGTCTGGATCCACGGGGGATACCTGCACATGCTCAGTGGAGGGGAGGAGGGATACTCGCCCACAGAGAGGCTGGCCGCCGACACAGGAGTGGTTTACGTCAGCTTCAACTACAGACTCAACGCCTTCGGCTTCCTGGCGCTGGAGGTCCTGAGAGAAGGGTCTCCGACCAACACCTCAGGTCAGTGCGTGACCCAACAAAACATTTCACTTTCTGTTTGACACAGGTCCCACTGCAGCGTCTCCGCTGGACAGAGGTGCAGTGTTAGAGGAGGCTCCTCACACAGAGGTGTGTGTCACTCAGCATATGAAGCTGCTCCATAACCCAGAAAAACCCGCTGTGACCTTGATGTGGCGCGACCCGTTAAACGACGGCCTCGCGAGTCCTCTTCATCTTCAAAGAGCTGCGCTCACATTTCTAATTTTGGATCCTCCTGATTCCACGCTCCACTTCCTCAGTGCTTCAGCCTGAAGAGAGTTAAATTTAGTCTGAGCTGTCGGGACGCTGCAGCGAGACGCTTCTGTTTGTCACGGAGACAACAGGACGTTAGGTTCAAGGCCTCATGGAGCAGCGTGTGGTTTCTAATCCATCCTCTCTCTGCAGGGAACTACGGTTTCATGGACCAGATCGCAGCTCTGAAGTGGGTCCAGAGGAACATCCGCCTGTTTGGAGGAGACCCGGGAAAAGTCACCATATTTGGGCAGAGCTCAGGTGTGAAAACAGGTCGTGGGACACAGGTCGGGTCTGTGCTGCGAGAGACCAGGAGAGAAGTCTGTGTGAAGAATAAATGATAAAATCCAGATTTACCAACATTCATCATTTTTAACTATTAGCAGATAATAATCATTCGTGGTCTTAGACTGATCAGTGTCCGTGTCGATCCTGGGTCCTGTGAAGGTGGGACCTCAGTGTGGACCCTGATGACGTCCCCGATGGCGAAGGGTCTCTTCCACGCGGCGGTGGACATGAGCGGCTCGTACGTGTACAACTCCACGCTGAAACAAGCCGAGTCCGACAACCTGGTGTTCCTGAATAAGACGGGCTGCAGCGACCTGAGCTGCCTCCGAGGTCTGACGGTCCAACGGGTTCTACAGGTAGGAACCCGCCGAGAAGGGATTCAGACACTTTTTGATTTGATGGGTCGTAAGGTGACATCCACGCATTAGAACATCTGTTAAAGAGCAGATGACTCAATGAGAAGGTTTTAACGTTTGACCTGCTCCAGCAGCTGATTTGTGATTTAACGCTTAGAACTGGACTTGGATCATTTTTAGGAGCATTATGTTCTGGCGTAGTTTGATGAGGATCTGGGGTCTGTGACAGAGCAGAAGACGTTCTAATGCACCCACACACTCCCTTCCCCCCCCCAGGCCATCCCGTGGCAGGTCTACCCCGCCTGGGCGGCCGAAGATTTGACGGACCTCCCCACCAAGGGGAACTTTGTGGGACCGGTGGCAGTTGTGGATGGAGTCGTCCTAGAAGCTCCACCTTTTGAAGTGTGGGAGAAGAAGGGAAACCACAGTGACGTCCCGTTCGTCATCGGGACAACGGAGCAGGAGGCCGACTTCAGGTGAGAGCTCACCTGGTCCCGGTTCCTTGCTGTCTGCTGCTGTTCTGGTCCGACCCAGTCCTCTGTGTTTCCTCTGTAGCCCTCCGGCTAAGAACATCTCCGTGTGGACGTGGGGGGACTACGAGTGGTTCGTGACAGGTAACAACTCAGACTAGAGTCACAGGCACTTCCTGCTCTGGTGTTTCACATTAAGAGCCTTTCTGCTGTCTGCCTCCACCTTCCTGCTGTAGATGATGAAGCTGTATGTTACATGTGGCTCAGTCCACAATGGATTCTCCAGCATGTGTGTGTCTCTTCACCCCCATCAGAAAAACTTCAGACCTTCAGTCGGAATCTCTCCAAAAAGGCCCTGGACCTGTATCCAGACAGCGAGGCCTGTCCCACTACAGACCGCTGTCCAGAGAGGTCCTACACCACCATGGTGTCCGACATCCGGGTCACCTGCCCCAACAACGACCTGGCCAGGAGGGCTGCAGGTGAACCCCCACCCCACCCAGCAGAAGCACTGAGTGCTTTCGTGTTTGTTTCCGTGTTGAGCTGCTGCAGCAGAACCGTGCTTCATGTAGGTTTCCTGCCCGTGGGCTCGTTAACTCGCTCGTTGGTGAAGCTCTCAGTAAACTGACATTTAGCTGTTGTGAGAGGCGACCGCAGGGCATCCTGGGTGATTTGTCTGCACGCTTCGTTGGATCCTCGATGTCGTGCGGCCTGTTTTTTTATCTGGGGCGATGATGAATACGACTTCTTGAAGGCTCACTTCAAGGCCACACAGCTGCACTGGGTGACATGTTTTATCCCAATGAACACACACACACACACTGAATCCAGACCAAATGCCAGTGAATCCACTCGTGAGCAGCAGCCACAGACAGATCAGTGTGTGTGTGTGTGTGTGTGTGTGTGTGTGACCACAGAGCTGGACCAGTTTCCTGGTCTGTGGTGTCTAACCGCCTCACAGTCCGTGTCTCTGTCTGCAGCGGCCCTCCACAGTCCCGTGTATCGATATGTGGTGACACACACGCCGTCTGGACCCCTCAACACATCCGGTGACCTGCTGACGTTCCCCAGCCGCTTCTCCTTCCACTGCCTGGACGCCATGGCGTTCTTCAGAGCGCTGGAGTCTGTCCTGGGGAAACCTCTGTCCGATAAGGACAAGAGCTTCCAGGATCTCATCACGAGCCACCTCGTCCACTTCGCAAAAACAGGTGCAGATGCTTCATGACAAAACGATGCCGCTGAAACGTTCCTCTGGGTGAAACCAGCTACTGAACCATCTATGTCTGTTTTTACAGTACTGGAAGAGAAAAGAACAAACGTAATACTTTTCCTCGGTTCTCTCAGCTCTGGTCTTCACTGAAGTCACTGTATTTCTCTTTGTCTCACAGGGAAGATGGCGAGCGAGTGGCCTACGTACCCAGCAGCCACCGCTCTCCTGGCCGACCGCCTGTCAGTGGCCCAGAACTACTCGGAGGCTCGTTGCTCGCTGTGGAGGGAGAACGGCCTGTACGCCTACGCCTGGGTGAACTGACCACCGCCTTTCATCACTACGTCACAAACTCACTGCGTTTCTGTCTCGTTTAATCTGAGCATAAAATAATCGAGTCTTTTCTTTTGGCTGAATATCAGAACCTGCTTGTGTGTTTTATCCGACTGTGACCGGGTCACTGCTCAGGTGCTGGATCTCTGCATTAAATCATGTTCACCAGCAGGTGGAGCTCTGCACTTTTGAAAAGCCTGTGTATGAATTCTGCTTGAGTGTGTGTGTGTGTGCGTGTGTGTCTGTCTGTCTGTCTGTCTGTGTGTGTGTGCGCGTGTGTGTGTGTGTGTGTGCGTGTGATGAACAGCATCTTTGCAGGTAAATGTCAGTGAGCACCTGCTGTGAATATTCAGGGAAATGAGTGAACATGTGACTTTTATATCTGCACTTTCTCTCTTTGAGCATTGTGGTTTTATTTTCATGTTAAACTTTGATTCTCTTAATAAAGTGTGTGTTCTATGGACTCGAGCTTCTGTTTAAAAAGATTTGAAGCTGCTTTCAAAGCTCAGCCCAGCGTGTGGGATATTACACTAACGTTCCTCAGGAACAATAAAGAGACAGACAAAGATAACGAACCGGGGCTTTGGACTCTGCGTTACTGTGTCTGTCCAGCAGATGGCGCCACGAGAAAACCTGCCCGCCCCCCGTGCGTGTGGAGTGGGGGTGAAGGCAGCTGATCCGGGGGCTCCTGTGTCTTTAAGGCCCGATGTCTCAGCTCACACACGCTGCGGCGCCTGCTCAGTGCTGGTCTGATCCTGGACCTGGACCTGGACCCGCTCTGTCTGCTGCAGCCTGTGTGTGTGTGGTTCGTCCTGCTGGACCTGCGCTTGGACCGGACGATGCTCAGAGGACCAGGAGCCGCGTTCCTGCTCCGGTAACGGCGTGTTCCGCTCATTGTTCCTGTTCGGCTTCGTTATTCTCTTTAGAATAAAGGTCTCGCGCGAGGCAGCAGCTCCGTCTCACGTCGCGAGACCTGCGCCACAGACCGACACTCGGGGCCGGTGTCGGGTTCCAGGTCTCCGCGAACTAGATCAGTATCATCCAGCCTCCGTGTCCCGCATATGGAGGCGGCGGCGCCTCTTCCTGCTCCTGCTCCTGCGCCTCCTCGTGCTCCTCCTCCTGCTCCTGCTCCTGCTCCTGCGCCTCCTCGTGCTCCTCCTCCTGCTCCTGCTCCTGCTCCTGCGCCTCCTCGTGCTCCTCCTCCTGCTCCTGCAGGCCCGAGCTGCGGCTGCATTCACACTGAGGTTTGTGACAAAGAGAAATATTACATTTACAGCAGCAGCAGCAGAAAGTCTGCAGCAGGACCACGCTTCCATGCAGGGGACCAGATGCAGAGGTTTGTTTGTGGCCCGGATGGACACTGATCAATGGGCCAGTACCTGGTTCCGTATGGTATGCTCAGCTCTCAGAACTCACAGAAGCTGAAGATGACGAACTGAAGGTTCACACTTGGTTTAACTGAAGTGTCGCGGCTTCGTTTCTGCTCCACGACAGACTGAGATCTTCTGTTGGATCCCTCTGGCAGGTAAAGAGCAGCTGCCCGTCTCTCCCAGTTCGGGCCTCCACCCTTGAGATTGGGCCTCAGCCAGAGCTTCTCTTACTTTAGTGCTCTGACCACATGCAGCCGCAGCCATATGCTCCGGCCGACAGCTCGTATTCAAGGCTTCTGTGAGCTGTCACTCAGGAAAACTCAGGTCTCCACTGAACAAAGAGGACAGAGGAGAAAGACTTGGGGTCTGCTCCACCTTCTACAGCACCCTGAGCTCAGGTGTTGGTGATGAAGCTGCAGCATCTTCCTCACTCTGCGAAGCAGGTTAACCCACACTCAGAGCAGCTGATATCACGCAGCACTGCTGCTGCTCATCGGCCACGTCAGCGTCAGCTCGCTGCTTCCAGTAAAGGTTTGTGATGCAGCAGCATCAGAGCACGACACAGACTGCTGTACATGCTTTAATCTGAGAGGCGAGCAGCAGCTCAGTCTGATGATGGGCCTGGAGGCAACGCGTGCGGCCTCGTGGTCCTGCTGTCCTCTGGTCCCGCCGCCGCTCCTCTGAGCCCACACTTCTTTGTTCCTCTTTGTTCTTTCGTCGTATAATCCCGCTTTGGAGAAATTCCTAATCCACATAGTTTGTGTATCATGTCAGTGTCCAGATTAAATCCCCAGATCCTGGCTGCGTGTAGAGAATGTAGATCAACAGGATTCACTGCTGTTGTTTGGGGATGACTTAGCAGATCCAGCTGGGATTGTGTGCATGGTTTTAACAGACAGCGTCTCGGGTGGAGGTTACTGATGATGTCACGCCGCTGACTCCACGCCTGGATCCATATCCAGGACGTGCTCCGTCAGCCTGGTGTCCGGTCACAACGCCTCAGAGCTGGTGTGAAGCAGCTGTCCTGTAGGAGGAGACGGGGGGGGGGGGGGCGGGGGTCTCTCTCCCCCCCCCCCCCCCCCCCCCCCCCCCCCCCCCCCCCCGCGCCCGCACCTGCAGTGCACCCTTCGCTTGAAGCATGTTGATAAGACGCATGGTGAAACTTGCTCCTCGGGTTCTCTCGCGGTGCCAGCTCGTCCCTGCTGGCGTCCAACGGTCGCCCACATGTATCAGCTGTGTGGTTCTTTCTGGGTCGCTGTTGGAGCGGAGCTCTCACGTCTCGCTCTCCTCTCTCTGCAGATATTGACATGAAGAAAGACATCGAGACTCTAATCGCAGAGGAACGCGCCGACATCATCTTGAAATATGCTACGGTGAGTGTGTGTGTGTTTGATGTGGTCCAGATGCAGTTTTCTGACATGAAATGTTCCAGGTGACAGACACTGCTCATCATGTTCTCCGTGGTCATTAGTATAATGCTGTTTCTCAGTGCGACAGGCTGCGGCTGGTTTCAGAAATATGAGCCAAAAGTGAGTTTGCTGCGTGGAGCTTTTCTGTAGGAACAGCTCGCGCCTGCTTGGTTGGTGTGTTTGTGTGCATGTGTGCAGGGCCGTGTGTGGGTGGATGGTAGTACTCTGCCAAAGTGCATTAATAGCACGTTGTGTAATAATATGTTTGTGGTTGTGGTTTGATGTGATTGGAGAACGATGACCGGAGACTCAAACTGAAACTAAGCTTGAAAAATGATGACTTACAAAAACCCAGGTGAGGAGAAAAAAAGGGTGGAAGCCACGAGGTCGGCCTCGTTTCTTTCCGTTTGACTTTCTACTAACACGAACCAAATCACATAGAAACATCTGCATGTGTCACACAGGGTCAGAAAGTGGTCCGGTCCGGTCCGCACCACGTTCAGCGGTCCAGAGCGTTAGAACCAGTGTTCTGTGGCGTTAGTCACTCGTCTAGTTGGTGGTGTTTAACACACATTTTCCGTCGTGCGATGATGTCGGGCCTCGTGGCTGCTGAACAACATCGTGTTGTTCTGCTGTATGTCAGGAATAATTCCCAGGAAAGCTTCAATGCTCTGCTCTAAATCCTCCTCGAGCTCGTGTGCAGAATGCGACCCACAGGGACCCACAGGGACCCACAGGGACCCACAGGGACCCTCCAGTGCATGGTGTAGAAACATCTGCACCACGTGGGTGTGGTTTGGTTCCGTCCATGCTCCTCTTATGAGACACACACGCGCAGGAGTCTGACCTCCATCTGTCCAAAGGGAGACTCGACTTTAGTGGGATGATGTAGCAGCAGGGCGCGACAATGCTACGCTGGAACCACGTTATCATTGAACGTCGCGTGATGAAAACAGCTGGGTGGGAACATACGGGCAGCACGTGTGAAAATGCTGTTGACATGTTGTGTCAAAGATCCCATTTCAAAATAAAAGCCAGGTTTAAGTGGAAGCTCAGCACAGAGGTTAAATTTAGCTCAGCAGCTTGAGGCGGGGGAGGGGGGGGTTGCTCTGCCAGCCATAGCAACAGCTGTGACACACTGTGCAGTGATTGACTTGACACTGACCTCCGGGGGCTAGATGAACCTTTGTGTGTGTGTGTGGATGCTGGAAACTGGAATCAACTCCACAACACAACTGTCTGCTCCCAGGAGGACTGTGGGAATCCACCCGTTTATGTCACGGCAGTATGAACAGTTTTCATACCACAGACACGCAGTGGGACGTCCTGCACCTGTCAGACGTTCAGCGCTAAATTTAAGCTTTTATACCAGTTTTGTGGATTGATCCCAGACACAGTTCCACATGTGTGGAATGTGACGTCTGCTTGTGTGATTTACATTCCTGTAGTAAATCAACAGATTCGATTCAAATCCAGTTATGTGCGGCTCTGATCTCTTTCTGAGAGTCTCTGCCGCTCCTCAGTGTGAACATATTTTTAGTCCTCTCACTTCCATGACGCTGACATCACTCGCTGTGCCGACTCAACCACGATGAAGCCGCACGCTCTCTGTGCGCGGCCTCCTCGCTCAGAGCAGGAGGCAGTTTGGATGTTTTCCAGACAGGCAGAGCGGTTATTCAGAGCGTGGAGCCTCTCCGGTAGACTGTGGAAGGATTAGCTCCCTCTCGGTTGTTTCAACACTGGGACCAGGTTGTTGCTCAAAAGGATTTTTCCATGGTACGAACACTGAACTCTAAACGTTGTGCTGGTTACTGCAGATTGTCTGGTACAGTTTGTATCAGTGGTTTTGTTTTTAGAGATAACTTTAACAGAGCAACGATGAACTCCTCATTCTGTCCTTAGAAATAGGTTTAATATGATTTGATCTCTGCCACGATTCGTCTCCTGTTCGGACCCCCCCCCCCTGCGGCGCACTTAACTTCGTGCCAGCTTTGGTCCTCTACCCACTTCCTGTGAGCCAGCGTGTGTGTGTGTTTCCAGGGCAGGCAGGGTGGGGTGGAGATTGACCCCTGGGAAGATGCTGACTACAGCATTTACAAGGCCGTCGACCGCTTCGGCTTCATGCAGTAAGTCCATCTGTGTGATTCCTGCGATGCTGCAGAGTGATCGCTGTCGTCTGATGATCTTCTCTCCGTCTTTGTTCCAGTGAGGACGAGCTGCCAGCCCCGACTGCACAGGAGGAAAAGGTAAAGATGACGTCACATGTCTGGGAGCAGCTCGAGTCCCATCAACCAGTCACACTCACACGTGTTTATTTCACAAGATGTGACTGAAATCAAAAAGTGATGATAACTGATGATTTCTGTTCTATTTCATCCATTCGACTACTGACGAGACTATAGTAAACAGAGTAGCAGGTCAGTAGCAGGTTAGTAGCAGGTTAGTAGCAGCTTAGTAGCAGCTTAGTAGCAGGTTAGTAGCAGGTTAGTAATATGTTAGTAGCAGATCAGTAGCAGGTTAGTAACATGTTAGCAGGTTAGTAACATGTTAGTAGCAGGTTAGTAATATGTTAGTAGCAGATCAGTAGCAGGTTAGTAACATGTTAGTAGCAGATCAGTAGCAGGTTAGTAACATGTTAGCAGGTTAGTAACATGTTAGTAGCAGGTTAGTAACAGGTTAGTAGCAGATCAGTAGCAGGTTAGTAACATCTAGAGATCATTGACTGCTCCCATTGCAGCTGTGCACGTACAGTAATCAGAGGACACGAGCAGTCGTGATGAGAATCTCTTCTCTAACAGTCATGTTACGGAGCCACAGCAGGTGTGAACTGTTCACCGCGTTCTTTCTCCTTCTCAGCTGAAGCAGCAGGAGATAGAACGAGCTGAGAAATGGCTGAAGATGGTGAAGAAGTGGGACAAATACAAGAGCAGCGACAGGGTGAGTAATTTTATCAAACATACAGAGCATTAAAACATTCTGTATCTTCGTCACCGCCGGACAGTTCAATGCACTTTAAGCAGAGTGGCTGCAGGTTTGAGATTGATTGTGCTCTGATTTTGCTCTGTGCTGTCAGATGGTGAAGCGAGTGTACAAGGGCATTCCCCTGCAGCTCAGAGGTCGGGCCTGGGCCCTGATGCTGGACGTGGAGAGGACTAAGGAGGAGAACGAAGGCAAATATGAGGTGTGCCCCGGTAACGTGGTGCAGCCTGCAGACAACAAATCTGCATCCTGTCTTCATGTATACTGAGACTTAATGAATTAACCAAACTGTCCACCTGCACCTCGTCCAACAGATGGACATTTAAATCCCACATCTGAACAGACACGTGTTTATCCTCCATGTTATCCCAGCGTGCAGCAGGATTAACGACACAGCAGGATGTGAGGACAGGGGCATTTTAGCAAAGCAGACTGGATTAGGTCAATGAGAGAAGAACGAGCTGATGGAGATTGGGAAACGATGAAATAACCTGAGTTATTCTTGTCCCAGTGTTTTGAAATTATTGTTATTTATATGGATTTATGAGAAGATTTAGTTAAATTGTTTTGATGTGTGAGCAGATGTTTCAGTCAAACACTGCTTTTTTCCAGGTGTTCTAATAAAGTTTCATTAGTATTTACTCAATGACTGTGTGTTTTCCTGCCCAGAAAATGAAGGAGCAGGCCAGACTCTACTCCACTGAGATCAAACAGATCGACCTGGACATCAACAGAACCTTTCGAAACCACGTCATGTTCATGGATCGCTTTGGAGTCAAGTAAGTTTCAGCGTTTAACCAGATTTTCTAATTGATTTTAACTTACTTTATTAAAAACATTCATGTGAACCACTTTACTCTCAGAGGAAATGTTATTATTCTCAGAACTGAGGAGTAACGAGTTCACACCGTTACAGCAGAGTTACTGCAGGAACCTCCTGCATTACTGCAGAACTCTGCCAAATGTCTGTGGTGTACTGAGCAGAGGAAACCTCACGTTTGAAAACCTTTGTGCATGCTGCTGGTGTTCCTGGCCCCGCGGAACATACGTGCACACTGCATCTTCAGTAAAAATGACTGTGTGCACACACAGTCAGACCTCGTACCTGCTAATGTCGCTAACGGCATCGTTAATAAGCGGATTTGTCATCCCAATCATACTGGCCGTCTGCGTCTCCCAGCTTCAGGCTGTTTGTATCGAACAGAGAAGAAGCTGCGACCTCGCTGTGAACTCGGGCTGAGTGTGAGAGATGTGGGCAGGATGGAGCTGGGTTTGTGTGGAACCCGATCCCGTAACGCAGTGATGTCACTGACAGTTTAATAGACCACAGGCCTGCTCGGGAGCGGCACTGGAAAGTCTGGGCCAACAAAACTTTTCGCTGTTTACTAGGAGTTCAGCAGCCTTTTTATAGAGAGGGTGAATGAGGCTCCACAGCTGGGTTCTCTCTCCTGCGTTCTCCTATCGCTCCGTTCTCTGTGAACGTTCTGTCCTCCTCCCTGATTCACAGAGAACTGGATGCGTTTCAAACTGTAACTCGGTCCACTTAAAACAGGGCAGAGTGGGACCTCCTGTGGGAGTCAGTATAGTGTGAACTGGATTCGGCTATAAATACTGATGTATGTCATTTGTACCTTCTTACTTTCTTCCTCCTCTTGTCTCCTCTCCCCTCTCTCTCCACAGGCAGCAGTCTCTCTTCCATGTTCTTTCTGCCTATTCAGTCTACAACACAGTGAGTAGTTTTCCCTCCACCGAGTGAAACATTAAACACCACATTGAACTGATAGAAATCTCGATTCCGTTTCCTCAGCCGAGTGGAGGCTGTAGCTTCCACACTACAGCATGTTTTTTTGATTAAATGCAGGCAGTGAAAGTCTGCTGACAGAGCACTCTGTGTATCTGGGACCACAGTAGATTATTAAATCGACGGTTTGAACGTGAAGAGCTTCTCAATAACATGTGCCATTAAACATGTCGTAAGAAGAAATGATGCTGTCAGGTAACATCAGCAACTAAAAATGCTGCTACAACAGACAGTAACTCCAGGAAATATTTGAGCAGAGCTGTTGAATTCTATTAGTAATTAGTACACAGGTAAACCTTCTCTGATGCTCCTGCACACTGCTGCAGCACTGAAATTAAGTTATTGTACAAACACTTTCTCATGTTTGTGGAGACAGTTGAGACTGGGTTTGGTTCCTAGATTACTACAGATCCTCCTAAAGGACGTTAAGGGAAACTGTGTTTCTCTGCAGCGCTGTACCTTTAAGATTCCTGGACCACACTGTGCCAGATCCCAGCCGGGCTGATCAGGAAAACGATGAACCCAAGCAGGGCAAAAATGGCGTGTGTTTGTCTTTGTCCTGATGCCTGCAGGAGGTGAGTTACTGCCAGGGGATGAGTCAGATCGCCGCCCTGCTGCTCATGTTCATGAACGAAGAGGACGCCTTCTGGGCCCTGTCTCAGCTCCTGACCAATCAGAAACATGGCATGCACGGTGAGACGTCGTCACAGTGAAACAAAACTAAAGTGACATTAAAGAAAAAAAGTATATTGAGGTGATGGCGCTGTTTGGTTCTGTTGCGACTGATTTCATGTGTGTTGCTTGTTGAACATCTTAAAAGCTTCTCTCTCTTTCCCCCTTTGTAAGGATTTTTTGTTCCCGGGTTTCCCAAACTTCAGAGATTCCAGACACATCACGATCAGATTGTTTCTAAACTCATGCCCAAGCTGAAGAAACATCTGGTGAGATGCGGAGGTGGTTTCAGAACAGAAACACTGACTTCCTGGTAGATTTGATGCTTTGTTACGTATTCTCTCTTTCTCACACACAATTTGTCTGTGTCCCTCTAGGACAGAGAGCAGATGTCTGCCGGGATTTACAGCACTAAATGGTTCCTGCAGTGTTTTATTGACAGGGTGAGGAACAGGCTCCGTCAGATTGGTACTCTTTATCTCACCTTCATTTAATAAGACATTAAAAACTTGTGTAGGTATCCTGTTAAAAACACACACTGTCAGGTGGTGGGCGGGTTTGGTATCCCTGATTATCTTATCAAAGGTTTTCTTGAAGGGGACATATTCATTCTGTAATCATTAAAACCAGTTGGCAGAAGCCCCGTCTGAGTAGCAGCGTCTCTTTCATGGGTCCGGGTGAGGTGACTACCAAAAGTCGTACTAACCTCTGTGCCGGCCAGATGTATGATTGACGGGTAACTTATGGGAAGAGCAACCTAAACACACAACAAGTCAGTACCAAGAATAAGCACAACAAGAACTTGGTCGAATCGACAGTTTCAGTGATTTCAGCAAAAACGAATCCTAATGATATTTGATCTGTTAAGCTAAACTGCTATTAGCCTCCTCTCGTCCATGCGTGCCCACAATCCTGTGGTGGTGGTTTGGCAGGATTTGGACGCCGTCAGCTCTTCTCTGGCCTGTGAGCTTCTGAGGTCTGGGGAAAGAATAAACCTCCTGACTCCAGCCCCAGAGCAGAGCTGAAGAAATGCGAAACTGCTGCCATCCACAAACTCAACTAAATCCCAGTGATATGGTGACTTGTTGTGTTTGGGTTCCTGCAGACGCCGTTCACCCTGACACTTCGTCTGTGGGACATTTTCATCCTGGAGGGGGAGAGGCTGCTCACTGCTATGTCTTACACCATCCTGAAGACACACAAGAGTAAGGTCGACTAGTTCCTCATATAAAGACTTAACAGTAAATTAATTATCGATAGCAACACAATCACTGGATGTTTCTGTGGATGCACTGTGGTAATCTTCTCTCCTTCATTAGTAAAGTTAAGAAATAGATGGACTTGGTCAGACGATGTTTAGATGGCTTTAACACTCCTCTGTGTTTGTGAGAAGAACGTCTGTTGAAGATGTCCCTGGAGGAGCTTAGAGAGTTCCTGCAGGAGCGGATCGCCCAGACCATCCTCTACAATGATGACGTAATCGTCGAGCAGCTTCAGGCCTCCATGACTGAACTGCGAAAGATGAAACTGGATCTTCCTCCTCCAGGTACTCGACGGTACTCAATGTGACCATGTGTTTGATGGTAAATAAAACCAAACCTGTTTACAGCATTCTTATGTTTTTATGATCTTCGGTTGTTTTTAGGGAAGTCTGACGAGTTGCCTCACAAGCCCTTGGGTCAGGAGCTGCCGGTGCTGTTGAGTCCAGTCCAGTCCTCTAGAGGGAAACCACCGTCAGCCAGTGGTTACCCCAGAGCAGGCCTGTGTCTCCACATCATCTCGCACCATCCTGACTCCATATCTCCAGACCAGAGCCCCTCTAAGGACCCCAGGGATCTCGACACTGCGGAGGAGGCGGCCCCTCTCCCTTCTCCAGACCCTGTCATTATCCACAGCCAGGCCTTACTCACTCCTGATGGTTCCCCTCTGATGGGGCCTCCACCTTACCAGCCGCCTGGAAGCCAAACAGTGGGCACAGTTGTTCAGACATCACTGCCAGATCCGGAGAGGGAAGAAATCAAAGCTAAAACAGCCTTCACCACAGAACCTTACGCAGCTCCACAGATCTCACCGACCTCTACAGGCGACTTCTCTGTGGTTGATAACACTGATCAGTACTCCTGCAGGGTCCCACAGACTCTTTCGGCACCTGAAGCACAGGTGGCCTCACCCGGTTCAGGCCTGGCTCAGTACGACAGCGTGTCAGCAGCAGAAAGGCCTGAAGACAGTTATGTGGTCCAGCTGCCGGAGCAGGCCTCAGCTCAGGGCACCAACAGGGACCAGGACACGTGCATCATCAGAGCAAACGCAGGGTCCAGACTGAGCTGAGCATCAAAACCCACAACACCAATCTATTGATAAAGTTCCTTCACTGTCTGTGTGTCAGGGGCACAAATCAAATTAGCTCCTTTTTCCTGTTTCAAGGTCGCGTTTCAGTTTCAGTAGTTAAGAGTTTACGTATGATTTATTAGTGTCAATGAGAATTCGTGCTAATCATCATGAATAATTTAATTCCTGTGTCACTAGGAATATTCACGAGATCAAATCAATGATGTTTGCCTGCTCTAGCTGTGGAGTCACACATGTTCGCTCACAAGTGTAAAAGACGCAGATGTTTACCAGGCAGGGGGGGTCAGAGAAGTGTTTTTACCAGGCCTGCGAGTCATTCTGCTTTTAATATTGTAGTAAGAGAAATAAAAAAATGAAGTTATTGATCACTGGATGATCTTAACCCCTGGTTCTGTAAAGATCCTGATCTGTACCACACACCATTCCTTTCCACCACATTACTGCCTCCTCCACATGAACACATTCCTCTCACTTGTCATGCATACAGCTGACAATGTTTTCTCACCTCCCAGAATTAGCAAGACCTGACTCTCAGAAGAGACATGGACCGACTGTCAAACGTGGGCCTCTATTTCAATCAAGACACCTCACGTGAATCTGGAACGTTCAACATCGGATCTACAGTTTCCCGAGTGGCTGAAACCTGGAAAGTTATTTCTAGACTTTTATCAGAGACAAACAACTGAGACATGTACAGTACAAAGCCATCACTCTTTATAACTAAAAGGTTTTTTGTAGTTTTCTAACATGTTTGCTCAGTCAGCCTTTGTAACATGTTTGCTAGCAGAGTTGCAGTTTTATTTTTTCTACTAATGTGTTTGGATCAGCCTCAGTTCTTCAGTGATGTTGAACCTTGACTCCCTGTGAGGAATAGAAACAACGTTCAGGTGTTGGACTGAACATGAAACCTTTGCTATGGTGAGCTGGCTCACTGGTTATGATTGTACACATTGAAATCTATTGAGCTCATTTTAAATAAGTGGTTTTCTAGCTCAGTAATTTATTGTTTTATTCTCAACCAGGTTGGTTAATATGCGCTTGTTGAATGCTTGTGTTTTTCAAGAACTGGAGTATTTCCTGCATTTGCATCAAAGGTGAAAGTAGACTGTTTTTTGTCTTAGAGAAACTGATCTGGATGTAGATGTGTCAGCGTCTGTCAACAGTGTCTTTAGAAATATACAGCATTGTAGAAAGTGTAGGAAGAAAGGTTAGAACCAGTTTTCCCATCAGAGCGTAGAAAAAGCTTTGTGCTTAGAAATAGCAAAAGGTGGACATCTTGTGGTTGGTTTAGGATCAGCATGTCTTAATCTTTTATAGAATTCCTCCAAATTAGAGACTTAATTATTTGCTCTTCTGTGGATTTGTTGTGGCTTTCTATGACAGTCGACTGTATTACAAACAAAGTTAACATAATCAATGATGAGTGCGGAGAGGAAACAGTGTTTACGCCTCAGCTACAAATTTGTTGTACATGAAAGCACTTTTTATTAAAGGTTCAAAGTAGTGGATAAAACCCACGGGACGAACAATACAACTTTGATGATTTAAATCTCTGTGTATTCTTTTTTTTATTGACTGCTGCTGTTGCACCATGTCCTGTAACCACAGGCGATACAGGCAGTTCAGGGAAGAAATGTAGTTATTTCTTTTTTAATGATAACTGAAATATAGAAAAGCACTGGCCTCCTCTTTTAATACTTACTGTACTGTGTGATAAATTGTGCTTCTGTTGACATTTTTTTGCTGCACCCAGTAATTATCAGACTAGACTACCAAGCAAGGTTTATCACTATCATTAGTTATCTTTGTGTGTCGTCACTTTTTTACGATGGAAGCATTAGCAAGAAATGGACTTTAAATGAAATACTAGCTTTTACGGTGTGCGTAATATACAGTATGTTATTACTGTAACACAGACCTCAGCTAGTGTTTGTTTGATTTAATGTATTTTAAATCATATTTAAGTTTTTCCTACTTCTCGCCTCTGGTTCCACATCAGGACAAAGATGGTGGTCGGTGGTAACATATACAACATGGTCCATGAGGATCCTGGAATCACATTTCACTCTGGTGGCAGGCGTTACAAAGGAAATGTTCGCATGCTGTAGATCCTGGAATCACATTTTACAGCAGGATTTAGTGTGTTAAAGAGTCTTTTGGGTTTTTGAAGTGATGTAGTCACAGAAACGTTAGCTCAAACAAATAACGCAGTAATGTCTAGCGTTTCCCCAGCTCTGTGTAGTTAACCTTAAAAAAACACTCGCAACTAACCTTAAAAAAGTTAAAATGCTAAGATTAGGTAACTGCCCTAACACATATAAAAGACATACAGGATCTCTGCATTTCGCCCGTCCCCCCTTGGGGGGGAGCAGTGAGCAGCCACAGGCGGCGCTCTGGGAGCTAGCGCTTGGTGTCTCGCTCAGGGACCCACCTGGTATGGGGGATGGGCTGGGTGACTCAGCTGGGAATCGACCCTGCTATCTCTGCATTCCAGCCCTCTGCCTTAACCACTGAGCTACCAGGCCAGAAAGGTGTTTTTATACGGGTTTTCATAATGATATGCTAACTTTTTGATCTGACAGTTGAGTCATGGGAACTGGACTGAGAATCTTCACAGACGTTGTTAGAACCACTCAGAAAAGTCGAAACATATTTACTGACTGACGGAATAAAAATACTGTTCTCATACACAACACGATGGGAAGTGCCATCAGGATTTGACTGCGCCCCAATTTAGAACAGGTCACCATGATTTTTAAGGTGAACCAAATTTGGGTTGATACAAAAGTTCCTGCTGCTTCATTCTGCTGATCCTCCAGGTGACACCTGAAGCCCAGGATTAATTGTCTAGCACTACACAAATCGTATGCATGTTTCTTGTCTTGACAAGTTAGGCCTTATCAGGGTGCTTGTATTTCAGCTTTTGCGAGAACTAAATGGAAATTGCTGGTGTCTTCTTCTTGTAAGTCGCTTTGGATAAAAGCGTCTGCCAAGCAAAGTAAAGTAAAGTAAAGTAATAGAGGGGAACAAACTGGGGCTGGCTAGCTTATTTTATTTTGTAACCTTATATGTATAGACCTTTTCACACACCATGACATTTACAAAATATATCACCACTCTGAAAGAAACCCAAATTTAAAGACCATGTAATAAATAAGCAGAAATTGTTTAAGGCATGCACACCGTTGTAAAAAGAGAAAAATACAGACTGACCTATATGAACGTTAAAGAATAGATTATCTATCTTTTCTCCTCAACCCAACTTAACACTACAGCCAGCAGACACATTTCCTAAATCATTTCTATAACTACAGTCTTTCCAATGAGATTGTGTACATACGTATGATAGACAATATTGCAGAACAATGCACACGACTGCTGTTATTTTAAAATGAATTATTTTATTCTGCAATGGTTAAGTTGGTCTCCGTTTGTTTAGACATTTACGCCGTAACAATGTACTTTTATTGTGAAAATCTGAAACAGAGCTGCATAGAACAGGTATTCGGTTTAATCGGTGCCGTGTCCACACTGTGTCGCTGTATATGGATTCAACAGTAAAACATGTTGCTGTTGGACTTCTGATTGGTCTGATTGTCCTCATCACTTTCACCCTCCTTCACATTTTGTTTGGTTCAGTCGGTCTCTGTCTGCTCCTGAAGGGTTGGACATGTGAGGTCCACACCTCCGCGACTCACTTGTGCTCGGTTCTGCGCGGTGCGTAAAGTGGTTGCTGCCTTTAGGGAAACCATCAAAACCTATTCCGTAATGTCCAGCAGTCAGTTAGTGAAAACCCTGGAGGACTTGAGTCTGGATCCGGGCTATGTGGCCGGGGATCCCTGCCCGTCCGTCAGCCAGCTCCTCACGAGCACTCCTCACCGGGGTCACTGGTGGCAGCACGCTGGTTCTCTGTACAGCTGGGACACGGTGAGCACGCTGCCTGGGGACCCGGTGGACATCCTGGTAAAGTGTCCTTACCTGCCGGAGCTAGAGGATTATCCCTGGATGGAGCAGGAGCTGCGGCAAGTGGTGCGTAAAGTCGCCGGCTCAGATGCGTCGTTCACCAAAGAGGCGGTTCACCGCCTGTCCGTCCTGCTCCGCAGAGCTCTGGTGCGGATCTCTAGGGAGGCGCAGCGGCTGAGTGAGCTCCACAGGCGGTGCACACGACTGGAGGTCCAGAGCGCGATGGAGCTAGTGCTGAGCTGGAGGCTGGCGGAGCAGTGCGTCTCCTCCGCGGTCAAGGCTGTGTCCCTGCACTGCATGAGCTCCGGAGACGCCGCGCATCAGCGGGGCAAGTCCGCACGCTGCGGGCTGCTGCTCTCCGTGGGTCGCTTCTTCAGGTGGATGGTGGAGACACGCGTGTCGGTGCGCGTGCACGAGTACGCCGCCGTCTTCCTGACAGCCTGCGTGGAGAGACTGGCGGAGGAGGTGAGCGTGCGGGCGCTGCGGGCGGCGAAGCTGAGCGCAGAGGAGGAGACGCAGCAGGGCGGCGAGGTCACCTGCTGCCCGGTGACCGCAGAGGTTCTGGAGGGGGTCGTCAACGACGACGCGGAGCTGTGGGGGCTACTGCAGCTCTACGAGCATCTTATATGTTGGAAGAACGCCAGTGGTGAGTCTGGTCTATGAAGCAGCTTCTCTGATGTTCACCTGTATTTCTGGGACCTGATGTCCTGACACGTTTTGTTTAGTTGTACATCAGGGACAAACTTCCCACGTTTTCTCCTGGCAGACATTTAGACAAGTGTCCAAAAACTTCTGCCCTACTGTGTTTTTTTACTCTCCTGCATGAGTGTGATACTTTAAATGAAGCTTCAGTCTGTGCTCGGCTTCAGGAGCTTGAACCTTTTTCACATTAAGGATTTCTTTTATCAGTAGTTAGGGTTACGTTTATGCACCTCATGAGTTTAACCAACACCATGAACCCCTCACAGCTGAGCTCAGCTTCCTACTTTGGTCAATTAGGGTCATATTACAGGGCAGAGGAGTTCAGGGCAAAACGAAATGTCTCAGAAAGTAATTAAGATAAGAATAATAGATGATTACCAGCAATTTAAGAAGGCTCCCTCTAACCAGAGAGGGTAGTGGGAAACCCCCCAGGAAACTGGTATTTTAGGTAAACACAAGCAAGTGGAAGATTGTTCTAGATAAATATCTGTGGTTCTTGTTTTCAACATGTTTTAACATCAGTGATTGCATTTAATAATTAAAGAATTGATGATAAATATTAAATAAATCCCTAAGAATCACGAACAGATCAAAATTTAATGAAAGATTCAGTCAAAACACAGAAGCATCTTCTCTAAGATAGTTTTCAGTGCAACCCCAGTGAATGAATCAGTAGGTTGCAGATAGAAGCATGATAAACAATCCCCCATAACCACCACCCCCCCCCGTCCCCGTCCCCGTCCCCGTCCCATGAGGCAGAACAGGAAGAAGCAGGTTGTGTTAATGAGCGAGTGTTTTTAGCATCTGACCCACACAGACGACACAAAGAGGCTCTTTCCCAGTCAGGCAGCCGGGCACGAGGTTCACGGCTCCCAGCACCGTCGAGTAAACAAGCGGCTGCAGTACACGTTTTAACAAGGACACTGTTCAACAACCAAACAATTCAACCTGCTGTGGTGATGAAAGCAGCAGTTTTCCACCAGTGAAACATGAGAAGATGCTTCCAGCCTGTTTGCTGAGCACAGTGTCGTTGTCTTTGCACGTTCACTGAGCCCAGTCATGTCTGCAGGCGTCTAACTACCATTCACTTCTGTCATTGACCCTTTGTTCCTAAGAATATTCGGATCCAACTGGTTTTGTTCTAACTCAACAGCTTAACTTGCTCATAAACAATTTGTGTCTAATCCCCATCTAATATCATAAAAGTTTCTCACAGCCCAGAGCGACTTATTCGAATGGTTAGCTTCATCCAACTCAAAAAAATATGAAGATGTTCAATTTAAAATGAGAGAGAAGCAGCAAAGTAGTTTAACAGGTGATATTTTCATAATTCTTTTTAAACATCTGACATCCCATCATTTAGCTTGCTATAATTAATCACTGCACACCTCACACACTGTAGATATGCTCACCGACTTTAGTTTGTGACAGAAATGGGGGATAGAGGGATAGGGAGGCGGACCTAATAGCACACAGACAGAACTGGAGAACTAAGGAGAATTTATTGAACACACAACGACAAATTGGCCGAACATCACTCCTAGTGGAGGCAAAAGGACCGGAAGGTTTTAACATGGAAGGAACTCAATGAAATGTCTAATCTAAGAATAAGTGAACCCAGGGAAAGACTCAACACCAAAACTAACAAAAGGTCACTCCTAAGGAGGCAATAAATAGGCAACAATAATTAAACAAAGGGGCTGGTTGAATGGCACAAAAAGGATTAAATACCAGCAAACTCATAACATACAAAACCTAGAAAGCATGACTAATTCTAAAACGTATACACAGGCACATAAAAGGCTGAACTAGACTACCACTAATCTATGACACAGAGAGACAGGTATTAAACAAGGCTGCAGAAAAGTAACAAAACTCATATGTAGCTACGAACATACACAAATCTAATCTCATCACAAGACCGAGACAAACCTACATGTGGCTACAGACATGACTAAACTGAATACACACTATCCTAAGGGAAGAATCAGGGATAGAGGAGAGAGCGACAGGAGAAGACAACACCAACAAACCAGACAAAACAAGACCAACCTAGAGCAGAACGTCACAGGAAGCAGCAGGAACCAGGGACATGAAAACTAAGCACACCCGAATAGCACAGCTCACACTAACCAACAGAAAACAGCTCGCACAAACCTGGAGAAAGCAGCTCGCACAGACCTAGAGACAACAGATAACTTGGCGTGGTAAACTGGGAGAGGGGAGAATATAAAGGGAGAGTGAGAGAGAAGATAATTGGGGACAGCTGAGTAGGAGAGCACATGGCAATTAAGGGAGTGAAGACAGGTGAGGACAGAGGCAGAGGCAGGAGGTGAAGGTGTGGTCAGGATAACACAGGGAGGGACAGAGGGCGGGAGAAAGACACAAGCACAACGAGCCCAGAGACCAAATCCTGACAGTTTGAGCTGCAGAAAACCTTGTGATAATTGACATAAATCAGTGACTGTTATGTAGTTGGACAAGCTTTTTGTTTGATAAGGAGTTTATGAAGTCAGTACATGAATTAAACTGAACAAGACTTGAACCTGTTGCTTTCTGGGACCTAATGTGGAACGATGTCATCAACCGTTTTAAGCCCAGTCGTGTTCATGGGTTAGATGTGGTGTGCAGGTGCTAGCTCGCACAGGTGTTCTGTCAAAATAAAGAATAAACAGCCAAATTGTATGAAAATGAATGACAAAGACCCCATGATGTGGTTGTAAGCAGCTATATGTTTCCCAGAATACAGGAAAGAAATGATGGAGACGTGGTTTTACTTTGTGGACTTTTCCACCATTATGTATTAAATCACTTTTCACTTAACACTGCAAATTTAGTCAATTTTAGATGTAAAATTACTGTATATTTACCTGTCTCACAGTACATATTAAACATTGTTCGAACACCAATACAAATGTATATTACATCTTAAACTGCTTGTTTTCTCTGTGTTCACTTTCTAAACCACTTTGCTCAAACACACGCAGTAACAAGTGTTTTCTCTCAGCACCAACACTAAGATACTGTCCAGCATTTCATCACCTGGAGTGTGACGTTTTCTCACAACTAGCATGTTTGCTAACAAACCATCTCTTCACTCGCTGACACATCTACGTTTAGCTCCCAGACTTCTCCTACGAAGAGCAACAGTTCTACGGAGTTTTTGAGCCCTACTAACCTGAAATACAGCAAAGAAACGACGGACGGGGAGACGTGACGTTTCTCTGACGACGTTAGCAGCGAAAACGGCGGATCCCGCGCTTTTTGCTGGTTTCTGGTGTGAACCAGCCTCGCGCTGCCACCTACTGGCCGACAGAGGCTACTGTCGTGGCACAAAACAGTTTTCACACATTTACAATCAAAGGAAAACTATGGCTCTGGTTCTTACTACAGTTACACATATATTCACAGAAATGTGATCACAATATTATCGCAATACTTTACTCACAATACAAGATTACTGCATTATTTTAAATGTTCTGAGAAAGTCCTCTGGAACCAAAGCGTGAAACAAGTCCAGCTGCTTTGGATAAAACCTTATTGAGATGACTGAGAACCTTCACAAATATTCTGAGATATTCTAATTATTGTTTTATGAAGCTAAACTCTGCCTCATGTTGGAGCTGACCCTGACGTAGGGCGGGGAGTAACCCAACACTGTGTGATAGAGTTTCCCCTCAGTTGTATGATTGTGAATAAAAGCACCAACAAGCTAAAATAATGTGTGTTGGATGTTTTAATGAGACACCGTCGGGCGGTGCTCTGTTGTCAACACCACCTCATTGTTGCTGACTCCTGGCTCCGTGTTCATGTCACTAAAGCCTTGTGTCAACTGTGTGCACACACACAGGCAAAGGCTGCGCGTTCGACATGACGTGAATCTGAATGAAGTCATGACAGAGAGCTCTGTTTTGCGTGGAGAAAACATGTTCTGCTAAACATTAAAATCGTCCTCTTCTTCTTCTTCTAGTCCTTAGCTGGCGTGCAGCGGCGGTGGTCGACCGGTAGCCAGCGCACTGCTTTAGGATTCAGTCTACAGGCCCTCAGGTCGCTGCAGTTTGGTTCGTTTGAAAGTACAACATCGGTCTGCGCACTAGAAATGTCTGGGAGCATCTTTAGCTTTGTCATGTTTGATTCTGTGTAGATTTACCCAGAATGCATTAGAGGCTGTGGTCTTCTGCTAATTTTAGGTTTATGTCACGCTGTATTTTCAGCACTGTGCTGTGTGGCACCTTCACATGGTTTCTCCGTCCATGTAGCATCTTTGTAGCTGACGGAGGTTTCACAGAACGACCCTCTTGTTGTAGGACAATCGTGGACAACCCCCCCCCCCCCACACACACACACCACAGTGTGTTGGGGGAACAGATCCATCTTTATCTACGGACTGAGGTGGTCCTCACCACCAGAACTCACACTCACACCTTTGCCCCTCTGTGCTTCTGTTGTCCTAACGAAACACGTGAAGCATTGTTCCAGTCAGAGAAAGGAGCTGTTGTTTTTTTGGCCCAGTGACTGTGCTTCTGTTTTCATCTGGAGGCGCTCACACACACACACACACACACACTCGCTGTCTAAAGATGTGGCTGCACACTCGGGGGTCGTTAGCTTTTCTGTTTTTATTCAGCCACTCATACACAGAGTCTGAGGAAATGACTATGAGCAGACCAGCGTTGAGCACAGGAGTGTGTTTGTGTTGGGGGGGCACTGCACAGGTATGGCGCTTTGTCCACTGCAGACTGGTCTCCTGTTGTGTGCCCGTGAATAAATGCTTGTTCACAGTAATTATCTGCTGCCCTCACCTCAGGCTGAACTAAAGGCTCCTTTCTTTGAGACCTGCAGACAGCAGGGCTGTGTTTTTCAGATGCGAGTGATGGATCAATGACCTACTTACAGTAACACGTTCTCAGTTCCTCAGCTTCACACGTCAGTTAGTCCCTGTAGTTTCTCCTGTGTCAGTCTCACAGCGTTTCCACAAGGTGAGAAAACTGGTTTTTATTTCATGTTAGAGTCAGTATATTTCCTGTATTCAATCAGAAACAACATCAATCCATCAATTTCTACTACTATTATTAACCATACCATAAAATAAACTTTGTATTTTTTTTTATTTCTGGGTTTGTAACTGTCTAATATCTAAACGCTTCCTTTTAGTTTTCAGTGTCCTGGCCTTAAATAATATATAATCATATAAATATTTTTTATATAGAGCTGTTTGCCTGCACATCTTAGTCAACTTCAATCATTGGAAAGATCATTTCCCACAAACCTAATGTGCAGACCTGGTTCTGAGCTTTCTGGTACCTGTGCCTGTGTGTGGAGAACTTTTCCTCTTCAGTAAAAATGAGAGACAAAATTAAAAATAATGTCACTGGCTAAAACGGTTTAATGCTCATTCAGAATGACATCGTGCTGTAACAGCTGCTGCTCTGTCAGACGTTATCAGAATCAGAATCAGAATCAGCTTTATTCGCCAAGTATGTTGCACATACAAGGAATTTGATTAGGTTTTTTGTAGCTTTTCAGGACAGTACAGATAGAAAAACAATACAATAAATTAAAGCATTAGATTCTCAGTGTGTGTTAATTAACCCGCTCTTGTTTTTGACACATTTCTGTCTCGTGTGTGTTTGTTCTGGTTTTTTTAAGGTGAGCTGTCGCTGCCGGCGCACGTCAGCCCGTACACAAAGGTTCCCAGTCAGTCAGTGGAGAGCAGGGAGGACGCTTACATTCAGCTGGAGCTCCGGACACTGGAGCAGGCGCTGCTGGCCACGAGCGTTGGCAGCATCGCAGAGCTCAGTGAGTGTGTCTGTGTGTTGTATTCGCCGCTCAGCTCCTGTGTGTGTGTGTCTGTTTAACTCTTGGGGCACGTTGTCAGCCGCTGCCAGCCCCCCCCTCCTTTATACAACAACCTGTGGCTTGTGTCCAGAAAACAAGGACACCTTCACACACTGCAGGCCACCGAGGCCCGAGGGAAAATAAAGCTCTCAGTACCCTCACTGTTCCTACAAGCTGGAGTGAGTAAATCACTATAGTATATCACATTTCTCCCTCATTGTTTGGAGCGCTGCAGTTTTCCCCACATCTCCTCTGTGAAGGATTTTCCAGCAACTAGCATCTCTGTAGGAGTCATGCACATTTAACTCAGTACTCGAGCAGTGGAACTTTGACCGTGTTGGGTTTTACCTACATTCAGATTTGATTTCATGTCCTCAGGTGATCTGGTGTCTCGAGCAATGCACCACCTGCAGCGTCTGCGCAGCTCAAGTCCTTCTATCGGCCCTGCTCGCTCAGCCAATCAGCTGTCAGTATCCTGGGCTCCAGACGCCTTGCGGACACTCTACTACTTCCTGTCCAACCCACATATGGAATCACTGGAGAATCCCAACCTGGAGCCTCCGACCATGATGCTGAGCAGAGAGAGGTTCTGTTTTAGTGAAAAGTATTTAAATGTTTGCGTGTAACAACTTTTATATGTATGTAAGTTTATATGTTCCTTGTTTGTGTTTGCTGACTTCGTCCAGGCCATTCCTGCTCCTCCCTCCTCTCATGGAGTGGATCAGAGTCACCGTGGTCCACGCAGAACATCGCCGCAGTCTGTTGGTGGACAGCGATGATGTCAGACAAAGTGCTAGGCAGCTCCTCCCAGGGCTGGACTGTGAGCCCCGACAGCTGAAGTAAGTGATTCAGCCTCTTCCTGTTCTTACTGAGCGGTTCTACTCTGCTGCATGAAGCTGCGCGCTCCCTGCTCCTCCGCAGGACGAGCAGGAAGCTGCGCGCTGCACGCTCCCTGCTGCACTCTCCCTGCTCCTCTACGGGAGGACGAGCTTCCTGAATCCAAACAGCGAATCACCACTTCATTTTCCACTCCCCTTGATCTCCAGGTCCGAGTGCTGCTTTCAGTCGTTTAAGTGTCTGGATGCTGAAGCTGCTTTACACAAGTTCCAGCTGGATTTGGGCTTCAAAATGCTCTCGTGTGGTCGATCAGATCTCGTCTCTCAAGCCATGAAACTTCTGGGAGTTGAGGGCGTCAACACCATGGACGACCAGGTGACCCATGTTATAATATTACTAGAATATGTCACGGAGAAGACGTTCGTGTCCACTTTACATCCAGCTATGGTCACATCTGCCGGTGCTGAGCCAGAAAAGGCCAGAGTGTGACTTTTATTCTACCACATGACCAATAGGGGGCTCCAAAGTCTCACAATCACTGTTAGGTTCTTCATGTCTCATGTGACAATGTCTGTAAAGAGTCCTCGATTCTGCCACATCACATAATCCTGAGCACGATGGACCTGTTTGATCACCTGCAAAGGTGGGTCGGACTCAGCCAAGCTTCAGGCTCGTGCTGTGAGTGGTACAGAACAGGTGGCTGTTTGGGCTCGATGCTACCAGTCAGAACGCTGTGATACTGTATTAAATGATTCCACTGCATGTGCTTGTTGCTGCAGGGAATGACTCCTCTGATGTACGCCTCTGCAGCAGGAGACGAAGCGCTGGTGACGATGCTCATAGAGGCTGGAGCCCACCTGGACCTTCAGGTGAAAACAGTCTCTGACTTGCTCTAACACACACACTGGTTACTGTAATGCTGACTGAAGTGTGTGTGTGTGTGCTCAGGTCCCAGGCTGCTCTGTCAGACATCCATCTGTTCACCCTGCCAGCCGGCGCTGGGTGGCCCTGACGTTTGCTGTGCTTTACAGTCACTTGTGTGTTGCTCAGGTAAAGTGTCAGCTCAGTACCAGCAGGAGAACCAGCAGTTCTGATGAACTGGGCTCCATACGAATAGTTTTCACCTGTCCTGAACTGAGCTTTCTGTACTGAGACACAGATAAATAAACGGCTGTGTCCCCGTGTTGACAGCTGCTGCTGGATGCTGGAGCGGACGTGGAGAGTGGAGCCCTGGTGGACGGCCAGGAGACCTCATCTGAGACACCACTCCAGTTGGCTGCTGCAGCAGGTATGGGGCAGCGCAAACTTTAGGGAGGTTGATTCTGAGCGTTTTTTACTACTTTTGACCTTTTTAGATGTTGAGGTAGTTGGTTACTAACCGCATGTTATGTGGAAGTGAGTGATGAAAATACTGTGAACGTCTGATCTGATCCCAGGTTTCTATGAGATGGTGAGCCTCCTGCTGACCTACGGAGCAGACCCTCTGCTCAGAGTGCATCATGGGAATTCACTGACATCACCACTGTATGAAGACATGAACTGTTTCGGCTACGCTGCTGCACACGGACACAGGTGATATTTTAAAAACCCATGTATCTGCAGATATTGGAAACATTCCCACACTTACTTCTTCTCTTCCACAGAAATGTCCTGAGGAGGCTGCTGCTGCAGCTGCAGCACAGGAAGGAGGACATCCTCTCTCTGGAGGAGATCCTGGCAGAAGGAGTGGAAGAGGAGGCCAGAACAGCTCCTGACTCTTCGTGCTCTGTTCCGGGGCTGTGTAAGGTCACAATGAAAGCCCTGCAGCAGGCGGCGTACTACAGCGCAGAGCACGGCTTCCTGGACGTAACGATGGAGCTCAGAGAGATGGGTGCGTTTTCAAACCCAGACATTATGACAACTTTCAACATAGTTGATGTGAATTTGTTGTTGAACAGTCTAAAGTCTAAAAATGTGTTTTGTTTACCTGCCCTGTCCAGGTGTTCCCTGGAGGCTTCACATCTGGCTGGAGTCTCTCCACAGGGCTCAGCAGCTGTGCAGGGATGAACTCACCATCTCCCTCCTGACAGAGTTCTCCTCCATCAGGCCGGAGGACTACAGCCCCGAGCTGGTGTACGTGGGCCTACCGCTCATGTTCAGCATGTTAGAAACCAGCAAGGTCGGTCTGACGGTTCTACTGATTCTGTTTTACCTCCTGAGACCCGACCTCTTTCATGACATGCATTGGTAATTTCTCTTTGCTGTTTGATTGTGACCTGATGAATGAAAAACTTGAATGTACTTACTGTATATGTAATCTGGAGATAAGGAAGCTGGTTATGAGACGGATCTTTGGTCTCGATAATAAAAATAAGATCTTTTTAATGCTGTTAAACCTTGTGTGACCCTTGGTACGTTTACATAGTTATATGATACACACTGTACAAAAGAAGTTCCACCTTTTACCCGTCAGACATTTTTTTTATATAACAATAAAACATACATTTTTGATTCCAGTATAATTTTAGCATAAAACAGTTTAACCTTTTTAATTTAAACTTTTGGCTTGAACCTTTATAGAACTTTTTAAAACTTACATTACTAAATAAATCTATTATTATTGTCATTTGTTGACATATGTGAGGGTATGATAACCCCCCTCAAAAAATCCAGTGTGCATTTAGTTTATTAAAAATATAGCATATTTTGTGTTTTTACGGTGAATAAGGGTTGAAAAGAAATGCGTGAAAATGTGATAGTTGTGATTTGGACCTAAGTCGTTAGAAAGATTTAATTTAATAATCTTAAGTTATTTTATTTTTACAGCACTTTTTAGGAAGCGGACATATTTTGCAGAAAGGGTAAAAGAGTATTTCAAAACCTGTCACTGTGTTTCTGCAGTTATTAAACGACTTCAAACTTTGGCATGCTCTCACAGAACCTCGTGTTTTTCATGCTGCAGGACTATGTGATAACCAAGCGCTTAGCGTCTGTGTTTTCTCGCTGTTACGGCTCCTCTCCGGTTCCTGCCATCGCTCCCCTGGACGTCACTCAGTCCACACAGCTTGGTAACGCAGCACACACAACACCAGAACTCACTGTCTTTAGTCAAACTCAGCCGGCGGTTTAAGACTTAGGTCCACGGTGTGACGCCTTGTGTGTCTCTGTCCTCAGATATTTGTTTCCTCAACAATCAGGACATGTCCGATGTGACGTTCATGGTGGAGGGGCGTCCGTTCTTTGCTCACAGGGTGCTGCTGATGTCGGCCTCAGAACGGTTCGAACTCTAACTTCATAAATGATGCTTATCTACAAAACCTACGAGCTTCACTTGTTATTTACATTAACAATTGTTGGACCTGAATTTTTAAACTGCACACTTGCTTAACATTTCCCGTAATCTCATTTCAAAATAAAACTAATTGTTTCATGTCTTAAGGTTTCGACAGATGCTCTGCGACGCCCCCGACAACATCATACACATCAGTCACATGACCTACAACGCTTTCCAGGTGAGACACACATTCACCTCCTGCCCTTTGTCGTTTGTGTGCCGTGTGACTGAGGGGTGTGTGTTTGTCCTCAGTTGATGATGAAGTCTCTGTACTGTGGAGGAACAGAGGGACTGACTCTCTCACACTCAGAGGCCATCACGGTAAAACCAGACCAAGTCATTTTTGTGTAAGATGATTTGGTGCAGCCACCAAAGATTCAAGTGTCTCTTTTTGTCTTGTAGCTGCTGCCAGTGGCCATTTTCTTCCAGCTCCAAGGTTTGCAGAGGTGCTGTGGCATGAAGCTGTCTCAAAGTTTGACTCTGGACAACGCTGTCAACATCTACCAGACCGCCAAGGTACGAGCACTGAGGGAACACGCAGCCTGTTGATTCACGAGTGAAGCACTGTAGGTTGTGTGTGTGTGTATATACTGCGTACGTGTGTGTGTGTGTGTGTATATACTGCGTACGTGTGTGTGTGTGTGTGTGTGTGTATACTGTGTGTGTGTGTGTGTGTGTGTATATACTGTGTGTGTGTGTGTATATACTGTGCGTGTGTGTGTGTGTGTGTATATACTGTGTGTGTGTGTGTGTATATACTGTGTGTGTGTGTGTATATACTGTGCGTGTGTGTATATACTGTGCGTGTGTGTGTGTATATACTGTGTGTGTGCGTGTGTATGTGTTGTACCAGGACCGCAGCTCATATTGTAGTTTGTGAGGACGTCTGTCTGTAGCTTTCTGCAGTGATTATAAATGGTTACCGTGTGTTTCTGTGTTTGCAGCATCACAGAGCAGCTGAACTATGCAGGTTCTGTGAAGGGTTCTTTCTTCAGAACATGGATCAGCTCCTGGACCGGGAAGACTTCCACCGCTTGCTCCTAGGGGGGGTTGGTCAGGAACTGTTCTGCTCAGGAAAAGACCCAGCGGTTCTCCTGAGGGACCTGGAGGCTGTGCTAACCAACAGACTTTACACCCTGAACGCAGCGTGTCGAGAGTAGAGTGTGTGTGTTCTACCTGAACGTTATTTATTCGGCTCGACACGTGAGCATTTAAGGTGATTATCCAGAGGACTGTGATAATAGTTTTCTAACCACGTTTTTACATTTTTTATTTTTTAAATGTGATGTTTTAAGTGTGTTTTTTATTTTCTCAGTGGTTTTGGAGGTTTCACATGTGTCAGGACTGCTGTGGAAAAAACTATAACTAAGCCGTGAACTGCACCAGCTCAGAGCTCTGGTTATGTTACACCTGCTCGTTGGTGTGGGGTCATGCACCTTAGACAGCAGCGGCAGAGACCTGTTATCAGGGAACAGTCTGGTTGTAGTGGAACTACGCGTGCTAACTCTCAGCCGTTATAACAATCAGTGAGTTCTGTATTTCTCTTCTTACAGACTGTGACAGGTCATGTTCTAACTTGTAGATGCAGACGCTGTGCTTTCGTGGTGGTGTGAACGTCTCCACACGATGAATAGTGAGGATTTTTACAAACACCTCAGAATATAAAACTCCTGCAGCTACATGTAGATGACTGAACCTTTGTGAATAAACATCATTATCGCCACACGACAGCTCCAAAGTCAACAGATTTATTTCCTTTAGCACTGAAGTTGTTCACAGTAACATCACAAGGGAATACATTGCCAGTGGTTATCCTGCTCAGTGGTAGCGCTCCGTGCTCCGAGTCCATTCTGTGTGCTCTGGATTCCCACAGTAGAAAAAGAGGAAAGCCAACAATGAAAGGTATTGCTTTAATTTTTCTCTCTGATAACCCAACACCCACCCAGCTGGTGTGAATGAGCGACCCGATCGCCAGCGAGGTCCCTCTTTGAGAGAATGGGTAAGGAGAATGCACGGGACGAGGAAAAGAGGACGGTGAAGGAAACAATAGAAAAAACAAGAAAAGAATCAAAAGGCAAATAATTCTGCGTAAAAAAACATAAATACATAAGTGTGGAGCGAAAACGGGAACAGGAGAACAATTCCAACATGCAAAGAAAAGACAGATGCTGAACATGCAAACAACCGTACGAGGTCAAAGCTAAGAGTAGGAATCTTCCCCTTGGTTTTTTAAAATAAGCTTCTCAGTAAACTCGGCTTATTTACAGAATGAGTGATTGGTGAGATCTGAGCCGTCAAACAGACACGGGGGAAAGAAGGAGCCGACAACATCAACAAAGGGTTCGTTCCTCTCAAAGAGGCTAAGTCTACATTCTTAAATTACAGTAAATCATTTCCCAAACGTATATTACAAGGTTTCTCTCATCAAAAACGCTCAGACATTTCTCTGTGATCCAATAACTTAAATAACGTTAGGAAACATTCTCTACATCTTTCATATAAATAACAGACAATAAATTAACAAAAAATGGCCAAATACAAAATATACACAGCAGTTCAACAATGTCTGAAACCTGCAGATAATTCAAACGAACCTGAACGAGAAGCAAAGAAAGAGACGTTTAAAATGCGCTGACACAGTCCAACGGGACCAGATCTGCTTCTGGTGCCAAAGGCGCAAAAGGAAAAGATGACGTTTTGTCCGTCAGGCCCGGTCACACCGCCTGTGTGCTCCAGGTGTTTGCTCCAGGAGTCTTACCTCTGGAAAGATTCAAGTTAACCACTGATGCATCAAAGGTGTGATGAAGAGTGACCCCCTCGAATCGAATCCCAGCCCGCCCCCCATACCAGGCGTGTCCTTGAGCCAGAAGCTCGCTTTGGATAAAAGCGTTTGCCAAACGAACTGTGTGCTAACTAATGAGCAATCGGTGCTGAAGGCATCGGCTCAGAACGTCTGGACCTTCAGAAAACTCCACCCTCTGACTGTTGGGACGTAGAACCACAGTTCTGGAACAAAGAACGGTTGAGTTCCTTCAAAGGTTCTGGGAACCATTGTAACTTTAAAAAAACTTGGAAAGAATCTGATTCCACAGAAACAAAACAAAGGACGTGATGTGTGTGACCGGGCCCGTACGGTACCACCAAACATGACGTGGCATAAAGTCTAAAACGTAAAGTCACAAGAACACTTTGTACATACGGACATTATTTAGTCTGTACAACAGAATAGATCATTCATTTATATAGTATCACCCCCCCCCATCATACTGTGTTGGGCAAAGAAAGACGATAGAAAGAATTACAATCCAGCCTGCTCCACCCCCACCCCCACCCCCCCCTCCTGCTTCCAGATCCTGTTTGTCAGCATGTGCAAGTCGGTGCATCCAGGAGAAGCTGAGGAGCACGTGTCTTTATGTACATGTGGGAAACAGAAGAAAGACTAAGGTGTGTGTGTGTGTGTGTGTTTGCATTTAGAAACATCTATTGAAATCAGTATAATAAAACGTTTAATAAATATATAT
>JAUMHJ010000017.1:608580-627991 GCA_032361105.1 Microctenopoma lineatum | reverse complement strand
ACCTTTATGATCTGTGGCTGAGCGTAGTCAGATTACCTGTGATCTGTGGCTGAGCGTAGTCAGATTACCTTTATGATGTGTGGCTGAGCGTAGTCAGATTACGTTTATGATCTGTGGCTGAGCGTAGTCAGGTTACCTATGATCTGTGGCTGAGCGTAGTCAGGTTACCTATGATCTGTGGCTGAGCGTAGTCAGATTACCTTTATGATGTGTGGCTGAGCGTAGTCAGATTACCTTTATGATCTGTGGCTGAGCGTAGTCAGATTACCTTTATGATCTGTGGCTGAGCGTAGTCAGATTACCTTTATGATCTTTGGCTGAGCGTAGTCAGATTACCTTTATGATGTGTGGCTGAGCGTAGTCAGATTACCTTCTAACAGTATTTCTATTGTTAGTGCACACAGCAAACACAACATTTAAAGTGAAAGACGAAGACGTGAAGGGAACTTTAACAAGCACTAAAACCAGGGAACGGAACCGATGGACGGGACGAACAGAGGAGGTGGATGGACTCTAAACAAAGTCACAGACTGAGAAAAAAGTGAGCAGACCAATACCTTTCCTCCTTGCTGAAGTTAGAGTTTGTGATATCCAAGCTTTTACTGAAAACTGATTTGCTAAAAAAAAGGGGCAGACAGAAAATCAGGAGACAGACAGAGAGGCAGTCACATAAGGGGAATCCTACTGTACAGCATGCAGCAGTCACACAGCAGGCAAACAGCTTCAGTGCACTTAAACCACCATGAAACACACGTGGACGCATGCACAGACTCGGAGGTCGTTCACGGATCATGCTGGAGTCAGCGGGACATTCACCGCGCTCCGTCTTCCTCTGTGGGTCTAATGTTCAGCTTTATTACCACGACGGAACAGCTTATCAGAGACGAGAGAAACATAATCAGAGAGCAGCTGAGGTTTCAGCGGCTGTTCCACCTGCTGCAGCGTGACGCCAACAAATCAGGCAGCTCTTGCTGGAACCCGCCTGCGCTGAGAGTAGAAGTGATCCACGCCTCTGTAAACCGAGAGGAGCCACTCTAAAACGCTCACATTCTGAAGTGATGAGCCGGCGAGACGGTGGACGTACTGTCCCGAGCAGCCCGCGGCTCCCCCGTGTTGCTGTTTCCCAGGTTCCTGATCAGCGCGTTTCTTTGTGACACATAAAGGCTCCGCCTCCTCCTGATGTGTCTGAGCCGTACGTCCACATTAAACGAAGTCTTCTGATGACGAAGGACGTCAGAGCAGCTCACCTTCATGTAACTGATGGACGCTGTGTTTGTACCACACAGAATGTGAGCGTTCACTTTCTGGGTTTCTAACTTTCCGAGACTTGACTGGACGACACCGAGTGTCGAGGTTTCTGCACTCACTCTCGGTCCCGCTCATGCTCCGTGCACACTTTACACGCACAAACCCGGAGTCCTGCTCATGCATTTCAGCAGTTGTTGGTACCACCCCCCACCCCCGCTGTCAGACTGTGGCGTCTGGAACAGGAGCTTTTGTCTTGTACTCGGTGCACTGGACATCCAGAACCAGCAGGACTGACGCGTCATGTATTTAACCACGGACGACTCTTTGCTGAACTGGGGTTAAATACATGACTTATCACAATCATCGAGGACACTTCTGTCTCATGCTCATCAACACACGTGCAGATACCTCTGACCGTGGGTCGCCATGTCGATGGCCCGCCGCACCGGCACCGGAGACCCTCCCTCCGTGACGCTCAGCACCTCCATGGACTTCCTCTCGGGCCTTCGTTTACCGTGACGACTCAGCATGGGAGAGTCCACGCGCTTCCTGGGCGGATCTGCTGAGCATGGGAAAACACGAGGACAGAGAGGACGTCAGAGTAAATGACAGAGCCCGGCGAACAGAACCACAGAATCTCTGGCCTGTGCTGGTGTTTCTGCTGGACTGGCCTACCAATCTCGTTCCGTGGCGGGAGGTTCTGGTCCTCGTGGCTGGGATATCTCTCCTTACGGTCCAGCAGCAGGAAGTAGATCATCTTTTCCTGGTTGTCACTGCAGAGAGAAGAAACAGCGAGAGGCTCCATCACCAGGACACATTAAAGCCCCCCCCCCCCTCCTCCACACTCACTCCTCTGACAGCAGGTCTTTTGTCAGTTTGTCCTTGTCCCTGAAGCAGCCCAGAGAGTGCATGCTCTCCAGGACATCGGGGTCGATCTCCTCGGCTGCAGCCAGCGTCCTGATGGCCACCTTCCTGGGGACCGGCTGCTCGGGCTCGGGCTCGTTCTTCCCGGCTCTGGAACACAGCACAGCCTCCAGGTCACTGTGGTTCTATCACTGGTCTGCATGCTGCGCTCCAACGCGTGAGGCCATGCGGGGCTAAGCGTCATCGGATGTGACGTCACTGACATGACCCAACACTAACAGCTCAGGTTTCCTGTGTACACCAACTACCACATTATTATGGAACCACATATTTAATATAATGTCTCTTTCATCTTCCGTTCATTGCTTTGAAACCCTGGAATAGAAACTCCGTCAGGAGTGATGGAGACGGGCGGACTAACGCAGCTCACGGCTCCATGTGACGACACATTTCAGCATCTTTCTTAGGGAGACAACAACAGAAGGAATCAGAAAGGCGGGTGTACTCACAGGTACCATGTGTGTTTCTGGATCTGCTCCAACTGTAGGAGAGAGGAAACATTAGTGAGTCTTTCATTCAGAGGGGACAGAACAGTTTCATGTGTTTGTGCATGTGGTGGGGTTGACTACGTCACGACCTAATCTGAGGCTCTGCTCGCTCTCTGAGGAATGAAAACCCTGATGCTGTGTGCAGATGAATTAGGAGGAGGTCCAGCGCAGAGTGAACACATTATCTAACAGCAGTTATTTGTGCAAAGCTTCTATTCTGGGCCGAGACAAATCCTCGACGTGAGATGAAAAGAGTTTATGTGGAGCACAGAAGCTGCAGGGCAGACGTGCTGCAACTCTGCTAAATTTAGTCAGAGCCTGTCCCTACGGCAACAGGGCAGATGCAGCCGGGCCAGGTGAGGGGGGGTGAGTTCAGGTGAGACGATTACCGTGAGCCTTTTGTTGGGGTCCACTTCAATCATGCCGCGCAGCAGGTTCTGACAGTCTGGAGGGATGAAGTGGGGCATGTGGAAAACGCCCAGCTTCACCTTCTCCAGGAGATTCCTCAGGTTGTCGTCGTCAAACGGCAGAGCGCCCTGCGGACACGGAGACGCGTCATGACAGCAAACACATGCCTTCCTTCCCATAATGCTGCAGCTGAGGTCTGCGGCTGCGTTCAGATTCAAACCCCACACATGCATCAAGTTGCCCTTTCTCCACAACATACAACACGCTGACATCCTGCTGTTGCCGTGTCAACGGCCCGCCAGGTGCTGGCTGGGAGATACCGTGGATTTAGACACGCTGTGTGCGAGCGATATCAGTCATCGGAGTCTGTGACGATGAAGCCGTTTGTGTCGCAGCCAGCTGGGGATGACGGATACACGGTCCTCCTCTCTGAAACGGAGCAGCACGCGGCCAGATGGCCGCTGACACCGCGCGGGTAATCAAAACCACACGAGTGGAGCGATTTGTCTTCACACGATGAGTGCGCTCCATCTTAATCCAACACACAACGAACACCTTCTGTTTCTGTCACGTTACTGAGCTGCTGCTGCTGCTGCTCTCGCTCACATCCCTGAAACCTCTAACGTTCCCCAGTGAACGCAGCCCTGTGCTGTGCACCCTGACCTCTCCAGGAAAGACTCCGCCTCCTGACTCCAGCTCTCTGACCCACGTGTGAGGGAGGCTGTAGATCCCTCGTCTCACCAGGAGCACCAACGACGCTGGTTACTGCATCATCGGCGTTTAAATGTCACATTGGCGGTTGTGCAGGATGAAAAATGATGAGCGTGAGTCAGGGCAGCTTTACGTCTGGAAGCTTCTCGCCTGCTCTCCGCGCTGCCTTTAACACTGACCTTCAGCATTCAACAGTAAAGGTGTGTTTAGACGTTAACCTCCTGTTCCCTTATTTTGTGCCGACCTTTCTCTTCACCGGGACTCGCTGCTTCACAGATAAAGAGTTCGTTCAGCATAAATATCTGCTGCAGGTACAAACTATATCACCGTCTCCTCCTGCTGCAGCACTGCATCAAAGCAGGAGACGGAGCAGCTTTTTTCGCTGCGACGGCACTTTTCATGCGCTCAGAGTGGAAACGCTCGACAGAACCATCGGCCCGCTTGTGTCCTGCAGCTGATGATCATAAATATCACTCCACCTAAAGACGCACACACTCCCCTTCACTGCAGGTTCATGACGGATGGAGAAGTGCTGCAGCTCTGACGGGAAACATCCTCTCACCGAGTCTGTACCGTGACTGTGAGCAAACTCCTGTGTTTTAGGCGGATTTATTCACCACTCACCACTAAAAGTGCAAACAGGATGACTCCACAGCTCCACGCGTCGGCCTTCCTCCCATCATACTTCTCCCCCTGGTGAACAGACAGACACTAGTTCACTAGTTTCTCCTTCACTAGTTTAGATTCATGTTAAAATGGACAAAACACAAACGTAAACTCTTATAAGACACGTAGAAAAAAAGTCACATGACGAAGTTCTGTTTTAGGAAACTTATATAAGCAGATGTGTCCAGTTAGTGTCTTCCTGTGTGTGTGTGTGTGTGTGTGTCTGTGTGTGTGTGTGTGTGTGTGTGCGTGTGTGTGTGTGTGTGTGTGTGCGTGTGTGTGTGTGCGTGTGTGTGTGTGCGTGTGCATGTGTGTGTGTGTGTGTGCGTGTGTGTGTGTGTGTGCGTGTGTGTGTGTGTGTGCGCGCATGTTAAAGAGCCGGAGGGACGAATGGGGGCCCGTGTGCAGAAAACCTGTTATGTGCAGGAATAAGAGGGAAAGTCAGATGTTTGAACTGTGCATGAAGTGTGTTTCATCCCCGAGGGAGCGAGGAGGATGCTGAGCACGGTGGAGAGGAGCTGATGGAGCAGTGATGTAAGGGCCATTGTGGTCGGAGCAGCTTTTACTCTGCGAAGCAAAGAAGAGAAGAGAGAGCGAGCACTTACCCTGATGACCTCCGGGCAGGCGTAGTGCGGAGATCTGGAAGAGAGGCAGAGAGGCGGTTATGCTGGAAAACACTCACACACACACACCGAGGGAACACCAACCAACACACGCGGAGCTGTAGGAGGACAGGTGAAGCTCAGCACCACCTGTAGAAAACAACGAATCACGTCTGACCGATCTTTACTTTACTTCGTTGCCCCACTGAGCCACCGGGCTGCTGTCGCTTCTGTACGATTTGAGCAGAGCTGATAGATGTGCAGTGAAAAGTACCACAGCGCGCTGACAGGGGGCAGAGCTGAGCACCACAGACGCTCGGCTCGCCTGTAACGATAAACTCTAAGATCTGACAAAATGATCATCACTGATTTTTATAAAGTGGATGTAGAAACAGGAAGTGTGAGGGAGGAGGAGTCTGATCTGTTCGTGAACCTCCACACGCTCCCCACTTCCTCCCAGCTCCTGTGGTTTTCCTGGGAACAAGCGCAGCAGCTCTGCGGCTCCCAGAGCAAACACTCGCTCCATCACTGCCAGCTCCGCTCCTCATTATGCTAATGTATGAACAACTCAAACACAGTCGGGTTAAAACACACTAACTGAAATCTAATTACACCAGAGCACGTTCTCACGCTTCCGTTCGAGGCGACCGTCCCTGAGTGACGTTTAATTAGTGGTATTAACGCCACGTGCAGTCACTGGACTGTTCCTCGTGTGAGGTTCATTAAATCAGCCTGTGTTAATCTGACAGATCCCGACGTGGACTCATCATTTAACACGCCCACTGGACCAGTGAGCCGCAGCCAGGCCCCCATATCAGGTAACACATGTTCCCATAATACAACTCACCCACAGCTGGTCTCCAGTAGACTGTCCCCGACCTGCAGAGACGCCATGCCAAAGTCTGCTATCCTGATGTTGTTCTTCTCGTCTAGCAACAGGTTCTCGGGCTTCAAGTCTCTGTGGCTGGAGGACGAGAGGACACAGAGAAAGACTGAAGTGGTCTGGTGGGCTCACAGACTCGATCACAGACCCCGCTCACAGACTCGATCACAGACCCCGCCCACAGATTCGATCACAGACCCCGCCCACAGACTCCGCCCACAGACTAAAGATAGGTATAGTTTTATAGCTTCTATAAAATTCCTCATGAGTCAAATCTTTTGTTTCTGTTTGTGAAACGCGTTGGTGACTCCACCAGCGTGATGGATTTGGTCAAACCAGCTCTACAGAATGAGTGACGAGGGCCTGCTGCATTGGTCTCACAGAACCAACAGAACCCAATAAGCCCAACACTTGATGTGCGGCGCTGAGAGTCAGAGGCCGAGCGGCTTTGATGTGTTTATCAGACCACAGGTGACCACAGGGAGGCTCCTGCTGCCTTCACCCTCTGAACATATAACAACATGAGAAACTTCCTCCATCACTGAACAACTTTCTCTCCTGCCTGACATCGACCTACACGCAGCGCGTAAGGAAATGTGAGAGCGACAGACCATATGGAGTGGCTGTGGCAGAAGTCCAGCGCCGAGATGATCTGTCGGAAGAACTTTCTGGCCTCTTTGGGTGTTAGCCGGCCTTTCTTCACCAGGTAGTCGAACAGCTCCCCACCAGACACGTGCTCCAGCACCAGATACCTGCCGCAGGAAGGAAGGAAGGAAGGAAGGAAGGAAGGAAGGAAGGAAGGAAGGAAGGAGGAGCAGAATGAAACAACGACAGAGCAAAGAGCGAAACCTGCTGAAGTTCCCACAGTCCACTCACACTGAGCTTTATCTCAGAGACGCCAACGGTCCTGCTGCTTTATTAGCAGATTACAGGACGTGCTCAGGCGCGAACACGCAGCAGCATTTAAATTACAAACAATCTGCAGCCGACCAAAACGAGTCCCTGCTCCGTGACAGCAGCGCCCCAATCCATTACTGAACGGAGCATGAAGCTGTGACGGTGCAGCAGATGAATGAGTACGTGAACAAAGCTGCACGCTGCAGGTAAAGGAACCGAACAAACGAGCTCATGTTCTGCTGCAGCGCGTGGGTTTTCTCGTGTTGAAGGACTATTCACAGAGCTTTGACCAACACGCTGCAGATGCTCCGGTGATCCGGAGCCTTTACACTCACCTCCACCTGTGACACTCAGATCTAAACAAGCCGACACCTGAACACGTGTACTTACAGGTATTTCTTATTCTCGTAGACGTCATGCAGCTTTAAGACGTGGGGATGCTCGATGAGTTTCAGAATGGCTATCTCCCGCTCCACCTGCACAGGGAGGAAGGAAACGGCACATTAGTGATGGAGCAGATCAAACGTCAGTGCTGCTCCTGCTCTCTGACACCACCTGAAAGGGAAGCGTGCCTCCAAAATAAAAGCGCACAGGGAGAGAGGACACGTTTACATTTCTGACTGTGGGTCCGTTCCTGCACCGTTCGGATGGAACCAGTGGGTCCACAGACAGAGTCACAGACAGCAGGAGCAGGGTGCTGACAGCGTCCGTTCTGCTGCAGGCGAGTGTCATCACATGACACACAGATAATATTTGGACAACCAGAAGCAGCCTGCAGCCGTTTCAGCGCTCGCCTGCCTCTGTGCTCGCTGCAGGCTGCACCGGGTTCAGAAAAAGCCCGTCGTCACGCTTAGATCAAACTCAGTGTGAGCGCGATCCCTGTTACACGTGCTGGTGTTCAGAGAATCGATGAGGGAAACGGTGTCGGAGCCAGTGGGGACATAAACCACAGGTAAGCAGACTAATCCTTTGCTGATAGAACCTATTGATTTCACATCGTCTCCCGTTCTGCGCTTGAAGCTGTGGAGAACTCCATCAAATCACCCGTCAGTCATCTCTGAGGACTCGTTTCGTCCTCACGAGTCTCTCCCTGCTCCGAATCATCCTGTGTCCTCGCGAGGAGACGGGTCTGAGGGGCCGGAGACACCACAGGAGACACCGGAGAAAATGAGATTTCATTTCCTCCAGTCTTCAGAGGTCTGACACAGAGCGCCCCCCCATCATCCCCATAAGTTCCTAGTAGGATTTTTACAATGTGTGCTTTTATTTTGAAAGTATTTTCTCTGGTAATCTTCTGTTTAGGTGAGACCTCTTTTATTTTGAAGGCTGGCTGTGGAGCTTCACATGCTCACGTGTTGGAAGCACGCCCACATCTGACCTGACAGGTGTGGTCAGCACGCCCCCCCGTCACGTCTAATTACCCTCGCATAACGTAGCGTGTCCGACGCTAACGAAACACGTGTAGAAGGTGAACAGACGTTCGCCCCTCGTCCGCGTTAGTGCTCCTTCATCATTTGATTGGTCCCCGTGTTTTCTGCACAGGTGAACCCCCAGCTCTCTGCAGCTGTCCTCGTCCATCAGGACCTGAACTCACGCTGCAGCGTTTACGTCCTGCTCCCGTACACGTCATCGTCTTCTCTCTGCTGCTACGTCATTTTATGTTGCTCCAACAGACAGATTCTGATTCTACAGATGATCCACAGAACTAAGTCTGCGTCCTGCATGCGATGCAGAAACTATTTACTTGCTCACGTTGAATCCTCTGCAGCTCTCTCCGTCTGCCTAAAGGTCGGCGCCGTCGAGAGCATTTGCAGCCAGTGAATGATGTCAAGTCACGTGCGCCGGCTCACGCTGTGCGCTGCCTGTGGGGGAGTCTTATGTTTCCCCCTCCGTCAGAGAGACGGTCCAGGACGCTCAGGTGTCCACAGAAATCGAAGCCGTGCGTGATCTTAGAAGTGGTCACAGCGATCGAGCTCATCGCTCACTCGTTCTGCACGTTCGGCCACAAACCTCACGAAGGCTGCGAGAGGTTTGTCGCTCGCTGTGTGATAAAGGCCGACGCTGTCTGCCCACATCAACCGACGTCCAGCAAACACGGACCTTCAGCGCTCTGAGACTCTTTTTAATGATTCCTGAGCCGAGGAACAAACCGTCAACAAGCTGACGTCTATGTTCCTTTGTCCTCCCAGTGGTCACCGGGGACCCAGAGCAAAGCCTGGCCGCCGCGTGCTGCCTGGCAGCAGCAGTGTTGGTGTAACCGAGCAGTCAGTTACTTCACACCCCGGCGAAGCCCATCGAGGGGCTCAGGGTTCCTGACTCCAGCCGAGCTCCTCTTAATGAATTACGAGGACTGACTACTTCCAAATCTCTATTTAATTGAAACACGATGCAGAGCCGAGGGGCACGAGGGGGCCATAAACTGGAACATCCGCTCGGTAATCAAACCGCCATCTGGATGATCCCGGAATAGAGGAGCGGGCCTGGCCAATCACAGCCACACAGCAGCGCAGCAGTCAAACGGCCGCCGCCGACCGCTTCATGCGATGAGGCAGGAGAGACACAACATGCAGGGTTTAATGAAGCGGTGGAACGACAGGAGAAGGAGAAAGAAACTGATGCAAAGCAAAGAAAGAGAAAAGGAGAGCAGACGTCCTGCAGTGGCTGCTGGGTAACTACCAGGAAATAGCCTGCACCGATTCACATGTGTGACGATGAGTGAGACGGAGCCAGCAGCCTGCACGGCCTCCTCCGTGTGGAGTGTTACGGACGATGAGCAGATGAAGGACAAGGACAGATGCTCTTTTCTGTGATGGCATTCAGTCGCTCTCCTTTCACTCTGCCGCCGCTGCAGCAGCGCCGACGATGTTCAGACTACAACACAACTTTCTACAGTCCAAACGATTCGGGTCTGTCCTGAGCGCTTTTAAAGGCGCACACACACACACACACACACGCAGAGACACACACACACACACACACACACAGAGACACACACACTCTGGGCTCTGGAGAGAGTCGACACATTAACACAAGCAGTCAGTCGCTGAAGAGATGAAATGAGTCCAGCAAGGCGTGAGAGTGTTCAACCTCTGACACACAATTTGTTGCACTTCAACTGGAAAAGAGATTTAATCTCACTCACACACACACACACACACACACACACACACACACACAGACAGACAGACAGACACACACACGCACACACACACACACACACACACACACACACACACACACACACACACAGGTCTGAGCTGCTCGTGTTTCTGTGCGGGGAGGCTCCAGGTGTCACAACATGAACTGACACATTCACACACCGAGAAGAGAAACGGGAGACGTCATGTTTCAAACATGCAGCTCTTACTTTTCTACTCAGACTTCATTGTGTGAAGGAACAATGGCCATAACTCGAGCCAACAGCTGCCTGTTGCCATGACAACGGAGCCCTAGCATCGCCTAAAATAAGACGGAGGCGGGAAAAGATTAGAAGAAGCTGCCGGGGCGCCCCCCCCCCGCCCGGCCTCAGCAGACCGAGGGAAACCATCACGTTGATGCTGCTGCGATGAGCCTGTCCCGTCAAACAGCTCTTCACACGAGAGAGACGTGTGTGTGTGTGTGTGTGTGTGTGTGTGTGTGTGTGTGTGTGTGTGTGTGTGTGTGACTGACAGAAAATATTAAATATACCACAGGCACAGAAATCAGCAGATTCCATTTTAATATAACGAGCAGATCAGCAGATAATCGTGTGAGGAGAGGTGAGAAATCCTAACAGCTTCATGTTGTGTTCACAGTCTGTCGCTGACGTGGGAGAATTGTGTTCTGCTCGACCCGCTGAGCCTGCTGCACAAACAATATGACAAAAAGTCCAACGAGAGTGAGTGTGTGACAGGCGCAGCACTGCACAGGACACACACACACACACACACACACACACACACACACACACAGGTGATAAACACAACTGTCTTACCTTCATCAGAACCGACTCGCTGAGCTTTTCCCTGTTGACAATCTTTATGGCGACTTTCTGACACGTGACACAGTGGATGCCCAGCTTCACAAGACCTGAAACGAGAAAATCACAGCCGTCATGTCCTCTGTACGAGACCCAGCGAGGCCCAGCGAGGCCCAGCGAGGCCCAGCGCGGCCCAGCGAGGCCCAGCGAGGCAGCGCGCAGTGACCGCTCAGCAAAATAAATCCAGTTAATGTCACTTGATTAGCACACAGAGCTGGTTCAGGTGTCATCCTGTGACCCAGGTGCAGACCTGAACATCAACACCGTGTTTAACACACACTCACACACACACAAACACACACACACTCACACACACAGATCAGAGCAGGATCAGTGCAGCTGTGTGTTACTCGGGAAGCAGGACGATCAAAAAGCCGCCGCGCTGCATTCAGCAGCTCCCAACTCTGCTTTTCATTGTGTACTTTTGACGCCTCGCGTTCTCGGGCACAATGGCTCCATCCGTCTCTGCCGCAGCTCTGACGCCAGGGAGCATATTTTCCTCTGTGCTGAAGCCACTGGAAATGCCACTGCACATATGCACCTCTTCATTACCTGCTGCACTTATATTTCACAGGACACGAGTGCCTCGCCATTTGAAAGGTAATTTCCCTGCGGGGCCTCACGAGGAGACAAGTATAGCTGTAAGCAGCGGGGGTGTTCGGGCCACGGTGGCTGCCTGGGGGCTCTTTTAAGTCTCCAGTTAGGACCGGAATGACATTCACAGTGTCATTGATCTTGTTGTCAGAGCCGCAGGAGGTGCTGATCAGCCGCACACAAAAAGATCAGGCTGAGAAGGTGACGGGCGTCTTCACCGACTTTCCCTAAACACAACATGCATTTTAAATAAGCTGCACTTTCAACACTCAACGTCTCAGAAATGACTCAGAAAACGACTGTTACAGATTCTGAAAGCACCAGAAAACAGTCCGGCAGGTTCCAGGCGTGAGGCGTTCAGGGGCGGAGCAGAGCGCAGGTCATCTGGGCTTTGATGTGGCTCTGCTCATTATTTTGTATATTCTTGTGAACTGGCTGAATTCTGCTTGACTTATGTTTCTAACATCTGCACCAGACCAGTGAAGCTCACACATCTCAGCGGGTAACAGCAGCAGTGACTGGTGCTTCGTGGACGCTGTTAATGCATCTTCCCTAAAAACACACGTTTACGTTGTGCGCTCTTTTTCTGCTCTCATAACGACTCCTCCGACGCCGGCAGCACGTGTCTGTGATCCGACCCACTGGAACAATCAGGAGCCATTTGTTTGACATTTGTCATCACGCAGCTCAGCGAGCACCTAAAGTAAGAACTCCTGATGCAGCGCCCCCCCGATCCCACCAGAGCTTTTCCAAACGAGGCTGTGGCTCGTTTTAAAGGAGCGGCATCGTCTTATCGACACTGAACTGATGTTGGGGACGTTGCTCTTCGTACTCTTTCGCTTCATTCATCCTCAGTGAACGACGCAGCACGTTTCCCCGTTTAAATCACCATTTATCCAGAGCAGAGAACAGGTGAACTCAGACCTGAGCACCACCCTGGAGTAGATCTAAAGGGGGGCGATGCAGCCCCCTGATTCTCTACGCTTCCTCCGTGTCCCTCGGGGCTCAAAGCATTAGTCTCAAAGTCCCGATTAATCCTCGTTAATGATTCAAAGACTGCACACAACAGCGAGGTAGTGTCGCTCAGCTTCAAAGCCCAGAGAGCACTGCAGCAGGATCTGGTTCTGTTTCCAGATGTGTAACATGCAGCTGGTTCAGCTCAGCAGTGTTGTAGAACCAAACCTTCAACAATGGCGCGTTAGCATCGTTCCCCGTGTGACAGTGAGGCTGGTTCCCTGAGAAGAGCGACTGTTTGGTGTCAGGAATGCTCAGCAGAGCTGGGCAGTGGACCCAGCACCGTCCTCACACAGCCGAGGAAAGGAAGCGGGTCAGTGGTGACAGGGAGTCTTCAGCAGCCACACGCTCACCCCCCCACACACACTCACACACACTGTGACCGACCAAAACCAAACCCACAGTTACCAGCTGAACAGGAAGAATCTGTGTGTAGTCCAGCGCCTGAGCTGCCGCTGCAGCATCGTCAGGTCTTTATCAGGCAAATATCTGCTGGAGGGGAGAATCGAGTTCCAGCGCCGGTCTGGTCTCCTGCGTGAATCTAACTCTAAATGTTCCATGGTGCTAGAACCTGTCGGGATCACCTAAAAGCACAGCAGTGAACATTTTAATCTGACGAGGACACGCTGGGAGACGTCTTCTTTCTTTGTTGCTTCACACAGTTGCGCTGTGCATCTGCAGGCTGCAGTCAGCCGCTGTAGCGAGACGCAGCCAGGGGAGTGTGTGGTGCAGGGCCCGGCCCCCAGCAGGACCGAGGGTCCTGACGGCAGAGGATGGAAAGTCCTTCCAGGAGACGAGCTGGTTCTGTGTGAGTGACGTGAGGTGATGTCATCCAGACATCTGCTGGTGTGGAGCTGAGCAGACTGTCTGCAGGCCGCCGCCTCTTCTTCTGACACACGCCAAACACCCAAAGCTGCTCTGGCCTATTTCCATCTTATTACCGAGGCGAGGAGCATCCTCTTTATTCCCACTACGCGCCCAGAGACGGGCTCCTGATGATGACGCTCACACGCAGAGTCGATGCATATTTATTTTGATCGATTAATCCTCCCGTCAGCCCTGTAATTGCCTGCTTAGCTGTCAGTCATGTGATGCTATCCTGCTTTGTTCCAACCAGTCATTTCAGTCCAGAGCGCCCGCTGCTCTGTAGCATTGATTAACTGCCGCTTTGCCAATGAGGCCGCGGCGAGCGGTCGCTGCAGCGGAGGCCGCGGCCCGGGAGACGCTCCTGCTGCCGCGAGCTGCCCACTGAGGCTAATGAAATCACAGGCAGGAACATTGATTTCACAGCATGAATTAAGCATCGCGGTCCGTTCTTCTGTCCTGCTCGTGGTTCCAGGCCCGTGAAGGAATATTGGATTTGGAACGACCACGCTCTGGTCGGACAGCTGCGGTGATTTAATCAGTTTCCATGTGTGACGTGTCTCTGTATCGATATTTGTAGTAAATAAGCAGGAAGGAAACCACCTGTGGTTTGTGGCCAGAGGCAAATCAGTGACGTTACCTCCCCAACGCTCAGCTGTCAGCACAGAACTCTACCAGGCAACGGATGATGGTGACACAGCTGCAGCATCCAATCAGCTGCTCACACTCTCTTATCTCAATGTGCTGCTTAGAAAAACATCGAATCCTCGTATCTGTGTCAAGGTTAACCCCCCCCACCCCACCACCCCGTCTCCCCTGATAATATTCCCTGAATATGAACCCCACCCCCCCCTTCTGCTCCACACTCCAACAAAACCAGCTCCTTAATGAAGTAATTAATAAAACCAGCTCCGGCTTTATTTCCTGCTTCTCCCTCCGTCAGCGCAGGGAGAGACGGGGGGAGAGGGGGAGAGGGGGGGGGAGACGAGGAAGTAAGCAGGTCAAGCCTCGAGAGGGAGCGGAGAGGAGGCGCTAATGCTGGATGCTATTGCTAATGAACACAACACAAAGTGTGTAACATCACAAACAACTGTTAAAGTGAATCCTCCTCAGTGACCCGGGACAACGTGTCTCCGAACATGTGCATTAGATGCAGCACAACACAGTAACCGTTCCACCTGTGTGATGAAAATCCTACAGGCCCTGAACGCAACAGAACGTCCCCACGGAAGCTGCTGTGCCGCTCCGTTCGCTCATCGCTGTATCATCACTCGACCAGCGCGTGCTGCCGTGCAGAGGAGCAGCTGTGGACGAGTTAGTTCCCGCAGAGACGGCTATTAGTGAGGGGGGGTCAGCACACACACACACACACACACGTCTAACCCCCACCACACACAGCAGCTAACACACAAAACGTGTCCTTTAAAGGAATAGTTCACTGAATTCTGGGAAATGAGCATGAACGCTGTTTCTCATGTGTTAAACACACGACACGTCTGGTTTAACCTGTTTCTGTGCTGCAGGACACAGCTTAGCTTAGCTTAGCTTAGCTTAAAAACACTGGAATGAGCTCAGAAGAGATTTCAGAGCTTTCTGTTAGAGACGGTGATGAACTGGCTTCATCTCATCTGCTGATGTCACAGTTTCACTCGTATAGTGATGTAGCTCAAAAGAGATAAAACAGCTACGACCACGGCACATGTTCAACATCTGTAAAAATGGACACACACAAACACACACACACACACCAAGAGCAGCTCACCCACAGAAGAGTCCTGCTTTTATTTTGTCCTCGGTGCTGTGTAACCTGCCAACTCTTCACTTTTCATTCAGAAGCCCTCCCACTGAGTGTGTGTGTGTGTGTGTGTGTGTGTGTGTGTGTGTGTGTGTGTGTGTGTGTGTGTGTGTGTGTGTGTGTGTGTGCGCGCGCGCGCGCGCTGGTCCACTCTCTTGCTGCATTAACGAGCAGGGACAGGTGTATTCAGCGCGAGGTGGTGGAGGTGGTGCTGGTGGTGTTCGTGTTGACATGCCGCGCCGATTCATGACGTGCACATGTAGGTGGTCAGTGTTTGAAGCTTCTTCCTGCTGCTCCCAGAGCCGTTACTGATGACGCACACGATCTGGATCCAGAGCAGCTTCCACACATCTATTCCACAAAGTACCAGTACAGCTGCCGTTAGAGCCGCTGGAGCCGGTTCAGCTACAGCTTCTGTCTTATTTTAACTTATTTTGAAAGGGTTTGCTCGGTGTCGGCGGTGAAGTCAGGAGCACCAGGCTCACTGAGATACAGAGATGTTTCACTAAAACTGATGAGGTTACACAACTTAAATTAGCCGTAGCACGAGCGCATCCCTCCGCCTCCCTGCTCCGTTGGACACGCACCACCACACCCTGCACCCTCATCTTCATCAAACCACAACAGATGTGAAGCAGCTGGAAATGAGTCAAATCATGGGATCAGTTAGAAAGCAAAGGCTCTGCTGCTGCTCGGAGTCTTCTTTCTAAAAACCCGTTGAAAAGGCGACGCTTGCCCAGAGACGCCGCGTCAGAAGGACGCGTGCACCAACAGAACACGTCGGACATTTCTGGACATAAAACTGCAGAGAAGTGAGATTTCATCACGTCTGCTTCATAACATCATTAAAGATTCAGAGGAAAACGCTCAATTTCAAACTCGGGCCTCAGAAGTAAAAGAGTCTGAAGCACAACAAGGGGGGGTGAGTGGTAAAAACGGAATCTCAGCTGTGAGTGATGCAACACGGTGGTAAACATGCACGAGTCAGGGGGAGAGTCAGGGGGAGCCACGAGTCAGGGGGAGCCACGAGTCAGAGGGGGAGTCAGGGGGAGAGTCAGGGGGAGCCATGGGTCAGAGGGGGAGTCAGGGGGAGCCATGGGTCAGAGGGGGAGTCAGGGGGAGAGTCAGGGGGAGCCACCAGTCAGAGGGGGAGTCAGGGGAGAGTCAGGGGGAGCCACAGGTCAGGGGGGAGTCATGTTTTATGTAACTCACACGGCGGAGGGGGAAGCAGCAGCTCACAGAAATTAACCCACTGATAAAAGGAGTCGAAAGGAGAGGGGGAGGAGGAGAGACGTTTCTGGAAAACGCAGAACCGAGCCGATGCCGGAGGGTTCGGCCCAAACTCCCAGCGTTATGACGCAACAGCACAGCGTGTTTCTCCGCTGGGTCGACGGAGACGTGAGGTGCACAGAATCTGCTGCTGGTACCGGAGCCCGTTTAAATCCCAGACGGACTCAGACTAATGAGTCGGTGATTTTCCGTTTAACTCTTTCACCCCCCCCCCCCCCGGCACGCTCCGTCTCCGTACGTTTGAATTCTCCCTTCCTGCGGCCCGCTGGTAATTACTTCCAGCAGAGCCTCATCCAGAACCATCGCAGCCAATTACATTTCAATTACGCCTGATTCTGATCCCGCGCCTCCAACAACGCTCTCTGCTGCTTCTATCATGAGCACGGGGCGATGGTGCAGCGCCGCTCTGGACGTGTAGGGCTGACACGAGGAGCAACAGCTGTTCGCCACTCTCCAGCTCCGAGCCTCGCCAGGCGTTTCCTCAGTGAGAGAGCCAATCAGATCAAAGTTCCTTCCTTAAAAAGTTCATAAGAACTCAAGTATTCAGCCCTGCAGCGAAACGTGCAGCCGCAGCTTCGTAGTTAGTCTCTGACTGGTTGTCATCTCCTCCAGAGCCCTGCTCGCCCCCCACCCTCTCTCTCTCTCTGGTAACCCAGTGTTTCCTGTGCAAATTAGATTCCAGCGCGACTCCGACCTGACTCGACTCGTCGGACCACAGCTGTTAATGAGCCCTGATGTCTTTGTCACAAAAACACAGCAACTGCTAATGTAGCCACGGCACACGAGAGACCTCCACCTCCTCCACAGACAACACGCGCGCACACAGGCGGTACCGCTGCAGTCAGCTGGAGCCTGCTTCAGGCCCCGCTGGAGGCTGCGGGAGACATCCTGCATCTCATCAGTGGCTCCGTCCATGTGCATCATGTAATAACCAGGAAGCCGCTTTTATCGCTGCATGTAGTCAGAGAACACCACGAGAATTCATGACGTATTTTTATTTGACTTTCCCATCTGTCCAGTCTGTCCCAGGGTTTACCAGCCAACCCCGGCTACCTGGTCCTGACACTGTGGAGACACGGAACCGTCCCCGTTTCCTCCCAGTCTCCGGACCTTTCAGCGGGGTGAGCTGCTCGTGCCAGCAGCACCACGAGCGGCTCTGTGCCTCGGTGAGCTGAGTTGGCATCCTGCTGTGGTGACCCAAATACAGGGCTGCTGCCTGTCTGCCTGCCGCTGGGCTCTGATTGGCTGCGAGACGACATGAAAGAGGAGGAGGAGGAGGAGGAGGAGGAGGAGAGGACGGGAAAAACGCTTCACACTTCAAACCTACAGAATTCAGAAATGACACCATGACTGTAACATGTTTACTCCAGAGCAGGAAGCAGAGAAGGCTGCTGCTCAAACCGTCAGCCTGGAAACTCCATCTCCATCACGCTGAACCGCTGCCCTCCACCCTCCAGCCCTCCAGCCCGACCCCCCAGCCCTCCAGCCCGACCCCCCAGCCCTCCAGCCCGACCCCCCAGGGCTTCTGACGATGTTAGTTAGTGCCAACACTCGATGCTGAGGAGCTGAATGCATTAGAAGGTGTTTCTCCCAGTGTGGAGATCAAAGATCAAACACAGAACCGTCACTTCTGTGTAGCAGCATGGGTCCATGTCACTACAGACACACACACACACACACACACACACCAGCTCTGCTCTGACTGGGGGATCCAGCTTCTCGTAGAGGAATAAAAATGTGAATGATTAAATGGAACCTGCAGAGTTTATCACTCATCGAGTTTCTACACGTTGTTAAATATTCAGCGTTTGTGATCTTCTCACAGAGGAGACGCTGAGAGAACTGGGTCTGGATCAGAACGCCAAGCAGATTCTGTCCCGCTCAGTGATTTCAGCACTTCCTGTTTCTCTGCCCCCCCGCCCGCTCCACTGTTTCCAGCTCCCTCTTGACGGATCGCCCTTTCAGAGCGGCCGGCCGGCGCTCAGCCGCGGCCTTTTATCCGTACGCGCTCCATCATCACATGTTCCTCTTCACCTCTTTTGTCTTCTTTCTTTCTGTGAGACAAAAGCTGGAGCGTCCTCCCTTCTGCCCCCGCAGCCCGAATGTGTCCTTTCAACAAGACGTGGTTAACAGAACAAATTCCTCAAGGTCGAGTAAAGAGAGTGACGGACAGCGTCCCACTGTGAGGACACTCGCATCATCGTTTGTCCTCACGCCGACGTGTTTGGACACGAGTTTATGGCGGTGGGACCAGCGCTCACTAAGACGAAGGAGTTCGTCCTCCACCGAAGACAGCGTGAGGGGGACAAACCTGAGAGAGACTCGCTGCTGTCTCTGGAATGTCCTCTGAGTCTGTGCGTAGGCGCCACCCCCCCGACACAATGACACCACTGTCAGCAGGACGTAAACAAGTCAGCACAGCAGACGACGCTGCGCAGCTCACCCAGTGAAGAGACACAGCACCAAGCCTGCTCAGAACCAGACACTTAGTTTAACTGGACCTGCTCACAGAACCAGTTCTCCCAGTCTGCACGGAGCCCAGATGACCCCCCCGTCTCAGGGTGGAGCTGATTCCTCCCTGAACCACATGACGTCACAAGCACGGACTCAGTGTACGAGAGAATAAATGTGTAAGAGGAGGAGGAGGAGGAGGAGGAGGAGGAGCCTTCCTCTCTGGGAATGTCCGGTCGATGGTAATCTGATTGGTGGAGCGATTCCTGCAGCAGAAAATGTGAAGCCGCGTCACTTTAAGTGAATAACCCAACATAACAGAGACAGATAGACAGAGAGGGAGAGAGAGGAGGTGATGAGGAGCTGGTGTAAAGGAGGCGCAGAGCTGTTCTAACATGTGAGTGAGTTTGTTTGTGGAGAAAATGAGAGGAGCCATAAAAAACGGGAGGTTAGAGCGAAGGAGGAGATCCAGAGCGTTTCCCTACGAGAGGAGAGGAGAGGAGAGGAGAGGAGAGGAGAGGAGAGGAGAGGAGAGGAGAGGAGGGGAGAGGAGAGGAG
>JAUMHJ010000017.1:573917-587168 GCA_032361105.1 Microctenopoma lineatum | reverse complement strand
GGGGGGGGGGGGGGGGGGGGGGGGGGGGGGGCTTGGGGTCTCTCATAGATCCGACTCCATGGTTGGATTAGAGGCAGATTAAGGCCAGAGCTGGTGGTCCTGGGACTATACCACCACAGAAACATGTCCTCTAACAACACCGGAGCATGCGTGCGTGTTTGCGTGTGTGCACACTGCAGAGAGCCTGCTGCAGCAGCACTGCAGCCAAACAGTCCTCACACCAGCGCACCACAGCGTCACACCTGGGAGCAGAAATACCTGCAAATACCTGGTGTTTCTCACCCCCCCTGCCCCCCCGATCTGCAGGCTGCTCATCTGCCCGCGCCGCCGCTGACGGGCCATCTGTGCACACAGGAAGGGGTTCTTCTGGAGCACAGACCATCTGTGTGGTCCTCGATGTGGCGCAGAAAGACATAAAAGAGCTAAAGCTGGAGCGTGGCAGCCTGCCCCCCACCCCCCCGCTCCTGAGTAACACTAGTGAGCTGAAGTGAAGACGTTCCCGTCCATGATCACGTGCTCTCTGCCATCCCATCATGCACTAGTCAGGGGTTGTAGCACAGGGTGGGGGTGTTTATCTAATATGAGATACCAGAAACTTCATATTGCTACGAAATGAAGCGAGGGTCGAGTGTGGGCAGAGGGATGGATCAGAGAGAGCAGCGCTTAGATGGTAATTTCCTGCTTCACTCCTGGACGCTCGGAGTGCTGACTCAGGGGGAAAGTCCAGATTGGTTTTGGAAAGGGATGAAAGAGTTTAAGTGAGAGAGCGCGCGCGAGAGAGAGAGAGAGAGAGAGAGAGAGAGAGACAGAGACAGAGACAGAGACAGAGAGACAGAGACAGAAAGAGAGAGAGACAGAGAGACAGAGACAGAAAGACAGAGAGAGAGACAGAGAGAGAGAGACAGAGACAGAGAGAGAGAGAGAGAGACAGAGACAGAGACAGAGAGAGAGAGAGAGAGAGGTAGAGAGAGAGCGAGAGAGAGAGAGACAGAGAGAGGTAGAGAGAGAGAGAGAGAGAGAGAGAGAGAGACAGAGAGAGGTAGAGAGAGAGAGGGATTTATGCCCACTTTCATTAAGTTTCTGGCTGAGGGATGAGGGCTGTGGGGCTGTAAGGGGCTTATCTGGAGCCATAACCCATTTCCGTTTGATTACCAGCTATTAAATTGGTCTTTGCTGAACATGGCAGCGTGTGAAGACAGGACGTGGGACCGGACTGAAGACGTCCACCTCCATCTGTGCTACAGTGGAACAGTCCCTGCAGGTGTGTGCTGCCCATCACCTGTGACTTCTGTGTTGCACCTGTTGTATCACGAGGAGCTGGTTCTGCTCACATAAAGATCTTTACACAGATCACAGCTCAACACCTCCCTGCTCATGAGGTCCCGGTAAAAAACAGCTGTGCGCCGGCTCTTTCACAATAAAAGCAGGCCAACAGAGCTGAATGAGTTCATGGCTCAACGTGACCCCGTTCTCTCGGCCGCTCTCTGAGAACCTTCTCCTCTTGCTTCGCTGTGACTGAGCTCAGCAGGGTTGTTGTAAACGCGGTGACGGTCAGTCGCACGCGGGCACACGAACACATCATGCACACACGTATCTGTGCACGAACACGCAGAGGGATGAGTTCAGGACAAGGAGCTGTGTGTGTGCACGCATGCACAGAGAGAAGCTTCCTGCAGCAGCTGGTGTGCAGGTCGTTTAACCTGAGAAACCGAGTCGGCTCGTCTGCCTCTCCGTTCCCCCCACAGTGTCTGTGTGAGTCTGAGTGAGTCCTTCACAGGCTCCAGTCGTGCCTCCTCCCAGTAATGACTCATTCAAGCAGCAGGGATCCAGAGTCCTGAGCTTTAGCCTGAAAACCTCGGAGAAGGGGGATGTGAGGAAAACGCTGGTGTGATAGAGACGCAGAGAGAGAGAGGTGGGGGGTAGTTTCTCACTCATTGTTAATGGCTCAGACAAAACACCCGCCCACCCCCCTCCAGGGCTGAGCGAGCGAACCTCCAACCAGCCACAGAGGAGAGCATTCCTCCAGTTGCCGTGGTAACTGAACCCTCAGCTGGGGAGGGAGGCGGAAAACCAGAAAAAGGATGTACTGTAAGAGGGGGGGTGGGGGGGGGTCCAAAGAAATGTTAGTATCAGCTTTTTGTCTGCTGCGCCCCCCCCACACACACACACGCACGCACAGAGTGAGACTGTGCGTGTGTGTGTGTGTGCGTGTGTGTGTGAGGAGACTGTGTGTGTGTGTGTGTGTGTGTGCGTGTGGGAGGAGACTGTGTGTGTGTGCGTGTGTGTGAGGAGCTCCGGCTCGCAGCACTGGAAACACTACAACAGAGACACTACTGACTGAGCAGAAACTGTAGAGACTGTAATGACGTGCGGGACGATTCGGGTCTGAACTCATCGGATCAACACAGCAGATCAAACTGTGCTCATTAGTCTCTGCGCTGCATCTTTCTCTCTCTGCTTCTCTTCTTCTTCACTTTGCTGCAGCTTCGTCCAAACGTCTGTAAATATGATCACATAATAAATCATTGTCGCCGCCGTCCTCTTCGGCTCATAGATATGTTGTCGCTGTAATCCACACACACACACTGTCTCCTCACACACACACACACACACACACACACACACACACACAGTCTCCTCACACACACACACACACACACACACACACACACACACACAAAAAGCAATGGGGACGTTACCACCTGCAACCTGCTGATAATGAAGCTGTATTTCAGCCACCTAAAGGAAGCCATCTGTGCAGGGGCGCTACCCCCCCCCCACACACACACAGAGAGACAAGTGGGGCCGAGGGACTATGTAGTGTTTAGGATGTTTCACGTCAATAACATGACACTTTCATTATAACGCACACACCTGCCTCCGCTCCAGCAGCAGCAGCCGGGGCTGGAGGCTTCATGGCTCCTGCTCCACCCGATGTGCTGCTGCTGTATTCATGGAAAACTCTTCACAAACAGAACTCTTCCGTTTGGTGATGGGACAGATCTGACTTTGGGGAACACAGGACTTTTGTGTCTGCCTCCGCCCTCCCTGGTCCACAGGTCTGCTCCTGACTCCACAGTCTGTAGAGCTGACGTTCATCATTAAACGAGTCAGTGTCTTCGTTAACGCGTCCCGACAGTTGTTGCCGTGAAAACCTGGTTCCACTCACGGCAGATCTGAGAGGGAACAGGACAGGACATAAAAGGCCAGCGGCGTGCGGCGAGAACGAAGACAGGGGCCATTGTCACAGGAGAGGAGACGAATCCATGACAACCGTCCCCACTGTAAGGAGCCTGGGAACCCCGTGGAAAGAGAGGAGTTCTTCAACTCCCCCGTCTTCTCTCTCACACGAAAACACCCTGACTGGACTAATTGTTCCGAGTCAGCACAGCCTGTCGTCACTCAGCTCAGAACCATGACGGCTTTGTTCCAACTGCAGCTTCATGACAGAACCGAGACGTCCGTGGCTAAAGCAAAGGTTTGACACATTCAACCTCTGCAACTTTTTAAATTCAGTTTTACTCTGACGTGTGAAAATATTCATCATCACTAGTAAACGTCCGCGTTCAGCGAAGAAAGCTGCTCTCACCGTGGTAAAAGTACTGAATTACTGCATTCCACCGCTCGTCCCACAGACAACAGAGACCATCAGTTCAAACAGAAACATACGAACCGGATCAGAACCGTCAGGTGCAGTCACGTGTACCAGAGATTCCCCGGGTTTCCAGCACACTCGGTAACAAAGAGCGAGCTGTGCCCGTGTGGAGGAGGGTAACAATGTACGGGTTTCCCTGTCTGCCAGCTCAGCGCGGCAGCCTCCTCTTCCTCCTCTTCCTCCCCTTCAGACACACAGCTGTGCACACGTACGTGCACCTGCAGCGGGTCAGCGCCACGGAGCAGCAGGCAGGAAACTTCACACCAACTCCTCTGACCCGTGCTGCAAGTCCAGGACTAAAACCTGAACTTCTGCTCTCGTCTGGCAGTGATCCTCTGAAGCGAGTCCAACACAGCAGCAGAGCCAGGACGGGACAGGCTGAGCAGTACCCGTGTCCTCTGCTGCAGAGACACTTGTCCTACAGGCAGAGTGACAGCGTGGAAGCAGTGTGTGACCTCTGGCCTGGTTCAGATTCACTTACTCTAATCAATCCTGTTTAAGAACAAAGCAAACTGTCTGTGTGTGTGTGTGTGTGTGTCTGTGTGTCTGTGTGTGTGTCTGTCTGTGTGTGTGTGTCTGTGTGTGTGCGTGTGTGTCTGTGTGTGTGTCTGTCTGTGTGTGTGTGTGTGTCTGTCTGTGTGTGTGTGTGTGTGTCTGTCTGTGTGTGTGTGTGTGTTTAATGCAGCAGCAACGCGGCCATTACGATAAAAAAACCTGCTAATTGGATGTTTATGAATTATTTACCCAGAGAAAGCAGCGAATCAGCTTCTGTCTGCTCCAGAACCAGCCTCCAACACAAAGGTTTCAGAGTCTGAGTTGAGGGGCCGGAACCACACGAGCCCGGATTCAGGAGGGTGTCCCTGATGCTGTGTTACAGCATTACATCACTGACTCCGTCACTCACACCTCAGACTGTATCAGCCTGCTGCTCTCCACACACACACACACACTCGCTGTGACATCAGTCTTCTGACACATCAGCCATCTTCCTCCATCCAGACGGATCCAAACTGAACTCATCACGCTGCAGCACTGAAGCAAACATGATGCTGCAGCTGCAGCGTCTTTGTGGGTCCAGTGTGTGTGTGTGTGTGTGTGTGTGTGTGTGTGCGTGTGTGCGCGCGCGCAGGGACCGGGCTCCTTCTCTCCTGCAGAGCGGCCCGTGTGACAGATGGATGCTAGAACGGAATTAGAGTGGAGAAAAATCACAAGGGCCCATTATCACGGAGCCCTCTCTGCCTGACAACAAGGATTAAAGGCGCACTACCACCGCCATCATCATCATCATCATCATCATCATCATCACCACCACCATGAGAGCAGCGCTCACCAGAAACACGAACACCCGCATTTCCAGCGCAATTCTCCGCATCAGCACATCGAGCAGAGCGGAGCAGTCCCGCCGGTTCCGCCCGCGTCAGGCTGTTTCGGGGGCTCACTAACCTGTCTGTCCTTTGCCCAGCGTCTTCTCCAGGCGGTACGGTCCTACATAGTTGGCGTAATGCCCGCTGTTGTCCTTTCCCGACGATGTCATGTTGATGCGTGAAACGACTCCCTTCTCGCGGGAGTCCGTGCGGGACGCGTGTCTGGGGCGAAAAGCGCGATTCCGCGGCGCGGTGGAGTCTCTCTGCTGCTCGCTGCAATATTCGTCTCCCGTGCGTGAGTCCGTGCGTGCGCGCGCGCGTATGTCTCCACGTCCGCGGCTCACGGTCCGGGTCTCCGCCGGTCTCGTCCTCAGTGCGGCTCAGATGGCGGGTTCGGATCCGGGCGTCATGCTGGTGCCGGAGGAGCGGTGAGCTGCAGCCCCGTTGGGTGTGATCTGGTGACGGGACAACATCTACCGCTGCTGCCCGTCGCTTCAGCGTCAGCACGCCGCGCACCTGAGCGGCACATCCGGTCGGCTCTTTCACAATAAGCTTCTGGCAGATCCGCTTCATCGATGACCTCTGCACGTTATTATATTTTATACCTATACATAAGAATCTGATTCATCTTTTTTCCCGTGGTTTTACATTTTATTTTAACATCATTAACGTATCTTTGAAGTCATTTTGACGTTTCGCTAATGCTGCAATATCAAATATGAGTCAGACACCAGAACAGGGGTGAAGTTAAACCCACCTGGACCTAAACTCATTGTGGATCAGTACTGAAATGTTTCACTATGTTTAACTTGAACTTCTTTTCGTCATGGACTTTACTAACCAGAGGTTTTTAGCATCACCGTCACTGAGCATGTTTTATTTTGAAGGTCACGCTTCCGCTCTCGTGCCGGCTTGACACAGCAGCTTTATTTGGAACCACGCATGCGCACAGAGAGTGGATCGCAGGGGATTTCTGATTGAATTTGGGTCGAGGTGACAGTGGGAGATGTGGAGCCCGAACACACTTCAAAATAAAAGCACACAGATATTACCCAGAATGCTTTGAGAAGATAACTTTGCCCGTTTCTGATCTGTGATCAATTTTAACGTCTCTGCTCATTTAATTCTTCAGCTTTCAGTTATTCAGGGGGAAAAGATTTAATATTTGTCACAGTGTCAGGCGTGTGCGTGTGTGTGCGCGTGTGTGTGTGTGTGTGTGCATGTGTGTGTTTGTCTCTGTGTTTGCGTGTGCGTGTGTGTGTGTGTGGGGGGGGGGTGTAAACAGGTTACACGCTGGGACACTTTCACTTGATTAAATCAGCGGTTGGTGACAACGACCATCTATCTCTCTCATCACTCCTTCACAACAAAAGCTTTTTGACCCAGCATGCTCAGTGGCAGATGGACCCCCCCACGCCCACTTTACCCCTCCTTCTCTACCGCCTCCTTCTGCCTCCCTCTTCCTTATCCACCCCCCTTAACCGACTCACCGCCCCCCTGCCAAATCCCTAACAAAGACAGGGGGTGGCTCCACTCCACCACGTCCAGCCTGGTCTCTGTGGGACAGCTTTCCCTCAAATGACTTCCTGTAAATTAACGTACCGCCCCCCCACCACGCTGGTCCTCGGTCAGCGATGCAGGAGGAGGTTAAGACCCCATCTACAGATCGGCCGTGACTTCTCTCAGATTCTGCTCTGCAGCCCCCCCTCTGATCCCCCGGTGTGTGGAACACAGTTTGACAGCTGCAGGCTGCAGCGCGGCTGTAACACCGCGGCGCCCTAATCACCTCCACGAGGAATAATCTGCCATAATCAGCTGAACCTCAGAGGACTGCACACGAAAGGACGCCTCCGCCGCTGCAGCTCCAATCTTTGTGCTGAAAACAGCGAGTCCCAGGAAATGGAATTCAGCTCAGTTCAGTTATACAGAACCTCCAGCAGAACCAGGCTCAGCGTGGGCGGCCATCTGCCTCGACCGGTTCGATGACAGGACAGAAAAATAAGAAGCAGCACATGAAACATGGGGCAGGTGACTGCAGCATGACACATCTACCCGAGTTCTAACTCTGTCATTGTTCTGAAGATCCAAATGGACCTGCGTCAGCTCACAGAACGCGCTGCATTAATGTTTGACGGTTCTCTGTACTCAGTAAACCAGCACAAACAACGCGTGTCGGACCAGCGTCACGTTGTCAGCATTCATCAGACCGACCCACAAACACCTGATGAAGCCAGGACCCAGATCACAAAGATGAAGAATGTTATCAGTGATGTCACGTTGTTTTTGGACTGGTGGGGGTGGGGGTGGGGGTGGGGGGTTGAACTCTGAAGCTCGCCTTTCGTCTCTGCAGTTCAGAGAATGATGATGATTTAAATCAGAGTTCTTGCTGCTGCTATAAATGAGGCTGTTAGGTGCTCGCTCGCTCGCTCGCTCTCTCTCTCCCTCTCTCACACACACACACACACACACACACACTCTCTTGTCTTGCGCTTCTCTCTCTGCCAACATAATGAGCTGTGAGGAAGACATTCACACCAGACCCACTGAGACACACACACGACCCTCAAATATGTTTTTGTACATATGAGAAGGAGCTTTTCTGGATCCTGGACTCCTGGATCTGGTTCTTCGTTCTCCTGCTTCCTGCTCGTCTGCACAGGACCGTGTGCTGGTGACGGGGAAGCACTGTTCACTCCAGCAGACATTTCAGGAGAAAGCAGCTTAGCCTGCAGTCTATTTCTGCATTAGTCAGCTCTATTGTGGCTGCGCTGCCAACGGAGCACGATGATGCTCACACACACACACGCACACGCACACACACACACACAAGCACGCACGCTCTCTTTCACAAAAACACACAATTCACTGACATATTTCGAGCCACAGAAAGCGAGAGAGAGAGAGAGAGAGAGAGAGAGAGACAGAGAGAGAGAGAGAGAGAGAGAGAGAGAGAGAGAGCTCGTCTTCTCAGAGTTCTGTCGATGGAGAAGATCAGCAGCAGAACCGTCCCAGAGTTCTCACATTGATCTGGGACGTGTGGAGGAAACACAGTTTTTTTTTTAAGTAATGCTCCGTGACGCACGTCCACGGCCTTCAGAGGCGGAGCCTCCCGTTGACGTCCTGTAAGAGAGAATTCATGTGTCATAAATACCAAAAACAAATCTGTTGTGCTTCACCTGCAGCTCTTCGCTGGACCGGGTCTTTCATCAGTCATGGTTCTGGTAGTGCCCCCCCCACTACCTCGTCCCAGCCCTCACCTGGTTATCATGGGACCGTCGTACAGCCAGACTCTGCTGTTCCTGGCTGCAGCCTAACAGTCGCTGTTCCGTAGACGAACTGTTGCTCATTAAGTGGAGCTGCAGCGAGATGCACTAATTATCAAACTGCTAATTTAGCGCGTAGCTCTGTCAGCTCATTTCGATTACAGTGCTGCAATTAAAATGGTAAAGACTGTAATTACTCACAGCACTCACAATACGCAGCCTCATGCTCCGTCTACCTTCCTGTTTGTCTGTCAGACACAGTTCACCAGACTCCGGGCCTCTAAGTCCTCCACGTCCAAGTGGAAGGACAGATTCTTCAGGTGAGACCCGAGACAGTGCACCTGTGAGAAGATGGGTTCGAGCAGAGCGCCACCTACAGGCCGAGCTGCAGTAACACTGTGGTCCAGTGGACACAGCTGCTCTCGTGTTGAAGGATTCCAGAACCAGCAGTTCTAACCTTCACTCCTGAAGATCCAGACGTTTCTAAAACCACCACCACTCAATGACCGTTTCATTCCCCTGTTACTTAGAAAAGTCTGAGAGACAAAGACAAACACTTGTGTGTGTGATCAGGCTGTAGCCACACAGCGAGAGGGACACGCGTACACACACACACACACACTCTATGATCTGTACGGCGCCGCCATCCAGTGGTTCAGCTGCAGAACTGCAAACAGAACTGCTGGGTCATCTCTGCACCTTCTGTCAAACAAGTGTCTGAGGGTTTGGTCCCACAGCAGCACAGTGAGCTGAAGCACAGTCTCACACCACGAAGCGCGATGCAGCTGGTTCTACTGGACTGATCATCACAGTCACTGGACCTCCGCACCAGAAGCAGCTTGACGGTTCGGTGCTTCGCGTGAGAGGTGTCCATCAAACATTCCGACATCTCAACAACCCGAAAACTAGAACGCACCAATTTACTACAACCTAAAAAATGCTGAACATTTATCACAGTGCAGCAGTTACAGGTGAAACACACGGACCCACACAGGCCTCAGCTGATCGCGTGCGTCATCGCTCCACTGCTGTGAACCTGAAGAAACACAGAGCTGAGAAACTGCCCCTGGGCTCAGTGTTCCTGTGTCACGATGCCCTGAAAACCTGTGACCAAGCACGAGCAGCGAGACTTCAACGGCCTTTAATGACGTCTAATGACTAAACAAGCAGAAATGATTTGAATACTCAAAGTCGGTTCTGATCCAAAGTAAACACACGAGCATAAACTGACAAAGATTAACGAGCTTCAACAAATTCTAGAGCAGGACGGCCTGAGACCTGAGAGAGGACACGTCTCCGAACAGGAGATACAAAGCTCCACCCAGTCCAAACGAACCTGGAGAACAACCAGGACACAGTACGTGACTAAACACACACCAGTAAAATAAAGAAACACTGACACTCTGGACCCTCCAGTCGTTGACCCCACTGAGGTCTTAATGGTTTCATATGTTACTGGGACACAGCTCAGCTCATTGTTGGTCTAAGAGAGAGAAACGAGTCAATGAAACCAGAATTATCGGAGAAAAATGTTTCTGTAAGAACAGCAGATACAGAGAACTGAGAAAAACAAGCAGAGCTGCTACATTTCCATGTCCATGTTTGCTGTGACAGCACCTCGGGGTGAGGAGGACACCTGTACCTGAAGGCAACACAAAAACATCATGTTAAATCATCAAACTGATGTTTCTGCATCAAGTGTCTCATTCCCACCAGGACACGAGCAGAGATGAGAGCAGGGTCCAAATGACACTAAAGTCCAGCTGAGTCGGGTTCTACTGCACACATGTTCATGCTCCGACACAGACTGGGTTAAAACGAGAGCTTCTTTTCTCACTGTAAACAGAGAGAAATACGGGTTTCACACACCAAGGAATCAGGGAGCCGGCTCTCCGTCCACAGAAGCAGGTCCAAAGCAAAGACCAAACCTTCTGTCCAACCAGGAAGCAGGGTGGAGCGAGTCTACATGAACTGTGGCTCCCACTGCTGGAGCAGTCTGGCAGCAGGGAGTCAGTGAATATGTCAGACCAAGGATGTGGACAGTGTCAGGAAAGAGGAGAAATCTGATGCTGCATGTACGTGTGGATTTACAGCAAGTAACATACTCACACACTCAAGCTGCGTGATATGAGCAAAGTTATTGCTCTGCTAAAGCATAAACACACTGCCTCGTTCATATTTGCACAGTGACGAGTTTAACGAGGTTCTGTGTAGTTTTCACAAACTGTTGTTTTAACACTCTTATAATTATTATTATAATTATTATGATGTCTCCAGGGGCTCGGAGATGAGGATTTAACGATCTGAGATCAGCCTGCCAGAGACGACTGCTGGAAGAGGAACGACGGAGACACACCTGAGGTGAGTCGTCTTCGTCTCTAAGGACCAGGACAAATACTGTGTAGGTAAGAGAGTGTGTAAAGACACGATGTGCTTCACACAGCTGGAGCGGGAACAGCTGTAGAAATGTACGACTTAACTTAGAGCAGGTCCCACTGTCGTCATCGTAACTCAGCTCCACTGTCCTTTTCAGCTGACCCAGTACTGGAGAGCCGCCATCATGCTGGTTCTGCTGCTTCTGACGTTCATCGCCGTTTCTGCAGCAGGTAACAACCAGACGCTTGGAACAAGCCTCTAAACTTACAAACACAGGACGATGTTTCATTTCTCTTCCTGTTGCAGACGATGATAGAACCACGCTTCTTAATATGTGCCGTGACGACAACGCGCTTCCACCGTGTGGCGTCGGGTGGTACCGGCTGAATGGGAACCGCTGCATCCGAGCCATGACCGGCACCGTGGCACCGTTTGACATAGCAGAGGTGATACAACAGTGTTCAATAAATCATTTTAAATGTTGCATGTTCACTGCATCGCTGTACTTGGGGTTAGGGTTAGGCTAAAACAAACACACCCTAGGTTGGTTCTGGAGCTGGCAGCACACGTTGTGACCCGCTGTGTGTTTCCGTTGCTCCAGCCTCAGGGGTGGAGAAGTGGTCCCTCTGTTTTCTGTGATGTAATCAAAGCTTGTGTTATAGTTACAGCTTACAGCTTTACTCACGTCATTACTAAACACTATATTTTCTTATGAATTTAACTTAGAACACTTTGGGTTTCAGCTGTTCTGCACAAGGGAAGGTGGTCATCTGGTGTCGATCAGCAATGAGGCAGAGTACCAAAGAGTGCGGTGTTTGCTGGTCAGGGCCCAGGTTACCAGGAATCTGTACTGGATCGGAGCCAGAAAGCAACAGGTGAGCAGCGCTGAGTAGATTTCCAAAACCAAGTGAGCAAAGCAGGCAGGCGCCCAGAGGCCAGGTGTCTGTGCAGGGGTGAGAGACAGAAAGTTCCCCTGTTTATTCCAGTCAGAACTCCGGCTGCAGCATTTTTGGTTACCTGGAGGTTTTTGACTGAGCTATTGGGACAAACTCTCAGTAAACAGACTCCGTTTCTTTCCACCAGTTTTTCAGAAGTGCTCATGTTTGTGTTGAGTGGATTAATCACTGTCCTGTTTTCAGGGTAAGTATCAGTGGATCGATGGAAGTGGACCACTGACATACACCATGTGGGCCCCTGGTCAACCAGACACTACTAAGGACTGTGTGGAGATGAACTTTGGTGGTAAGTTAGTCTTCACCCGCTACGTGATTCTCATCTCATCCTCTGATGCTAATATTTGAAACATATTCCTAACTCAGACCAGACAGATTCTTTTGGATGAATTTGAATCAAATCAATGTAACTATGACTTTAAATGTAAAACAATGTTTGTCTGTACGTGAATACGACTTTTACTCTTAATGAACATGCTTGTCGGTGTGATGAGTAGATTTCGTGTGTGTGTAACTTCCGTTTTGTACGATATGTAGACGGTGAAGCACTGATCTGTACGAGTGTATTTTTATGAATCGTCTTTACAGTTCCCTCTGTCAAAGCACCACGAGGAGCAGGGTAAACTAAATTAAAAGAGAAAACCGCTCAATGACCACCGTCTGCTGTTTCTTGTCTTTTTAGCCTGGGGGCTGTGGAAGAACGAGTCGTGTTCAGAAAACAGACTGTTTGTGTGTGAAAGGAGAGGGTGATGCCCCCCAGCTCACGGAGAAGATGTTCAAACACAAGATGTGATCTTTACTTCACTCAATAATAAATCTTGAGCATAAACATGCTGGTGCTTGTTGCATCATTTGTGTGAATCAGTGTGACCATTAAAGAGGCGTCCATCAGTTCTAATGCAGTGATGTAAAGTAGCAGCCAAGTACATTTACCCAAGCTCTGCACCTAAGTCCAGTTTTAGTTTTAAAATGAGAAAAATACCAGATGTTCAACTCCGACCCTTAGGTTTCACCCCCCATACCTTTGAGCATAGTCTTTGAGCAAGACAGTCCATCCTCAGCCAGGTGTGTCCTTAAGCGAAGTAAAGACTGCAGTAGATTTTTTTTGGTTTGACATATTTTATTTTGAATCAAATTCTTCTTTATGTTTATAGTGCCAAACCATAAAGGTCAGCTCAAGGCACATCACACAGCAGGTTTAGGACCTCGCATAAAAGTCTAGTCTTAAAGGTAGAGAGGGTGTCTGCCTCCAGAGCTTTAACTGGGAGCTGTTAAAGTTACACTCTGGCAGCAGCAGCCTGGATTAACTGGAGGATATTTTCATTATCTCTTTAGATGTGTATCTTAATGGATGGGATGATGGTATGTTTGTATTTTAGTGTTTTACTTCACAACAATTCCTTCATCTCTGCACAAGATCTCAGATCACGTACTGATCTCCAGAGGAAATCTGCATATATTTGGTTACTTAAATAAAAAAATATGTATATATTTATTTCTTCATGTGCATCAACACAGACTGTGAAATAAATACAGTGAAAGAAATACAGTATATATTCACTTTTCTTTACTTTACTTTACTTGGCAGACGCTTTTATCCAAAGCGACTTACAAGGAGAAGACACCAGCAATTACCATTC
>JAUMHJ010000017.1:559189-573817 GCA_032361105.1 Microctenopoma lineatum | reverse complement strand
AAACAACTCCTATGCATGTTTTTGTCTTGACGAGTTAGGCCTTATCAGGGTGCTTTGTTGTAGTATCTCAGTTTTTGCGAGAACTAAATGGTAATTGCTGGTGTCTTCTCTTTGTAAGTCGCTTTGGATAAAAGCGTCTGCCAAGTAAAGTAAAGTAAAGTAAAGTAAGAATGAGATTGACATAATAAAGACTAATAATACAGTTCTTTCTTCTTATCTCTGCCTCTGCCGTTATGAGTCTCCAGAGTGGATCATCTGTTTCTCAACTGGCACAGCTCATAAGCAAGGCCATAGCTATCCTATACAAGTAAAAAAGCTGATGAAATGTGCTTGTATACAGTTGTTTTTTTTTCCTGTACCACCTCTCAAGTTCGGCATTCAAACATTACACCAATTCACAATCTAATAAACAAATCCTGAATTCATCTTTGTCCTCCTCCCAACACCTTCATTGGCCAACAGTGGATTACACAAGGCTAAGTTTGGTGCTACCTCTTTGCGTCCTTTTCTCCATAGCCTCAACTTCAATACGACATTGCTTTGTAGTCTGCAGTGTTCTGACAAAGATCATCAAAACAAGGTCCAGCCCTACAGTCCTGTAAAGTCTCATGCAGAGCAGTCCACAGCCCTTGTGAGGTCAAGCTATGGCTGCTAACTGTAACGTCACAGTGGTTTAGAGTGCAGGCTCATTCTTCTGAGTCACACAATTAGCATGCTTTGCTTAGTGTAACTGAACTCTATATAACTTAGTGGCGCTATGCTAACACTATACAATTTACTTGCCAACTTTAAGTCAACATTTGCGAATCATTAAACACCAATATACGACTGTTTACCTACTCCCTTTTCATCTTCATGCTATGTGCAGTAATCCTGATCTTTCCAAGTAACAAATCCTCTCAGCAAAACATCTCAATTAAAATTGGCTTGCTACTGCTAACACCTACAAAGTCTGCAAAAAGCCTTGGGGTTTGGATAGATGACAAACTGAGTCCGAACCATCATATAGCTGTGATCTCCAGGTCCTGCAAGTTCACTCTATAACATTATAAGATTAGACCTTTTCTCTCGCAAACAGGCTGCACAGCTCCTTGTCCAGACAATGGTCTTCTCTAAACTTGACCACTACAATTCTCTCCTGGCTGGAGCTTCTGCAGTCACCATCAAACCCTCCAGATGGTTCAAGATGCAGCAACCCATCTCACTATCAACCAGCCAAAATACACCCATGTCAGACCTCTCCTCATCTCTCTCCACTGGCTCCCAGTAGCTGCTCGCATCTCCTTAAATTCTGGTGTCTTCTCCTTAAATTCTGGTGTCTTTTCCTTAAATTCTGGTGTCTTTTCCTTAAATTCTGGTGTCTTCTCCTTAAATTCTGGTGTCTTCTCCTTAAATTCTGGTGTTTTCTTCTTGTCAGACGCTTTTATCCAAAAAAACTTACAACTCTATGGTCTTCCCATCAGAGGATACCACTGTGTCAACAAATATTTCAGCCTGTCTCTGAGACATATTGGCTTGGATGTCTGAGGGACACCTCCAACTGAGATCTTGATCTTCCCAGGCAGCAACTCCCAGGCAGGAGTTTAGATAGATGACAAGCTGAGCCTGAACGAGCATGTCGCTGCGACCTCCAGGTCAGGGTTAGCTACACAGCTCCGTGTCCAGGCAATGGTTATCTCTAAACTTGACTATAGTAACTCTCTAGCACTAAACAATTTCTAAGCATGTTCTTTGTCTTGACGAGTTAGATCTTATTATGGTTCTTTGTTGTAGTATCCCAGTTTTTACAGGAACGTAATGGTAACCGTTGGTGTCTTCTCCGTGTAAGTAAAGTAACGTACAGTTCTGCTCTTGGTCTCCCATCATATGTTTTATCCAAGGCCGCAGTGAAACTCCTTCTGACCATCTCAGTACGTCTCCATAAACACTCTGAGAGCAAACATTGCATCTGTGCTGTTCTCAGCAAGAAGCCGTACTGCTGCTCCCTGATTGTCACCTCTCTTCTTAAACAAGCTTCAACAGCTCTTTCCCATAGCCTAATGGCTTGGCTGATAAACATTATCCCTCTGTAGTTACCACAGTTCTGCACATCATCCTTGGTCTTGGAAATCTGTACCATTCCTCGGGCGTCCTCTCACACTCCAAGATTGTGTTGAACAGTCATGTCCAAAGATTAATAATACATAAAACAGTGTAAGACAAGGTACAGATACAGAGGTGTGTAGGTTGTATACATACTCAGCATATGGTAGTAGGACTTCATTGTCATACATAATAATGCTTTTGCAGTATTTTTACCTTATTTGTCTCAAAGCACTACTCTTTGTAGAGAATTAATGAGGAGAGCTGCATCTTGTCTGTTTGTAGCTGTAATGATGCTGGATCTTTCACATACTCCGTAGCTTGAGCTGTATGATATCAGCACATATAAAGAGTTATTAACAAGTATAAATATTACAAACACACTGCACTCCTGACTTGTTCATATTTGAACAGTGAAGTCAGCATATGTACATTAAGTGCTGCAGATTATGTTTTAGACAGAGGCAATGTGTAGGTTCCTGGCACTTAGTTTTTCATGTGTTTGAACATTATTATAATGTCTCCGGGCGCACGCAGAGACGAGTATTTAAGGATCTGCGGTCAGACTGATAGACATACAGAGGTCCAGACGAACAACAGAGACACATCTGAGGTGAGTTGTCAAGACAATAAATTCTACTGGGAAACTATGGGTTAGAAATAAAAATGTATTCAGGTAATTTCCACTGATTAATAATTAATTATCATGGTGTGGTTCGCACACACACACACACAACTCAGCAGGTCATAGAGTCGTCTTTGTAACAGAGTTGAAGTTTATTTTTCCAGCTGATATTCCAGAAGTGCCACCATGGCGATGATCCGACTTCTGACACTGCTTTTGCTCACTACAACTGGTAACAACCAAACACTCGCAACAATCCTCGAACCAGACAACAAAGACAAAAAGATGCTTAATTTGTCTTCCTGTGTTACAGACCCTAAACTTGAACAGATCCTTCAAACATGTGATGCCAACAACACACTCCAGCCGTGTGATGGAGGATGGTACCGGCTGGATGCAACCCGCTGCATGGCAACGAATGCGATTCTGGCACCATTTGACCAGGCAGAGGTGATTCAATACGACCAATCACAGATTATAGCGTGTTCAACAAAGGGCTCTTATCAGGGCTCTTAGTTTGTAGTAACTCTGAATTTACAGAACCTGATTGGTAATTGTTTGTGCCTTCTCCTTGTAAGTTGCTTTGGATAAAAACATCTGACAAAGTAAAGTAAATAAAATTAATAAAAAATAAAATGTAATAATGATAATTGATCCTGTATGGATCTGTCAGTGGTTCAATCTACAGATAACAATGCCCACTTTACTCTTGTATATTGATTTATTTTTATTAACTCAAACAACTTTGGGTGTGTTAGGGTTAGTAATGTTGAAGTCTCAGTAAAGTCAAATTCATATTTCTATTGGTTTCAGGCACTTTGCGTTGGTCAAGGAGGTCATCTGGCGTCGATCAGAAGTCAGGATGACTACAACAAAGTTCTGTGTTTGTTGGCCATCGACATGCCCGACAGAAATCTGTACTGGATTGGAGCCAAAAAACAACAGGTGAGCAGTGTTGGGTCCACATGCTAACATGCTAACTCCAGCAGCAGCAGCATTAGTGAAGCTCTCGCTGGTTATTAGTGAATCAGATTTTGGTTTTGGTAGAGCCATCAGGTGGAGAGGTCAGACACAGAGAGACGGTTCCTAGCTCAGCGACACTAAACACGCTGTGTCTCGTTTTCAGGGTCAGTATCAATGGACCGATGGAAGTGGACCACTGACATTCACCCAGTGGGCCCCTGGTAAACCAGGAACTCCTTCACAGGACTGTGTGGAGATGAACTCTGGTGGTAAGTGGTCAATAAGCAGTGACTAAACTCACAGTAGGTTTTTCAAACCGTGTCTTATTATGCAGACGTGATAGAAACGTGAATCACTTCCGATCCTGTTTGTACAGCTCCTGTTTTTCTTGCGTTTTCAGACTGGGGACTGTGGGGCGACCAGGCATGTTCAGAGAAGAGACTCTTTGTGTGTGAAAAGACAGGCTGATGGAGAAGACGATCAGCTGAACGGCGGCAAACCCATCATCAGCGTGATGTGTCCTTGACTCAGAAATAAATCTTAAGCATCAGAAAACCTGGTTGTTGTATTATTTGTGTGATCTTTAAAGAGGCACCCACCATCCTCCTGTCTATCTGTTCTCATGCAGTGAAGTACATTTACTCCAGTTTAAAGGAGAGTTTCCACTACATGAGAAAATTTGTCCAAAATCACTGAAATGGCGCATTTCCTATTCACATAGATAGGAGAAGGCCGAGGTGTGCCGCACACTCTCACTGATGTCAGTAGTCGGGGCGTGTCCATGGCTCCCTCTCTTTACATCACCAATATCTATTGACACATGAAACTTGCTGTTCCACTGTCTAACACATTTAGACAGAAAGTACTGTGCCTCACTGATAGGGGGCAGTGCTGAGCACCATAGACTCAATGGTTTGACATGTGCACGTCGCTGCATGCTCAGCTTACGCAGGGGACGGGGGGTGTGTGTGTGTCAGCGACATGTCTGTAAACTCAGGTAAACGTGTTCCAACAATCAAAGCATTTTTCTGGATGTTCAGTGGAAACAGGAGGCATTAGAGAGGAAGACCAACTCTGCTCTGCTCCAAACTAGTAAGTTTGGCTTCATATTCTTGGAGGCGGAGGAGGAGTAACCTCACCAGCCATGAACGTCGCTGCACGTCACTGGGCTGGGGTCAAAGGGCCACTTGTAATTGTGACTATATATCAGTTGCACAGAGCAGCATTTTGGCAGTGATTGTAATTGTCCATGACACCTGGGAGTCCCAGTGAAACACGTGTGAGCTGAACACACGGCTGTTAACATGTAGTGACCGTGATGAAGCAGGAGTTTACTGACCAATCAGAACATTTTGGGTCCAGTTTATCACAGAGAGAGAAACATTGGTTTGAAGACAGAGACACATCATGACAGAGCTGATATGTATCGTTGGGGTTAGAGATTAGGAATCATTTAGCCAACACAGGTGTCTCCTGTTGACCAAGCGTACCAAACCAAAATAGGACAGATGTGCTGCAGGATGAACAAATGTGAAGCAGCAGAGTCTCACAGACATCAGGTAAGATGTTAGTCAACGACCACCTGCCCTCACATAACGCGGTGATATGTGTTGCCGTCTCTGCCCTCATTTCACTTAACTGTATGATTCAAATCTGTGCTTGGTTGTGTAGTGTGCCCATCAAATAAAGTCCCGCCCCTCTGCAAGCAGAGCTGAGAATCTATGGAGAACATGCAGCATAACGCTCCCATGATTTCCTGGATTTCCTCTCTGGCCACTCCCAGTACGTCTGCGTTGATCGTCTTTAGCATCAGCTTCAACATTAATTCATTATTATCTTTACAGCTGCAGTTAGATTATTCTGTTAATTTTCACTCTGACACATTCTCATTTGTATTCTTCCAGACCCCCCCACACCCACACAGGATGCACAAAATGACATGTGGTCACCAAGACGGCGACCACGGAAACATAAGCACAAAACAGACTCACAGAGATGACATGAACTGTCCAAAAACCAAGCCAGGCTCAGAGTCCAAAGCCACGAGGGAGCCACCGACAGGTGACAGACAGAACCGACAGGGGACAGGCAGAGGAGAAGATCTGAGGCAGGCCGAGATCAAAACCAGGTGATCCATTAACTCAAAGTCTTTCTGGTGTAGGACTACAGGCAGGCCCAAGGCAGAAGTCCAGTTTGGATAATCCACAAAGGCAGTCCAGAAACAGAAAGGACGCTGAAGAGAACCAGTGATGGGATGCAGACAATCAGGCAAAGAGTTAGTGACTGAGGTGCTGCTTAAATACAGAGACAGAGTGATGGACACTGGTGAATTCAATCAGGGGCTGATTAGGGGTAAAGCTGGAGAACCAGGGGTAGGGAGGAACAGGAAGTGGGCCTATCAAACTAAAACAGGAAGTGACTGGGGATATCAAAAGGAGACAGAAAGTCCAGGTGAGATCATGACAGAAACTAACTGTAGCTCAGAGTGCAGGGCGGGTGATGGAGAGCTGAAGAGAAGGTGAGCAGATGGTGGAACCGATATGGAACAGTCACATGACCTCAGATGTTCCAAATAGCTTTCAGTACGTACAGGAACACTGTTTGCCAATAACTACCTGTCAATAATCAGTGAGGGGAAGGTGAAGTGGGGGTGTGACTGAGCAGCAGGGAACCAGGAAGGCAGGTATTAAAAATACAGCAGAATAATTCAGTCAGATATCAGCAGGGACTAGTTCTAACTCGTGTGCAGTGCTCCTCTGGTGCCATCTGTTGGTGAGGAGGTGTCTCTGCAGCCCTGCCTTCATTCAGTACTAAATCTCTTTTCGGTTTTATGTCACTTTACTTGGCAGGCACTTTTATACAGGGAGCTAGCGCTGGGTGTCTGGCTCAAGGACACACCTGGTAGGAGATGGACTAGGAGTCAGACAGGGTTTCAAACCTGTGGAGCTGGATTTTGTTTATTTTGCTTTATGTTTATTGTGCTTTTATAGTTGTTGGTGCTATTTATGGTTGTGGGTCTTCTAAGGTTTTCTTTAAGGTGAGCGGCTGTATTCGTGGCAAAACAATTTCCCTCTGGGATTAATAAAGTGTTTTAAATCTTGAGTCTTGAATCTTGAACCTTCTGCAGCCCAGTCTGACGTTTAACCCATTGAGGTACTAGGCCACAAGTTTTGTTTTGTCTTGGTTCTGCTCTCTAAGTCAAATTTTCACCTTCTTACTGTGGTGGAGTCGAAATGTAAAGTTCAAACAGTCAAGTGAAGTAGATGTAACTTGAATATGAGTTAATTACAGTACTACAGTAAAGTTACACCTGTACCTTTTGGCACAAAACTGTTAGTACAGACATCAGTAAGATTCTATGTGCAGGTCAGCAAGATAAAAATTATTTACTAGTACTATTTATTTCTAGACATCCATTTCTCAAAGTCAAAGCTCAGCTGATTGTTAGTCGAAAAGAGTCAATGAAAATAAATCAAACTAAACAGGCACCTGCAGGTAATGTTACTGTTTGAAACACTTCATTTACATGTCTTCTGTAAACCCGGCGGCCTTCTGTAAACCAGCAGGAATCCCAGGTTCGATTCCCAGTCAAACCAGGCCATCCCACATACCCTGAGCGAGACACCCAGCGCTAGCTCCCCGAGCGCCGCCTGTGGCTGCTCACTGCTCCCCCCAAGGGGGGATGGGTTAAATGCAGAAGAACACATTTCACTGCAGGTTGTACACCGTATAATGATGTATGTGACAAATAAAATTTGTATTTGTATTTGTTTGCTGCTCACCTCGGGGTGAGGAGGACACCTGTACCTGCAGAAAAATCAACAGCTTATTATAATAAGTTAATATTGAAGTTTCTGCTGAGATGTTTTTGAGAAGCGGATTTGATGCTGAAAACCTGCTGCTGGGAAAATATTTACTGTCAGCAGTGTGATAATGTTTCTGCCATATTCCCTCTTCATCTGCTGCAAACACAGCGCAGACGCCTACAGATATTTCCCCTAAAAATTCAGAAATAACTGAATAACTAAGTTGCAATAATAATAAACTGTGCTGAAATGCAGGACATTAGCACAATGACAATGACTGATCTACTGCATGTAGATGTGGATTTAACCAACTGTCTGCATAATGTAATGAGTGGGGAATCACTGTTTAGTGGACCCCAATAAAATGCCGGACACAGTTTTCAAGATTCACATTCATTTGTTTTGTCTTGAATAACCAGAGGTTTTGTTCTTCAGCCCTGCAGCTGATTACCTGGATCAGATAAAGGTCTGTTCTGCTGAAACACCTGATCTACAACATACAACCAGTAACATACAAAGTAAAATCTTCTCTTAAAGCGCCTTAAAACGAACCTGCGCGGTTCTTCAGTAACTTACCACCAGTGTAACGACGCCTTTGATTTACGACAATACTGGTGTGTTTACGGCATCGGTTGTCATAACATTTAACATCATGGCAGAGGCGTCGCAGAGTCCCGGTCCTGGTCCAGGTCCCGAGGAGGTTTCGATGGAAGACCAGCGGGAGTCAGCCGCGGGGCAGAGCAGCGGGACACCGGGGGCAGCCGCCGGTGACAAACCCGTGTGTCTGATCGTTCTGGGAATGGCGGGCTCCGGGAAAACTACCTTCGTCCAGGTCAGTTAGCAAGTGCGGCTAACGGCAGCTAAAGATGCTAACTCATGCCGCTAGCATCTTTAGCTCCGCAACAGGCAGAGAAAGTGAGTTAAATGTTCACATGGATGATTCCGAAGCGTTTTAATGCGGTGAATGGAAATAAAACTCCCGCTGTTAGTCACTATTAACCAACAGTTCACGTCTCTGTTGTAATGCCAGTTAATTCATTAGTCGGTTTGTAGATTTAAGGGATTCAAGCATTAATAACATTACTAATACACTTCTCTTGAGCTGGTTCATAAAGAAACGGTCCCTGCTGGTGTCTCATGACATGACGCTTCACCTCTAAATAAAGGAGGAGGTTTGTTACTGGCCTCTGTGTTTCTCTTCTGAAGGGACAATAACTGGACCAGGACTGTGCTGCTGTGAAGGATGGTCCCCGTCACACAGATTTACCTTTCCATGTGTTGTTTCCTCCAGAGGCTGACGGCTCATCTTCACACTCTGAAAGCGCCGCCATATGTCATCAACCTGGATCCTGCCGTCCATGAAGTTCCCTTCCCTGCAAACATCGGTGAGGGCGTGTTTATTTCCGGGACAGCCCCTCACTAGTACTGCTTAGTTAGATGTAGAGGGACCTGAGGTTCGCTCACAGCAGCACGCCTCAGTTTCTGGTCCCTCCTGCAGTCTGCAGCCTTCAGTCTCCTGTCTTCTGTCCTGCAGACATCAGGGACACTGTCAACTACAAGGAGGTGATGAAACAGTACGGCCTCGGACCAAACGGAGGCATCGTGACGTCCCTCAACCTGTTCGCCACACGCTTTGATCAGGTGAACATCAGACTAGATTAGTGCTCTAAATAAAAAACGATGAAAGATTCTGAACGTGTGTTTTTCAGGTGATGCAGTTCATAGAGAAGAAGCAGCAGAACCACCGGTCAGTTTCACGATGCATTTCCCACATCATAATGAGCTCATCTCTGCGGTTTGTCTGACGACCTTTGACCCCTGCAGGTATGTGCTGATTGACACCCCAGGTCAGATTGAGGTGTTCACCTGGTCGGCGTCTGGAACCATCATCACAGAGTCTCTGGTAGATCCGCTCACGTTCTGCTTTTCTTTGCTCTTCGCGTTACTCAGAGGAAGAAATAATATTTTCTCCGTGTGTGTTTCAGGCGTCTTCTTTTCCCTGTGTCGTGATCTATGTGATGGACACGTCCCGCAGCGTCAACCCCGTCACGTTCATGTCCAACATGCTGTACGCCTGCAGGTACACTCTCAGGGTAAAGTGTAATCTGTCACAGCGTTTGCAGAACGAGGCTTCAGTCTGACACTTTCTCTCCTTCAGTATCCTCTATAAGACCAAGCTGCCGTTCATCGTCGCCATGAACAAGGTGAGTCGTCGCACCCGTGTTTTTGTTTTGTTGTTTCTCTCTCACTGACAGTTGAACTTGTTGCACAGACCGACATCATCGACCACAGCTTTGCAGTGGAGTGGATGCAGGACTTTGAGGTTTTCCAGGACGCTCTGAACCAGGAAACCTCGTATGTGAGCAACCTGACGAGGTCCATGAGTCTGGTGCTGGATGAGTTCTACACCAACCTGAGGGTAGGAGGCCCGGAACATCGTCTTCAGTTCATTCTGACAAAGTTCAGCTCATCTTGAAAGATGCTGCTGCACATTGTTCTGTACTCTGAGTAGAGTCGAGTATTAAAGTGACGTGTTTGGTCTGCAGGTGGTGGGGGTGTCTGCGGTGACAGGAAGTGGACTGGACGAGCTGTTCGTGCAGGTGGAGGACGCTGCCAAAGAGTATGAAAGGTGAGCGTGTGAGGCTACTGCTCCGCTTGTCACTTTGTGTGTGTGTTTGTCTGATGAACTGAAGGTTTCTCGTCCTCCTTCAGGGATTACCGCCCCGAATACGAAAGGCTCCACAAACAGCTGGTGAGTGTGTGTGCGTGTTTGTGTTTCCTCTGACTGAACGTCCATGTTTTAACTGACATCCTGTTCATCAGGCAGAGGCTCAGAACAAGAAGCAGCAGCAGCAGCTGGAGCGGCTGAGGAAGGACCTGGGGGCTGTGGACCTGTCGAACACGCCTGCAGGTAAAGCTCGAGGTCGAGATCTGATCACTTCTCATCTGATAAATTAAAATATTATTTTCTGTGTTTTATTGTTGTAATTGGCTCGTTGACTTCCTGTCTGCAGAGGACGGCGTCATCGCTGGTCCCAGTGACCTCATCATGACACGTGGTAACCTTGACGACGGCGAAGACGAGGAAGATGCTGATAGCGACACAGATGACATTGACCACAGCGGTGAGAAAGCACCAACCAACCCCTGCCACAGCTGGAGGCTGGAGAAGTACTTCGTGAAGTATTTCATCTGTGTAGTTGTACTGCATTCTGGCTCCTTTAAATCTCTGATATATTTTAAATAGTAAATTTGAAGTTTGTGTAGTTTGTGTATTGTCCTGCAGGGGGCGGTGACTGCTGTTACCTCACTGATCACCTACACAACATCACAGAAGCAAACCTGAAAGTTGCGTTTTGCTTTTTCAGTGACGGAGGAGAGCAGAGAGCACGAGGCCTTTGGAAACTTCCTGAAGGAGAGGAAAGAGGTGGTCCAGGTCCGAAACAGAAAGGGTTCGGTGCCTGAAGGGCTCTGACCCTTTGACCTCTACAGCTTGACATCAGTCTCTGCTCTTAGACGAGGACAGAATGTAGGAGAGGGAAAGTCTCCTTCTTTGGGGTATAGACTATTACCTGAAACAGAAACCGTGGACATGCAGTGGACTCCTCCAGGTGACATCTGACCCTGTCAGCTGATTGGCTGCTCCTGACCCTGTCAGCTGATTGGCTGCTCCTGACCCTGTCAGCTGATTGGCTGCTCCTAAGTGTCCCTTTCCCTAAAACAAAGTTTTATTTTTCTATCAGAATATTCATCTGTTCTTTGCTTGTGTTTAGTGAGAAGACTTGTGCAGAATAAAAGTGAACGTTAGGTTTGTGCAGCTTTGTTTTGTGTCTGGTTTTGTCTCTTTTTGTCCCTCTCTGCTCATTTTGTGTTTCATTAATCCATCGCTGTTCTGATCAAAGAGCAGCTCCACGTCCCCAGAAGTCTTAAAAGTTAGAAATGAACACAAACTCCCACGTTAAACCCAGAGTTTGATCAGACTCATCAGCGCTGTTGCTGCGGTGCTGAGGAGCCGTGGTTGGTGGAGCAGCTCTCAGTCTTTATCTTTCCATGTGAATGGACTCGGTTCCTCCGCCCGCCGACCATCTGCCAGCCTGCTCCGCTCTGTTGCCTACGCGCTCGCAGCGTGGTGTGATTGAAGAGCAGCTGAGTCACTTTCCACTCACTTCTTTCATCCTGTGTGAGAAGCTGAGCGTGTGCCTTCACATTATTCTAACAATGGAGAATAAAAGTCTGCTTTGGAACAAAAGTGAGCAGCTCAGAGTCTCCATGGTCCTCAGCAGCCCAGCTCTCCTCTAACAGTCAGAACGAGCGTCCTGTCCCTGCGGTTTGACCTGATGGGGAGTGAGACACTTAATGTTGACAGGTTCTCGTGGACAAAGTCCTCAGGTGTGTGGATTAGTTTTGAAGCAGAGTCCGCCTGCAGCAGTGACTCACCTCCGCCGACATTCAGCCCACATTGCTGTCTGTCCCCTCTCCGTCTCTCTCTCCTCCTCTGCCTACAGCTCGCCCGCCCCTCCCTCACCACCTCCCCCGCCTCTCTCTCTCTCAGTGGGCTTCAGACACGACCAGAAACAGCAGCGCTGAGAGTCACGACGCCTCGCCGACACAAATAAAACACCAGAGTCAGGCTGCTCCATCAAACTGGACACACACTCACACACACTGGTAAACTGGTCTCAGCTGGTTTCAGCTGGTGGACGGTCCTCCGTCTGCCGAAGTCAAACACTGACTGGGATCTTGCTTAAGGGCACGTGAGAGAAACTCTTAATGCCAGTATAAGTACAGTGAAAGTATTCTTTAGTGCTTTTGAATGCTCGCTGCAGCTGGTAAAGACGGATCTATGTAGTATTTGTACTGTATGAGGTTAAAAACCATTCAGTTATATACTGTGGTATTTATACTGCACTATTTAAATGATATTGTCATAAATTAAATAAATTAGAAGTAAAAATAGCAGGAAACAGACATAGGTGAAGTACACGTACCTGACTAAGCACTGCAGTACATCTACTCAATTAAGCGTCACCATGATTCCCTCAGCTGGACAGAGCTGCCTGACAGTCTGAACTCGGGTCCCAAACTGATCTCTCACCTCAGCCTCTGACATCAACAACATGACTCTTCCTCTCCGACCACGCTGATGACATCACGGTGTTGAGCTCGGTGCAGTGACCTCATCCTTTGTGACATCATGGCTTACACTCAGAGGTGATGTCATTGCTTTCAGTTAGTCTGCAGCTGTTTTTCCTGCAGAACCAGACCCCACCCCCCCTCTGTTCACACCACCACATCAGTGTTCTGTTCTGCTCTGTGTTCTGTGTTCTGTTCGGTTCTGTTCTGTGTTCTGTTCTGTTCTGCTCTGTTCTGCTCTGTTCTGTGTTCTGTTCTGTGTTCGGTTCTGTTCTGTGTTCTGTTCTGTTCTGTTCTATAATCCGTCTTTTAACTGCTGCACTCTGCAGAGACTGAGCTCTTCAATAAAATATCAGACTGCAGATGTTGATTCTGCTCAATAATCTTTAACCTGATATGGAACACCCCCCCCCCACACACACACACACACACACACACATTTTGAATAAATCTTTATTTGGTGCTTTACAATGTTCAATGCAGAGAAAACTCTGCAAACAGTAAACGTGCATGAACATCCTGCTGTGTACAGGTAAACACATCTACATACACACACACACACACTCTCTGACAGTGTGGCCCAGAGCTCGCTGCTGATTGGCTGCAGGTGACATCATCATTTGGGATGTAGGGGTTTCTCCTGCTTCTTGTTGCTGCTGCAGCCTCTCTTTCTCTCTCACACACACACACACACACACACACAATGCAGCTGCATTACATCATCTGGTCGGGCGAGAACACTGTTCAGCTCTGTTGCATGCTGGGAGCTGTAGTCTTCTGAGGACATGGCAGACATGGAGTAAACTTTACAGTTACAGATGTCACTTGTACTTTATGTAGTATTTGTATGTGACACTACTTTGATTGAACACTGTGGTTGTGCAGTTAGTGACCATTTAATCTTTTTATTGCACTTTTACTCTCGTCCACACACACACACACACACACACACACACTGTAAGCGTGCTTTCTCTGCTGGCTGCACAGGATCAGCAGGTGAAACTCTTGTGTCAGCACATCTCACATGTAAAGTATTCTTCCTCCAAACTACTGCATCTAACAGGCGGTTTCTTATCTCAGTCACAGGATCCTGCAGAATAAGCATCTTAAATCTGACGTGAGGGTTGTAGATGAACAACATTCGCTTTGGATTCTGGACGTGGTTTCTGACGGCTGCAGTCAGACACACGGAGCACGACGCGGTTTAATGTTTGATCTAAACCGAAGCAGTGACGTTTGTACGACGGCATCAGTCAGAACAGGTCCGTTCACACTGGTCACAGTAAAACTAACAACTCACTTTACTGTTTCTTTAGTTTCTGCAAACCTTACGGAGCATTTTCATTATTTTTGCCTCAAGTCTTTTCTCTCGTTTGATGTGTGAATGAAAAGCGACAGACAGGCGAGTTCGGTTGTCAACCAGAGCAACAGACGGGGGCGTTAACACTCACACACACAGATCTGTGCTGTGTTCCAGTCAGGATGAGTAACAGCTCATTGTCAGCCTTTAAATTTAGCTCTGACATTTCCTCAGAGGCACACCGACCCAACAAACCAGACCAAACCGGATCGCTGCAGATCCAGTTCTTCTAACTGTTGTCTGATTCCTCAGATATGTGAGGCAGGCTGGACGGTGACCAGGTCTACAGGCAGTCCAGTCCCAGCACAGACACACAAACAGGATGAGGCAGGGAAGCAGGTCCAAACAGGTCAAACTCTCTCACTCTCCCTACTCTTCCTCTGCCTCTTCCTCGTCAGGACTATCACAGCCTTGACATGTAGTGAGACACTGGCCATCTTTCAGCGTATAAACACACTGGGTCATGTCTTTCTATTCATACACTGTTCTACTGTCAGCACCAGGGTGAGAGGGAAACAGCATTTCAATCCTCTGTATGTCTTTCACGTACGGAGGAATTGACAATAAAGTTGACTTTGACTTTGCCGAACCTCTCCTGGTATGAACAGAGTGGGGGTGCGGGGTGGGGGTGGGGGGGGGGGGGGCATTAGGACCAGTGT
>JAUMHJ010000017.1:533219-556837 GCA_032361105.1 Microctenopoma lineatum | reverse complement strand
ATCTCCACGTCTACAAGAATTTGAATGGTATTTGCTGGTGTCTTCTCCTTGTAAGTCGCTTTGGATAAAAGCGTCTGACCAGTAAAGTAAAGTAAAGTAAAGAAATATTTTTATTTACACCAATACATTTAAGCTATTGTTCACACAAACACTGCAAATTTAGTTTTAGAAATCTCAGTCAGTTAAGTAAATAAATAAATAAATAAAAACCAAACTACTGTTTGGTTTTCAGAACTTATATGTTCTGCACATGCAGAACTGGATCATCATCATGTTATGACATCATGACATATTGTTGTTGCAGAGGATGAATCCTGCTGACTGTGGTTCTTCTGATTGTTCTTCTGCAACCTAATTTTATTTTTGTTTGCAGCCTTTGCTCATCTGTTTTTTAAAATCCATACTCTCATGTAATGAGCCTATCCCATAATGCAACACGCAAGAAAAAATGAGAGAAACATCCAAAGTAGAAACGTTATTAAAATCTTTTTTATAACTCCTCATTTGCAGTTTTCTAATGATATCTTGTTGTCTTGCAGCTGGCATGGTGGACTTAAACCTGTGCAGCATCAGGGACATGGAGGTGATTGAGTTGAGCAAGCGGACGAGCGGCCAGGCCTTTGAGGTCATCCTGAAACCACCCACCTTTGATGGTGGCCCAGAGTTGAGGGCCACCACACCACCTCGACCAAAACCATCACTGGAGGAGATTCAGAAGAAACTAAATGCTGCTGAGGAGAGGAGGAAGGTGAGCACATCAACACTTTCCATTTGGTAACGGTGTTAATCAAAGCAGGCTTTAGAAAGTCCTCTGGAATGGAAGGTGAAACGTTGTCAAGAACTCAAACAAGTCCAGTTGCTATTGGATAAAACCAATGAGCTGGATGACTGAGAAACTTCACAGGTGTTAATCAAACAACAAATATCAGCCTCACACCAAAGTCCGGATCCATTCATCCATTTCATTGTGGACCAAAGAGTAGCGGCTCTAAAACAGATCCCTGTGGAACTCACAAGCTATTTTACAACAATTACAACGTTTAGCTTTGACTTTTAACTTTTAGATTGATTTTTCGTCACCTAATCTGATTGGAAACGTTTCATTAGCAGTAAATGTGTTGTTCTGGTGTGATATCATGCAGTGGTTAGTTCAGATATGAATACCTTATAAAATAAGAAAGAAATTTACCAGGCTTATACTGACACTGTAGGGACAAAAATGAACTGACTGCTGTTTTTTAAATCTTCTAAAATTGTAATAGAAACATGGACAAACAGGTAAAAACTCACGTAACATCTCCCTCTAGTGGCAGGAAGCAGAGCTGCTGAAACACCTGGCCGAGAGGAGAGAGCATGAGCGTGAAGTTGCTCAGAAAGCTCTGACCAAAGAGTGTCAGGAACACCGTGCCGATGCTAATAAGGAGCAGCGACAGATGCACCTGAACGCCTCACAGGAGCAGCTGCAGGAGGACAAGCACAGTGTTGAGGTAAGAAGAAACTGGAGGAGGAAGAGGGGATTCTGGGTAGATACTGAAACAAAACATGCAAGCAGCTTTTGTTGGACTTCACTGCAAACAATCAGTTTTCATACTCAAGTTTAAAAACATGTCAAAGAATCTGCACTAACCTCACTCGCCTGTTCTCCGCCTCCAGGTGTCTTGATGGCCTGATCACAACACAAGCTGAACTTCATTTGCGAGCCAATTAGGAGGGCTGACGAGCTGAAGGTTGATGTGTCGGGAACCCGGCACTGCTCCAACTGGGAGACTTACAAGACTTTGAAAAGAGACGAGACAAGAAGAAGAAAGGAGAGGGTGGAGGACAGTCCGACCGTTCGGCCTCCTCCGAACCACCTGAACTCTTTCTAACAACATAAACTCTATATCATGAGAAGAACTTGTTAAACAGAGGGACGCTGCAGTTTTCACTAGATGGTTCACAGGGGTTTTACTGTGCTTTGTATCTAAGCCAACAGTGCCAACGTGTTTATGTGTGTGTGACTGTGAGTCAGTCTGTCTTCACAAGTCTGAAAGGCTGTACCCAACCAAATCAAAAGCCCGATACAGACCCAGCAGAACCCGCACTCAAACCTGAACAACCCAAGGGAATTGTTTTCTGACTGGAGCCACGAAAGACCGGCTTCCCTGAGCTGTTAACTGCATTTTCTGCAGAGTTTCTGCAAACCGAAATGTAAAGTAAATCTGCAAAACATGCCTCCACAAAACCACTACAGCTAAAACTGAATCTGTGATGAGTTTAGTTAAAGACCAAAGTTTGTGACTGGTCAGATTAGTGGCTGAAACTGAGATAAGTCAGAATCAAAACACCAACGAGATCAGATAAGTTAGAGTCTGCTCATAACCAGTGAGTCAATGTGAAGTCACAGACAAGATCCTGGACAAACTGAGGTAATACACAGATAATACCAAGAAAAGTTCAAGTTAGTCTTAACTGTTAGGTGTGTAACAGGATCAGGTCAAGTCAGAAGGACTGTCCGTGAAGTCTAGACAAGTCTGGGTCAAAACCCATCAAGTGTAAGTCAGAGAACCACAGTTAAAACACCAATGAGACAGAGACGAGGCCGAGTCAAACCGTAGATGATACGTTTTTAAAATAAAGTAAAATTCAAGTCAAAACTGAACTCAACTGAAGAAAACAAGACAAAACCAAGTCAAGTCCGACACACGTAAAGATTTACCCCGAGATTTGAGGACTACAGCCCTGTTTTCATAGCTGACAGATTTTATGTTTGAATTAGCCTCATATTCCTGATTATTAAGACAGTACGCAGAAATAAGCATGTTAGCCTGCTAGCATTCATGCTACCATTCACAGCTGCATTCCTGGGTTTCACTCTGAGGGAAACTGGGTCAGTAAACGAGACACAATGCCGAGTCTGTACGACGTCAACGGACAAACAGCTGGTTAGCTTATGTGGCTAACACTAGCTCCATCACGTGTTATTGAGCTGTCCACTAATCATTATGTGAAACGTACCCACTGCCCTGCTGATACGAATGAATTCATTTTACTGATCAATAACAGATAATCGACTGTGTACAGTGTTTACAGCTGCAGTGTGTGTGTGTGTGTGTGTGTGTGTGTCAGCATCAAAGCTTCTGATGGAAACACAGCTAATGTAAAGAAGTCAGGGTGTGAAGATGAAGATGATGATGATGATGATGATGACAGAAATCAAATTATATTTTAAATTCAAAAATAAAAAACAATATCACTTTATTTTTTGTTTATTGTTTATTGAGTCATTCACATTCAGCTTCTGACATATAAATACAATCAATAAATACCTGCTCACGAGCAACATCACAGCACTTAAATACACGTTTAAATTAAATTATAAATAGAATAAAATAAACAAACATGTCCAGACATACGTTTGTTTGCAGACCTGAGCTCCATTGTGAGTTTATTCGTGTAGTTTCCTCAGTTTTCATTTTAAAGTTGAATGACAGATGTTAAATAATAAGATAATGAAACATCCAGATCAAGCAGCATGTCAACAACACCGATGTTAAAACTCACCAAAGCCACGGACCAAATTAATAAATTAAGTCTGACAATATTATATCAACAATATTTTCTTACTTCTGTTTTGAAAGACAAATTCATAATAAACATCTGTCACATTTAACAATTCATAATTTAATAACTTCCACTTTCACTGTTGCTTCTGGCTGTATTTGTCTTCTGTACTAAAGACTCCTCATTGCTGCTGTTGGATGACGGGTCGGACGCAGGTGCAGCCCACTGCGATGAGCCGAGACTCCAGCCTGTAGTGGTAGCTGTTTGTCTCCTCGGCCCCTGCTGACCTGACCCGGCGCAGGACCAGGATCTGGTGCATGATCGGTCTGGACTCCAGGCTCATATCCTCCGTGCCATCAGAGTTCAGACAACCCCGCAGCACACAGCGAGCCTCCGACAGCAGAGGAGGGAACAGAGAGTCATCGTGGGACGTGCTAAACATGGAGTGAGAGAAGGGACAAAGGAATCCACGTTATCTTTAATTCTGTTAATAAAGGACAATGCCACCGTTTTTAAAAATAAAAGCTAAAGAGAGATCTTACTTGTACATCCACGGGGAGATGGAGGCGTTCTCCAGCGGTCTGATGGTTTTGGGAGGAACCAACGCGTCCAAGTCAAGCTGCAGGGGGACGCTATCTACCGCTGCACCATCAGCTGACTTCCTGTGTGTCCTAGAATGCCCCCCCCCTTTAATCATGGCTGCTGCCTCTGTCCTCATCATCATCATCATCATCAGCGCCACAACACAGGCAGCCTGAGGAAGAGGAGAAATCAACGCATGAATGATGAAGCGAAACGTTTCAAGTCTAGTTGCCATGACTCAACGTCACCTAGACGACTGAGAATCTTCACAGACCTCTTCTAACATCTATGTTCATGGACGCCTTCAGTTTTATCATGATTTATGTGGTAAGACATAAGTATATGTGAATCTAAAAGTCAGTATCGCATTCACACATTTTCATTTCAGATTTGTACAAACAATGATAAAATATTCAGATACAACTTTTTCTTTTTTTAGACATGCCACATGTGCAGGAAGTACTTACTGTACTTTACTTTCAGATACTTTTGTCCAACTTACAAGGAGAAGACACCAGTTACCATCAGGTTTTGTAAATTACTACAAACTAAGAGCCTTGAACTTGTGAAGATAAAGAACATGCTAGGAATTGTTAAGTTCTAGACAATGTTTAACAACAATATTAAATACCCATACCCTTTGTTTTTACATGAATTTATTGCACTTACTGTGCATAACTTTAGACAAAATATGACATGACATATAATAGAATAACATAATATAATAGAAATGAACCAGTAACGTTATTTGATAAAACAATTACATTTTAGAATGTATTATTTATTTTAAAAATGTATCATTTATCATTCTGGCTTCTGTTGGAATTCATTTTCATGATGTCTCATTGTGTTGTCACCATAAACTCTCATGCATTGTTTAAGTATTCAGTATTGGCCAGTTTCGGCCTCCATACAATCACTCAAACATAACATGTTACACTTATAAAATGTTTAACCTCAACCCGAACGGGGAAACATGATCAAACTTCAACGTTGTCGCGCTGCGGCTTCATTTATACATGAAAACTTGATCTGCTCTTACCGTCATTTTATACGAGTTTGGTGTTGACAACATGCTTCAGCTTCGAGTTCTAGTTCAGCTGTCCTTGTTTTCCTTTCAGTTCTTCTTTAGCTCTGGTCCTGGAAGTTCTGCAGGAGGTTGGAGTCAGGATCAGACACCACTTGTCTCTCGAAGGTTCAGATGTTCTGATGGACGTTGGTTAAAGCTCTGATTTTTATCCTCATCAGTGTGAGAGTCAGCATTGCTGTATGACTTCCTCTGATGATGTCATCCTGCTTCTTTCTTTTTTCTCTCCTGCCGTCTAAACCACAAACACTGCCTGATGGTCGACCCACTTTCATACTCGATATGGAGAATTTTCTACTGCCCAGAAAAGTAGCTCATCGCAGATTTTGTAGCTCATCATATTCTTCTGCAGGGTGGTTCAGAGGTTGACTGACGGGATTTGGTTGTTTAGATCCAATTCAATGGAATCCTCTCCATCCGAGATTCATTTTTCTCTCACCTAAAGATGTGTATGCACCATCTATGATCCCAATCTAACGCTCAACTCAAAGAAGTAGGAAATATGGAGGATTAAACCAAACAGGCAGTTTAACCCTGACCCTAACCCAAAAATCAAACTCACACCACACCAGGCGCTGATGCGACTAAAGTCAGTCCTGTCAAAGAGAAAAGGAACGTCTTGGACAGGTCACCAGTCTGTCACAGGGCTGACATAAAACCATTCACACTCAGATTCACATCTATGGGCAATTTAGAGTCCCCAGTTACCCCACCGGGCTTTCTCTGGACTGTGGGAGGAAATGGTAGTACCCAGAGGAAACCCACACACGCAGCGGGGAAATATCATCAGTGACTGGCCCAGATAGAAGCCAGTGACCTTGTAGAGAAAGGGCAGCTCCAACCACACCACACACTGACTGATCTGCCAGGTCAAGTGTTTCCCTGCGTTTTTCAGGCATGGTGCCAAGAGGATGGTGGAGCTTTTGTGCACATGCAAAAAAATCTTTGATAACCCTTCACTGCATCTCCCTGTGGTTCGTTAGTACAGGTGCTGCCGCCTGGAGAAGCAGCTGGAGCGACTCTCCCCTCTCTGCTCAAGGTCTTGCTTCAGGAGGCCTCCTGCATCGTGCTCCACCCGTCACACCTCTCCCAAAAACCCAGCACACGCAGCCTCAGAGCACGATCCATAATGTTTCACATTATGATGCTGATCATTAGAATGTGAAACGTTCCTGGTTCTGTTCTTCATTTCTTGTCATTTTCCTGTTACCACTGTAAAATATAAGATCGAGGCTCACTGGCACCGGAGGACACATTCAGGCTGGTCGTCTTAGACATCAAAGCCATTTTAACCATTTTAATCTTTATTTAAGATCACGAATGTGTGTTTTATTTGATTTAGTGGTTTCTCACTCGTTTCACTTTCGAGGAATCAGTGGCGGAAATAAACCCGAGCAGAAATGTTTCAGTCGCATCATGACGTCACGTTATGTCAGATTGTGCATCACCACTGCTTTAATGTGTGTCTGATGCAACACACTCTCCATTAGGAGCATATTTTAATCTGGAGCCCCTGAATCATTTCAGATCATCCCCTCTTTCTTCACCTCTGCTGGGGGTTATAAAATCCGCTGAGTTGTCGTGTGTTGCAGGATGTGTGCGTGTTGCAGGGACTGACCTGGTTTACAGTTGTGTTGTGACTCAGGGCGCTCTGGATTGCAGCATCATCACTATCGGCTTTGTTTTGTGTCTGTGTGTGAGTATTTTTTTCGTTTTTTCAGCCCACACTGCCAGCTCACACCTGACCTCGTTTGATTGATGTGCTGATGCTTATCAGAGACCTGGAAGGCGTCCAACTTCCTGCCTCCGTTTACAGCCCCCAAACATCGTTTCTTTGTTGTCTCCTTGTGGACCGGCCTTTTCTGGAAACATGTTACCCCGTTTTTGCTCATGAAACTATATCTGTCGAGCTAAAATTATATTAACCATTTTAATTTACTTGCAAATGCAAAAGGAGACACTTTGGATTAAATGACGTGGCAACAGTGAGACTGGATCTGTGCAGCTGTTGCCCTCGTCTGGTTCCTTCCTGCCTCTCGTGGTGCGTTAGACTCAACACAGCCATCCATTTCAAAAAGTTCAAAAGGATTCAAATATAGATATGTGTATATAATAAATAATATTTTATTTTTTTAATGTAAATATACACGTTTTTTCACTACAAATAAAAAAGTGATGGTAACAAAGAGGGGGAAAGTCGTCTGAGGGATCCTACTTCTAGCAGGCAACACAGCAGACATTGATGAGAAATACAAGGAAAGCAGCAACTACCTGCAACGAGTGAGGCAAGTCCTGAGAAGAACAGGATCCAGGAGACTAATGCCTACGCCCTACCAGTCTTCAGATACCCCGCTGCCGTCATTATCTCAAAGGAGGAGATGAAAGCACACTGAGACTTTACACTAGGCAGAAAGAAGGAGGCAGAGGATAAGATGCTAGCACATTACATTAAAATGCTAAAGACATTGGAGCTTCATGTACTGTATGTCTCATTCTCCTCAAATATTCATTTTACAAACCCCTGCGTGCTCTTTTTAAATGAAGTAACTAACGCCAATATGAAATATGCAAATAATCAGGACTAAACACTTGTTAGAGCTCGTTTGACCACATTTGAGTAAAAGTAAATCTTTTTATGAATCACTTGGACTAATTGTTAATAGTTAATGTAAACAGTAAAGTTGCACCTTTCAAAGAGACTCGGGACCAGAGACCCGATTCTCAGCATTAGACAACTAAAGCTATTTGATTTGGGGAATGCCATCTTCACCCTGAGCACAAGAGAGTGGGTTCTTGTAAAGAGGTTAAAAAGACACGTGGCTTCAGTTCTAGTGAGAGAGAGACTTTTATTTTATACGTGTTAACCTCTGACCATTAGTGTTCGGACCCTGTGGCTGCACGTTACATATTCTCTAAGGTAATTATTAGAATACAAGTATTAGAGAACTAGAGTAAAGATTATGTTTTTCTTTGTACAGCCATGTTAATTCATTGTTTTAAGGCGGGAGAGTTAAATGTAATGTAGATCTGAGACGAGATGCAGGACAGAAACATCTCAACATCACGCTGAGTCGTCATTCAAGTCTATGATATTCCCTTAAGTCTCAGCAACACTGACTATTTGAATTCCTTACAAATAAAATCATGACTAATACAGGAGAAAATATTCTCAGTGTGGCTGACATGGATGATTTGCCTTTAAGACCTCAGTCTTACTTAGACTGATTCCTTGTGGAGCCTGCACAGCTAATAACAGCAGCTCTGTGATCTTAATCTTCTACATGTCTTAGACCCCTTCAGACTAAACTGACCTACGTTGTAGAACAGATACGTTTATCTCTTCTAATAGGTTTTGATGGAGCTGTAGTAAAACCTCTACTCAAGTCTTGATAAAGATTAAAGAATTGTCTGAAGTCTCATCAAATTCTCATTTGTTCATATTAATAATAATTCATTAAACGTTGGTTGTGGAGTTCCACAGGGCTCTGTGCTTGGACCGATTCTTTTTATGCTATACATGTCTGATTTAGACAATATTATTATTATCAGAAGAAACTCACACATTTCATTGTTACACACATGACATCTAGATATATTCATCTATGAAACTGATCAATTGTTTGGGCTTTAAGCCTGTTAGAATTACACAGGTCTGGATGTGACATCATTTGTCAAAAGAAGCTCTAGAGGTCTGTTAAACTGTGTTCTGGTGTTGGAGGGGAAGAACCTCGGGTGTGATTCACTCAGTGACACATGGATACCTAGAGCCTGGAACCTGTGGACCCTCTGAAGCCGCCGTGTAAGCTGAACACTGTTAACAATGTAATGCATACAAAGGAAGGATGATGTCACCTTTCTTAGAAAGGAAAGTCTCAATAATTTTTTGACCTGCCCCACAACATAGAAAAGGTTAAAAAGTGGGCCACAGTGATTCATGAGGGTTCTCACACAGAGAAGCAGCGTGTTAGTGCACAGTCCCCACTGGGTTTCAAAAAGCAACCCTATCTCCTAAAAGGTACATTCATGTACAAATAAACGCCATTCTGTGAGTGAGAGAGTAACACCGACATTTATTAAGAGATTTGTAAGCAGGAGGTGTTCACTGTGCAGGAAACTGGAGTCCCCACTGAGGTTAGGCTCAGAAAAAGGTTGTGTTTTGGTGTTATTTTTAATGCAGACGTTGTATGAAATGACAATTTGATCTTTTTCTGACACTAACCCACTGTTGTGATGTCTGATCCGACCATATAACACATTGACATCACTACACTCACACGTCTGGATGTGGAAATCTAACATTGGGTGTTTTAGAAAATGGCAGAAAAAGCAGATAAGATATTAAAACTGATCTGGAACTGAATCAAACCGTTAAATGTTTTTTTTCACATTCCTATGTTGGTGTTACACGTTTGTGTGTTCAATGGATCAGAACAATAGTTTGCTTTTGTTTTAAAGAAAATTCTTAATGCTGATCTTAATCACCACAACCTGCAAAAGATTTTGTTTAAGATTGTGAGACTGAGAAACGAGCAGATGACGCAGGTTTACACCACAACAGAGACGCCAAGACACCAAAATCACTTAGTGGATCTTTGTGCTCACACCACTTAATGCATTTCTAATTTCTATTTATTGACTATTTATTATTTTATTACACGTTCCTATTAAACTATACTATGCCATTATAAATGCATTTAACAGGGACACTACACAAATGTTAACGAGTATAAGATTAAAACTGAAGAATGTACCACTGGGATTTAATCTTTCCAGGCACTACATCCACTCAAAGACTCAAAGAAGCACATAATAAAAGACATACCAGCCAGTGAATGGAGAAAAGAAATGTTAATAGATATAGATGAACTAAGACACTGAGGATGGAGAAGAGGTGAAACGTCTTCAAGGAACTAAAACCAGTCCAGTCACCACTGAACAACCTTTTTCTTGTTCAGCCTGCCAGGAACCGGCGCTTTGTGTTGCAGGCACAACGTGATCGCTCCTCTGCCGCCACCCGCTGGCCACTAATGGTCACAAATGAGACAGGGTCTCTTCAGTGTTGCTGCTGAGGCTGAAGACTCAGCTGATGTTTCCCGCGCTTTGTGAAAAGTGCTGACAGCGCTTACAGTAACCAGCAGCACCATAAAATTTATCAGATTAATCCACTTTGTCTCTGGTTTCCTCTCTGTCAGTCAAACGAGGTCATGAGAAAAGATGCTGACGGCTCTGGTAGAAACCCTGAGAGTCGACCACATCACAGCCAAAACCACAGCAGCGTCACAGCACAGGAGCCTCTCAGAACCCAACATGGAAACAGGAGGCTGGATTAAACGTGGCATCAGAAATGGTTGATTTATTCTGACTGACGGTTGCTGACGGTTTAGAACTGACTAACAACCTGGTGAGAACTGCTTTCAGTCCCTTCCCCTCAGGACTGTCTGTAGGAGACGGTAAAGTAGAAACTTCCTGCTTCATACAGTTAAAACTGTCGATGTGCTGCAACATGCAAACTCTCTGTGACTGATGGTTTGTTGGAGAAACTACGTTAACAGCCACCAACTGATTCACACTGGGACTGGTTTAAAAATGTGATATAGGAAAAATTAAAACTTAACCAGTGCACACAACTGTGAGACCTCTGTTCAGACTCGCGTCCTCTACTGGTTTCAGACTCGCGTCCTCTACTGGTTTCACACTCATGTCCACTGGTTTGACAGTCGTGTTCTCTGGTTTCAGACTGATGTCCTTATATTGTGCTCATGTCCTCCACTAGTTTCAGACTTCTGTCCTGGTATCAGACTATTGTCCTCCACTGGTTTCAGACTTCTGTCCTGATATCAGACTATTGTCCTCCACTGGTTTCAGACTCACGTCCTCCACTGGTTTCAGACTCACGTCCTCTACTGGTTTCAGACTCACTATCTCTCGCTCCTTGGTTGCTCCCAGATGTTTCTGTTTTTATTTTTTTTATACACTTTCCAATTAGTCCCCACATTATGTGTCCTGCAACCTTCACTGTCCTCTGTCAGACTCATGTCCTGGCATGAGACTCATGTCCACCACTGGTTTCAGACTCACGTCCTATACTGATTTCAGACTCACGTCCTCCACTGGTTTCAGACTCACGTCCTCCACTGGTTTCAGACTCACGTCCTCCACTGGTTTCACACTCACGTCCTCCACTGGTTTCAGACTATTGTCCTCCACTGGTTTCAGACGTCTGTCCTGGTATCAGACTATTGTCCTCCACTGGTTTCAGGCTTCTGTCCCAGTATCAGACTCATGTCCTCCACTGGTTTCAGACTGCCGTCCTGGTATCAGGCTCATGTCCTCCACTGGTTTCAGACTCAAGTCCTGGTTTCAGACTTATGTCCTCCACTAGTTTCAGACCCATGTCCTCCACTAGTTTCAGACTCACGTCCTCCACTGGTTTCAGACTCATGTCCTGGTTTCAGACTCATGTCCTCCACTGGTTTCAGACTCATGTCCTGGTTTCAGACACATGTCCTCCACTGGTTTCAGACTCATGTCCTGGTTTCAGACTTACGTCCTGATTTCAGACTCATGTCCTCCACTGGTTTCAGACTCATGTCCTCCACTGGTTTCAGACTCATGTCCTCCACTGGTTTCAGACTTCTGTCCTGGTATCAGACCCTTCTCTGGTTTTTGACGTCATCAACTGGTATTTGACCCATGTCCTCCACTGGTCCTTGTGTGTCTTTCTTTCCATGTCTCTCTGTTCCTCCCTCACCTTGACCACTCCCCTCTATCTCTCGCTCCTTGGTTGCTCCCAGATGTTCCTTGTTTTTATTCTTCCCACCATGCTACACTTTCCAATTAAGCCCCACACTATGTGTCCTGCAACCTTTACTGTCCTCTGTCAGTTTATTCCGTTATGCCACCTGTTGTCATCCTGCCAGCTCATGCCTTTCATTTCACTGATTTGGTTTCACTTTCTGTCTTGTCTTTATTTCTGTCTTTTGTGGTCTATGTCTCTGTCCAGCTGCCTTTCTTTGTTTCCCTTCACATTGTAGTATTATAGTTCCTCCTCTCCTCTCTCCATTCAGGCCATTTAGTGTACTGCCAGTCCTCAAAAAAGCAGATGCCATAATAATAAATGACTTCAGACTCGTGGTGCTCACATCAGTCACTATCAAGTGTCTGGAGAAGCTGGTCCTGGAGCATATAAACTCCATGGTACCAGACACAGTGGCTCTGGCACATCACCACATCCTGCAACATCTGGACACACAGCTCAGATTCTACAGCTCAGCCTTCAATACGATCAGGCTGCTGAAACTCACTGTAAAACCAGCAGACCTAGAAGACTGGGAGAACCAACACCAGCCAGTAATTGGATTCAGACTTTTTCACAGACCACAGGTGGATAAGAAGGTCTCAGCTGAGCTTGCAGTGAGCACAGGGACCCCACGGGGCTGCTGCAAAACACTGAAACACTCCACCCAGGACAATAACGTTATCAAGTATGTGGATGACACGACCTTCAATTGTCTCAGCTCAACATCTACGGAGATGACAACATGTTTTTCCAAGATAAAAATATATGAATACTGATTGGTTGCTTCTACTGCATATTTATCAGAATAGACCTGCGACAGAAATTGCATAAGTTTGTGACCAATAATGTATTCCAGTACAATATTATGTAAATGAATATGTATAGATTTCAAATGCTTTGACACATTTATTTCATTATTATTATTGTTATTATTATTATTATTATATGTTACACCAGAAATTTCCATATGGGTTTTATACTTTTGTATTTACATGACCAGATTAGTGGATCTAATCTCAGACCACTTCACATCTGCCCTGTTTGTTTCTACATCACTTTTATTTTTTTCTTCTTACACAAACACAGATGTACAAAATAAAATAAATAAAAATAAAGTGTTTACATGCACAAAGACATCAGATTAATAATCTCATAAAGATCAGATAACGATCAGATTAGCAACATGCACGTAAACAGGCCCAGTGACTGTCACACACGAAAATTAAACGTTATCTAGACAAAAATTAATATTAACTTCTAAAGGTAGAGAGAAAAGATGATTTTTTTTTCATAAAGACGTGTTTATATTATATTATATAAGGACTGGAAAAAAGCTTCTGTGCTCCGTATGTGAAATTAATATTTGTTAGTTTTTTCTTTTTTAACAAATTTTGTTTATAAGAAAAACTAAATAGTTTGCAGAGTAACAAACGAGAAGCTCAGTGACTGAGCTGAGCTTCGTAAAGAGGTTAAAGGAGATAAGATAAGATAAAGTTTATTGATCCCACGCAGAACAACCAAAATGTCACGAAAGCCAAAGGAAGTGCAGCAGATGATCAGCACAGATAAACAATTAAGCCTCTACACACCAGCATGCATTTACTACATGCAAAAAAGTTACCTGCCGCATATTGATCATGTGGACAATCACAAGCAGGCGAAACCTGGGCGTGATGAACGTAGGAAAAAGATGAGAGAGATTCTTTATAGGTGAGTTGACCTGACACCTGACGGGAAGAACACGGTTCCAGGTCAGCTAATCTGCTTCATCGGGACTCTGGGGGTGTCGATTGATCAGATTTGATTGACAGTAAATGAACGAGCATCTGTCAACACGTCACCTTAAAGCACAGAAAGAAAACACCAGCAAACATTTCTTATGCAAAACACGTTTTTGTAATTCTGCACGTTTGTAGCTGATCGAGGGCAGTCGACATGAAAATAATGTGGAGCGTGAGACAGGTTGTGATGTGACGCGTGTGTGTGTGTGTGGTCACCTTGCTGCACTGATGCACTGTGCAGGGAGGACTCCTGACAACTGTGTGCTCTCAGGTAAATAATTTCTAGTTTTAACAGAGAGGGTTTTTCAGGAGACGTTTCCACGTGTTAAAAGCTGATTTTTATGGTTTACAAATCTGTTCTCTTATCATGAGATATGTTTGTATTTAGAACAATATATCTCACTTCCTCATGAGCATGAAGCACACACAACTGAAAGGAGGTTCATGGTGTAGTTTATCTGCAGCTGTTATTAACAGAAACACACAAACAGAGATTAAATGTTCAGACAAAACAAAACCAATCCACAATCTAAGAGAAACACCATATCTTCTATAACAACAATAAACCTACTGCTGTAAGTTATTTAACAAGGTAAAGTGTTTCTTTTAAAACAAAATAATTACAAATAGTGAATATGTTATAAAAAGCTGAGATAATTAAAATGAATTCATTCATTTATAACATTAATATATTAATTAAAATAAATAAATCAGGAACGGGTTATTAAACCTGATTCTTTGTGCAAAAATAAATATAGATTCTGTATATAGAATCTGTCCATGTGTGTTAGATAAATAACACACATAAACTAAATAAAAAAGTTATATATATCTATATCTATATGTATATATAGATACAGATATATATAACTTTTTGTGATGTACATGAAGACCCTGGATTATTAAACAGCTTTTTTCCAGTTTATTCCAGTTTAAAGTTCACTTTTATGCAGACGACACCTTGTTTTATGTGCGATCTGGGAGTTAAGAAGTAAACTTTATACAGTGTATGAAGATAAATCTATTCTGAGGTTTTTCCAGTGATTAATGTGACAGCATCAACTCTCTGCTCTGTATAAATTCTAATCTGTATCTGGGACAGATGTCATGTCAGCTCACAGCCTATTGTGGTTATTTAAACTAGTCATTTTTTTAGTAGATGTTATCAGCCAAGAAATTGTGCTATTTTCATCGTAGAAACTCAACCACAACCTGACTGTGCCGTGAAATCGGCGGGCGGCTGAGATAACAGGAATCTCCCCTGTTGCGCATGCTTATCAGCGTGCGGATCTCAGTGCTCAGATCGGAGGGTCACAGATCCACATAAATACACCTGAGCTCAGAGCACTGTGTCACACACACACACGCACAAGCTGGACAGGACAACATGAAGCTGAGACTCGACGTTTGCTCTCTGCTGGTGAGCATCAACTTTAATATGCAACTTTATCAATGATTTACAGAAGTGAGTTATTATGTCTACGAGAAAGTTTTATTCAAGCAAAGACACTGGGGGGGGGGGTATCTGCATCCCAGTCTGTGCATCCTGACAGACTGGGATGCAGAAGATTGCAGGTTCCAAACCCCGTCTGACTCCTAGTTCATCCCCTACCAGGTGTGTCTCTGAGCCAGACACCCAGCGCTAGCTCCATGTAAGTCGCTTTAGATAAAAGCGTCTGCCAAGTAAAGTAAAGTAAAGTAAAGTAAAGTAAAGTAAAGTTCAGACGGTGGCTGAGAAGTAATCTCTCGGTCTCTGACAGTTTTTTCAAACTGAGATAAAGTTTACGTCTTTTAGTCCAGAAATGCAAAAGAACTCTGCGATGTAATGAACGCATGTTAATACTGTACCCCCTCCTCAGGTATGTTGTGGTGTATTGTGGGTAGCTGCCTCATCCTCCGCGCTTACAGATCCTCCTCCTTCTCCTCCACCTCCTCCTGCTCAATGTGACTCCACGTTGGCGTTGTCCTCAGAGGTCTCCTCCTCATCTGAAGGAAACGGGAACATCCACAGCAGATCTCTGTCCCCGTGGAGCTGGAGGTCGGTCTGATGACACACGGGAAATGTATGAATGAATCAGTGAGTGAGTCGTTAACGAATGAATGAGTGAATATACATCTTAATGTGTTGGCTCCATTATGTTGTCATTTTCTTTCTTTAACTATAACAAGGAAACACAAACAGAATTACATTTACACACATATCTAGGCTTATTTTCTTACGTACTGATCATACGTATCATATGTGATGAAAAAAAACATTTCCAATGAAATAAAAAAACCCTAAAATATTTTTTTTTTCCTCTGGCTTGAAGCCTGAAAATATTTGGTTAAACAATAAAATTTACTGGTTTATATTTTTATTATATTATATATGTCAAGATGTATTATCAGAATTATTCATATTTCTCCATGTACATATTTATAATTTAAATATTATATAAATATAATAAAATTTGGTTTAACCCTTTTTAAAAATCTGTTTTATGCTTTGATGTAGTCTGGATCTGGAAACATAAATGTTATAATATTACTTTATTTCTCACATGTCTGTATAATTCAATTTAATTTAGATTTTCCTAAAAATGTTATATTTGTCCAGATTTCTACCAGAAAATAAAACCCTTTAAATCACTTTTGTCACCTGCGGGGCTTCATCCCTGTGGGCTGTACTGCCCTCTGGTAAATCTGTTGCTGTCTGTTCAGGTCGTCCACGGTCAGGACCCGGATCCCCTCCACCCTCTGGGAGGCCGAGTGCAACAGCCTCTTCTGCTCCAGTCCAAACCCGGCACACAAGCATGGACGAAACCTGAACTCAGTCCCAATCTACCAGACTGTCCTGGTCCTGAACCGGCTGCAGCAGGGGCACTGCTACACCGCATCATACCAGTCTATAGCTGTGGGCTGTACCTGCGTCTGGGCCAAAGTCAACTAGAGCTGGAAGACAGGAAGCCGGGAATGAGTCAAAGAGACTAACCAAAAACATGGAGTTAAATACTTAATGTCTGCTGGTTTAACTGTGTTATGTATTAGAGAACAGGTTCACAATCCTTCAAGTGAAAACAATAAAAATAATATATGAACATAGAACACGGAAACAGGGTTTTCATTGCTCATCCTTTTTAATGCACCTTCAGTAACAGTGATGTGAGGGGAACAAATATGTTTATGAGAAATGTTTTAAAATATTTCATCTATATTATTATGTTGTTTAAACACAACTTAAAAAATTTGGAAACCAATGCACCCTCCCCCATCTAAAAGGTCCCGGGTCAGCAGCACGACGTGTTTTAATGTGAGTCAGTGTGCTGGTCGCATGATGTCTGAGATCCTGCATAGAAAACTCATTCAGACTGAAAACGGTTCTAATTACCTGAAAACAGCAACTGTCTGTGTGTGTGTGTGTGTGTGTGTGTGCGTGTGCGTGTGTGTGTGTGTCTCTGCGTGTGTGTTTGCATGACTGGTCTGCAGCAGGACTGAACAGCAAACTCATCAAAACAGAAAATGTCTCCTGCAGTTTAGCGACTTACATCCTGGAGCCGACACAGAAAAATTCACTGAGGTGAGTTCGTAACCCTCACCCTTCGCCTCTTGTCTGTGACCTCTCACCTTCTTTATCTGAAATCTTTCTTTCCGTGACTTTCCTTAACATGTCACAGGTTTCTCTGCCGTCAGTTAGTTCAATGATTCAGTTTATCAGGGAAACATTTACTGAGCTTAAATAGCAAAGTTTAAATCCTCATTTATAAGTTTGGGAGCACAGGGTTCCTGATTAATGCATCCACACCTAAGATTCATGCTGTGATTAATCTCTGGGAAATGCTTTAAGCAATACAATACCCATGAGGCTCGGCTCTGGAGAGGAGCTGTGTTGTTATAAACCACTAGTATAAACCAAATATTAAATTAACATGAAAGCACACTGTCTTCTACATTTCTCTCTGTCTCTCCTTTAACTGAGAACGTGCATGTCTCAGATGTCCTGTCAGCAGCATTAAATATAACGTACAGACAACATTACGTGAGTCAATGGCCGCCTAAACTTGGGGGGAGGATAATAAACTTTATGAGTCTTTATAACCTAATGTAACATGTTCCTCTCTCACAAACTCGTCTGGTAGCTGACAGCAGCTACACGTAGCGTTAGCATTTATCGTCCAGCTGCTAGCATGCTCATGTTTCCTCACTTTATCAGGAACGCGTATTAAATCCGTTTTACCTGTCTCAATCCAGACTCGTTCTTTTCCTCACAGCTGACAGAGGAGACAGGAAACACAAACCAAAGCTCCGGTCTCAGGACTTGTCTTTAGAGCAGTTTCTGGAGAAAGACCATGTGTAATTTCTCCCTCTGTGTTCGTTATTTCACGGCATAACGGTGAGTTTCTGGTTTAGTTTCCTGGTCTGGGCTGTAACCTCTCTATCACACCCTTTCTTTACATGTTTTTATGCTAACACACCTTCCCATCAGCCCAATGGTAATTAAAAACACCACCTGTCCTTTTCCCACTCACACATTTGATCCCCATTAAACCACCTGCTTTTTTGTTTTCCTATACAGCAAAGAGATCAAAGGAGTCTTTCCCATCATGCCTCGGGTGTCATTTACCCCACCCACACTGTGCCTCACGTTCCTCCACCTGCTGAACCACCTCCTACCCTCCCTCCCAACCACCGTGCGAGACGTGGACGTCCCTCTTGGGTTCCGGGAGCGGTTCATCCTGTCGGGGTACCGTCCTGTGGGACTGTCTTGGCGTTGTTGCATCCTCAGCCTCTTCCAGATCCACAATGAGACTCTAAACACGTGGAGCCACCTGCTGGCTGCCGTCTACGTGCTGATGCGGTTCATGGCGTTCACCGTCCTGCAGGGAGGGGTACCACCCTGTAACAGTCCTGCACAGCTTGTTAGACCTCTTCACTGCCTTATGTCTCTGAAGTCTCTTTGTCCTCCTCAGGGAATCCTGGGTTTTCGGCTGCAGGGGCCTGAGGGTCAGGGGCTTTCTGTGGACGTGTCGTCACTGCCTCTAGTTCTCTACGTTTTCTCTGTCGTGACATACCTGAGCTGCAGGTGAGTCACCAGGAAATTCTACTGTACCACTTTTATTTTAAATACATTTTTAGCCTCACTAGATGCAGGGATGGTACTGGTACTCAGAGAAAGGAGCTTTTATCTCTTCATATATTTGTATTTGGTATATATTTATGTGGTTTAAGACAGTCTGTGTCTAACTGTACATAAAGACATGCAGGCCAGCAGAAATACCAACGTGGAGGTTGTGAAACTTTTAAAATTAGAGTAAACCAAACCACACATTTGATTTGCCACAAAGCTATATCTACGAGTTAAAATAGATTTTAGAGAGCTACGGTCTTTTGAACTAATTATTAATATACAATTATTGATTGAGTGCAGTCAGTTTCCTGTTGCAGCGCTGCAGCTCATCTGCTGCAGTCCCACTCGGAGCAGGTGCATTACTCGCTGTTCTTCCTGGACTACACCAGCGTGGCCATCTACCAATATGGCTGTGCTCTAGCTCTGTACCTGTACAGCTCAGATGCCACCTGGACACAAAGCATGCTGGGACAGGTATGTGTCTCATATCCATCTTCAGTAACTGACTTCATGCGTTCTGATGCGCTGATGATGCTGGTTTCTGCAGATCTTCCTCCTGGCTGCCGCCCTCCTCGCCTGGTTCTCCTGTGCTACCTGCTGCTACGTGAAGCTTAATTTGCCCCGGCTGCACTCACACAAGAGGAAGCTCCAGGTGGTCCCGCTGACCATGACCTATCTGCTGGACATTATCCCTGTCGCCCACCGCCTCACCACCTACAGCTGGATGACCAGTTCTGCTCTTTGGCTGCACTTCTTGCAGGTGGTCTTTATTAGTTTGTATGACTTTAGCTAAAATATTGAACTGATCATTAAGTATCTGTGCACCTACATGTTGCATCCTCACAAAACAAATGCCCACATTCTGTCAGGGTTATAATAATAATGTTCATTATTGATCCCTTGGACATGTAGCCTGAAGGGACAGAGAATCAAACCACTCACCCTCTTAGAAGCTGAAGATTGTTTAGTATCCAGCCTCATATCTCACTTTCCACAACCTGCTGAGCAGCACACAGCTGACATTAATTAACTTTTTCATTATCTTCATCACTTCTCGTGAAGGTGGTGCTGTTTCTTCCATCAGCGTTCTTCTTCTCTTGCTCTGTACCGGAGCGTTTCTCCCCTGGCCGCTATGACATCGTCGGCCACAGCCACCAGCTCTTCCATGTCCTGTTGTCCTTCTGCATACTAGCTCAGCAGGAGGCGCTCTTCCAGGACTTTTTGTGGCGGCGGCAGGCGCTGGTTCGGGAGTTCGGAGAGAAGCGCCTCCTGCTGGCTTGCGCCTCCTTCCCCTGCGTAGTGCTCTCCTGTATCATGACCACCATCGCCATGAAGAGTAGAGCTCACACTCAGCTAACAGACAGAAGAATGTGAACACATTCCTGAGGGACTAACTTTACATTACAGACATTTTTGTGTTAATGTTTGTTTTTCTGTGTTCATGTGTGTTTGTAGATTTTTGCTCCTCGAGGCACAAAATCATCATAATGTGACAAAAAAGTGACAAATGTATATTTTCTAGTTTCTGTTCAAACACCCTGTATTTACAGAAAACAGCAATTTACATAAACATAGACATTCATTTTAAGATAATAGTGAGTCTAACTAAGAGACAAGAGTTTCCCACAAATCATCTCACGTGTGACACTACACGATGTCCTGATTGCCTTGACATTAGGAACAATTTATATGTAAATACATTACAAGATGTCAAGATGTTATAATCTAGTGATGAGATTGAGTGTTTAATGACGATGAGTGACTAGTGAAGTCTAACGCTGGGCCTGTTTACATACACACTAAAAATCTGATCATTGTCTGGTTTCTAGAGTTCTGAGATTATTAGGAATCTGCTTTATTAGATAAATGATTATGAGAAGTCAGTGAGATGCCACTGGAAAATAAAGGACTCTAGCTAGCTAGCTGTCAGCAAATGAATAGTCACCACATCACTGTGCATAGCTGCTGCTTTGAATATAAAAACGGTTCAAACAGCATTAATACCAGCAATAGGACTATAATGGTAAATTGGGCTGATGTTAGCTATATATGTAATGGTAACAGAAAATGTGATGACCCACCCCTTTAGTTTGTTTTCATTTCTTTTAATGTAAAAGGCAACAACCTTGAAACCTTGATGTTTTGTGAAAAATGTTTTCTTTATTATTAGCTTAGTTTCTATATATCTGCTTTGTCCTTTCCTACGTTCACCCTGACCCGTGTACTTGTATCATCTTCCTTTTCTTGTTGCCATGTCAAAGATAGCAGGTTCCACGTTGATAGATTCCAGTGGAGCTCAGACCGACTGTCTCTCTGTCCCTGCACGGTTTCAGGGTCACATCCTCCCACCTGTATGCAGGACAATAAATGTTTGTTTCACCATATCTATGTTGCTTTTCACTCTGCACGACTGTCTTTGCAAGGAAAGACAGATCAGATGATGGGTTTTATTTAATCTCTAACCCTAGTCAACTATGTTTAATGTTTTCCACAACACTGTGACTACATCACTTTTATTATCGTTATCGTTATTTTTCTTTTTTTTAAGTGTCCTACTGTTTGTTTGTCTGTTGATTTGTATTTTAGTTTGGTATAAAAGAACATTTTATACCAAACGTTAAGCCCAGCATGCAATTCTTTGCATCACGGTCTCTCTGCTGTGGTATTCTCCTGTAGAAATAAAAAAAAGAGGGAGTGTGGATAACATTTTTTGACAGTTCATCTGACCACAGGCAGCTGGGACAGATAAACTTTATAAACTGAAACTGGAACATTATCAGCAGCTCCACCCAAACGCTGTAACTGAAACTTTCCGCTTGACTGGTGGAGTGAGGCCAGCAGAGAACTGAGAGAGAGAAATAAAAACATCTACTTCTCTGCATTTAACAATTAGTCTTTTTCTTCTCCTCTAATTTGTTGAGGTTGGCAGACATAATTTAGTTAGTTATGTTATTTCAGCCAAAATGTCCACCTTTCAGTGTGGTTTGTGTTAATCTAGTTACCGACAGTTTAGTACAATACGTACAATTTCACTGTGGTGAAATCGCTGTTTCCAGGTATAAACGCTTCACTTACTTAGCTTAAACCAGCTACACACTGTGTTATATTAAACAGTTTTTTCTGTTGTATAAAAATTTGAGTTGCCAAACGTGACAATAAAAATCTCTTATTTAATTTACTATCCCTAAATAATACATTTCCATCCCAATGGCTAATACAAACAGAGAAATGCTGGTGCTAATGGGAGCTTAATAAAACATTTGTGATGTTTCTTTTTATAATAATGTTTAAACACTGTTAAAACTAAAATTACCTTCATATAGATGCGAGTGTATTTCTGTGTTTCAGTTAAACAAACAAAAAGCTAATGCTAAGCTAACACACCTTTAATGCTAATGAGAAGAAATACTATACTATGAGTGGTTTAGCATAGCTTAGCATAAAAAGCTGGAAGCAACTTCTAGCTAACAACGTACAAAGTTTAAACTGGTGAAGGTGTTTGTTAGTTGTTAGTTTTCATTTCCCCCCAGAGAGGACAAGAGGACAGTGTCTTTGCTGTCTCCAGTCAGTGAAACACATGTGTGTGTGTGTGTCTTTAAGCAGCTCAACCTGCAGAGCGGCTCAGTGTTTGTTCAGTCTGTCAATGTGTAAACCTGCAGCAGGAACAACTCCTCACACATCTGAACCTGAGCTCACAGCTGACTCCACACAGGTATGCTTCACTCTCTTTATTTCTACTTTAACTACTTCAGAGTGACAACAGAGACAACTGAGGTTCCCAATCTGTCAGAGGTTCTTTGTCCTGCAGTAGTTTAACTTCCATAAATGTCAGACTATATTGAAAGTAATAAAACGATCAGAAACTATCTCATGACCTCTTTTCAGGCTGATTGTTTTATTTCAATGTCACAGATACCACAGAAAAAAAACACAACACAACTATAATGTTTCTGTACGACTAAAATTTGAACAATGAAGGTAAATGGTATGTAGAAACAATGACATATCTGAATGTGTACAGTAGTTTAATATATAAAAAATAAATAGTTGATATATAGTTTAAGACATTTTTAATATGCATGTTGAGACATATCGTTCAGGTTTATGACAAGTTTCTTGTTGTTGTTGATATGTCTGCAAATGTTTCTGTATATTGGATATAATAATAAAAATAATTTCAATAAAGAAGTAATTATTATTATTATATGACATAGACTTATATCACTGCTGAGTCCTGTTTATACGAACATGTGGAGCTGGATCGTTAATAAATGCGCGTTCAAGACTTCATTTCACATGTGATGGATTCACATAGATGTAGATGGTTTTCACCCATTTCTGTGCCATATTTTACATCACATGGCATTTGAAAATGTGTTTTTCTGTAACAGTGAACCTGTAGGGTCCACTTTGTCGGGGATACAACAAGAGATTTTGATTTGAAATCAGAAGAGTAAAGTTTGACAGAATTAAAAGTCAAACTAACACAATTCTACAAACCCCATTTCCAGAAAGGTTCGGACGTCATTTTACTTTCATTGTATTTTGTAAATATGGTTTTTATTCAATTTCAATTCAATTTTATTTATATAGCGCCATTTTACAACAAAAGGTATCTCAAGGCACTTTACAGTGTGAGAGTGTTTAAGACCTTATACAATATATCAATATATACAGAGAAAACCCAACAGTCCCACTTGAGCAACAGTGGAGAGGAAA
>JAUMHJ010000017.1:505757-523807 GCA_032361105.1 Microctenopoma lineatum | reverse complement strand
GAGCAGAGAGAAGAGCAGAGGGACGAGCAGAGAGAAGAGCAAAGGGACGAGCAGAGAGACGAGCAGAGAGAAGAGCAAAGGGACGAGCGGAGAGAAGAGCAAAGGGACGAGCAGAGAGACGAGCAGAGAGAAGAGCAGAGAGACGAGCAGAGAGAAGAGCAGAGAGACGAGCAGAAAGAAGAGCAGAGAGACGAGCAGAAAGAAGAGCAGAGAGACGAGCAGAGGGACGAGCAGAGAGACGAGCAGAGGGACGAGCAGAGAGACGAGCAGAGGGACGAGCAGAGAGACGAGATCGCACAGACTCGTCCTTCGTCTTTTTGTCACTGAGCTGTTTCCAGTTGGGAAACTCTGGTTTCTGCGAGTCACTGATTAACAGGAAATGCTGGGGGTGGGAGTGGGGGTTGGCTTCGTGTTTCATCATGTTGCCATGGTGATGCAGTTTAGTAAAAACAGTGATGTAATAGTAGGTGTCGTCTGCAGATGTGATGCGATAAAGAAACACTGATTAACTCATCTGATCAGAACAGACACACACACACACACACACACAGACACACACAGACACACACAGACACACACACAGACACACACACACACACACACACACACACAGACACACACAGACACAGACACACAGCTGGCGTTTCCCTGCAGCAGCTGTTGTGTTCGGGGGCAGTGTGTCAGGAGATCTGACCTCAGCAGGAGTCAGTGGCAGCGTTAAGTCTGAGGAAGCTCTTACCCTGACCTTTGACCTCTGACCTGCTCACAGAGGGAGACAGTGTGAGCTGCTCTCGACCACCTGGACGTGACCGTGATGAAGTGACGTCACACACACTCTGCCTGCGTCATGATTCAACGCTGTGATTTGTGGCGAACACTTTGCGTCACACGCGCTGGACTCAGCTCAGACTTCTCTGTTTTCTCCACAGACATGCTTCCGAAGAGTCGTCTGGGGAAACGCTCTCCTCTGGGCGCGCTGGTGAGCTCCGCCTGCTCGGCAGCAGCACTACGCGTGAACCTGGAGACAGGCGAGACGGACGTCAGTGCGTCAGTTTCTCAGCAGGGCCTCAGCAGAGTCAGAGGGCCCGCTCATCCCGGACTGAAGGTGAGGGGAGGATCCTGTTTCTGTGAAGCCACAGAAGTTTCAGTTCTTCACAAACTGTGACGGGGAAAGCCTCCGCCTCCCGGGCTGTCCTGACCGAGCTTCTCTCTCTCAGGTGTATTTCCAGTGTGGAGCCGGGGAGTCCTCCGGTGCCGCGGATCCGCTGGATGTTTCCGGCTGGTCCTCATCTCGTGCTCTCCCTCCATCCGCCACCAGCAGATCCGTCTCCTCCTGCATCGATGTCCCCCTCAGGTCAGACGTCTTCTCCGTCTCCACCTCCTCCTGCAGTCAGCGGAGGAGGCCCGAGGAGGTGGATATGGACGAGCTGATGGCAGCGATGGTTCTCAGCAGTTTGTCCTGCAGCCCTCTGCTGAACAGCCCCGCAGACACAGACACAGCAGGTACAGCTACACAGAAGCCACCCAGACTTTAGGAGAACCCGTTCAGATTCTGTGAGCGTGATGTGGTCCAGAACAGAACCGTGAACCCTGAGCAGCAGTGTTTGTGTGTTTCAGCTCCTCCCATGGACTGTGGCGGCAGCGAGCTCTCTGACAGCGGCAGCAGCGGCTACTGGAGCGTCGGCCACGCCAACAGAAGCCCCTCCCCATCTCCTCTGATGGTAGAGCCTGACGTGGGCATGGCCACGCCTCCCGATGATGGGCTGAACATGGAGATGGACCAGGTGTTGTTCGACGAGCCGGCTCCTCGGAAACGGAAGGTGAGCGAGAGTTAAAATCTCACCTGAGGAATGAGGGAGCGCCGCAGGTGACGCCGAGACCTGACGCTGTGTTTCCTCCTGCAGAACTCCGTGAAGGTGGCCTACAGGTGTCTGTGGCCCAGCTGCGGGAAGGTGCTGACGTCAGTGGTGGGGATCAAACGTCACGTCAGGACGACACACCTGTGGTGAGACTCGCCTGAACGAGACCGTCTGAAGTCTGAGAAACTTAAACTCACCTTTTGAGTCACACCGTGTTTGACCTTTGACCCCCGTTACAGTCGTGGTGGTGAACACGAGCGATGTTCTCGTAGTGAGGAAGATTTTTACTACACTGAGATCAACCAGTTGGACCATCATCATCATCAGCAGCAGCAGCAGGCTCCGCCTCCTCCCCTCTGCGGTTCCGTTTCACCCACCTCCCCCCCTTCTCCTCCCAGCCCTCCCCCTCCCTCCCCTCCATCTCCACTCTCTCCGCCCTGTAGCGCTCTGAGTCGCTCCGCCCCCTCGTCCCCTGGCAGATTCTGGCACGTCCAATCAGAACATTCGTATCAGGTACGAAGATTAATTCATTGAATGATTGTTTTTATGCAGAAATAAAAATCTGATAAATATTTATCTGGGCTCCTTAGGCTCCTCCCCCCAACCCTGCGGTCTCCACAGCAGCTCCGAGCACAACTTCCTGTCGCTGGACCGCTCCGCCAACGACCACCTGCTGCCCGAGCAGACAGGTAAACATCATGCGATGACTCACACGTGTTGCTGTTATCTGGACTTTTCTGAACAGTCCAGCAGGGAAACGTAGCGATTCATGAAACCAGGTCCAGAAAACACCTCACACCACCTGCAGCGTGATGCAGAACTGTGCAACACACAGTGAGCGTGTGAAGTGAAACTCTGCACATTCTTGGTAACTGGCAGGGATTTTGTTTCCGAGCTACAGAGTTCTGGACTTTTCCCGAAAATATCAGGTTGTTTTTTTTATTTCACTTCTGTAATGCAGCTTATTTAGCCTCAGGCTGAATCCTGTTAAATCTGGTTTTATTCTGGAGGGGGGAGAAGTGTGTGTCGGCTCCTCCCTGATGCTTTTCATTCAGAGGAAAATCCCCTCAGATGGTTTGTGGTCACATTCTCCACCATTAGGCCACAGTGTGGTGGTGCCACCTGCAGGTGGACAGAGGGAGCTGCACAGCCGCAGAGTGACTGACTCCTCGTCCTCTCTCTCTCTCCCGCAGGTTTTGTCGTTTCGGGTGCGATCAGTCAGTGTAGGAGAGCAGTGGCTGCAGCAACAGAGCGCCCCCTGCAGGTCAGCATCGACTCATTGCTTTCCAGTGAAACTTCACTGACTCAGTGACTCAACAGTAGTTTTAACGAGCGCGTCATGAAAGTAACGACGTGGGAGGAACTCACTCATTCATCCATCTCTCTGTCTTTCAGACGGGTTCGTGGAGAAGCCAAGAAGTGTCGTAAGGTTTACGGCATCGAGCACAGAGATCAGTGGTGCACAGCCTGCCGCTGGAAGAAAGCCTGCCAGCGCTTCCACGACTAAAGACGGGACGAAGACGGAGGACGAATGGAGACACACAGACTGTCAGTGAGGATCTGAACCTCACCTGCTGGATGTTTTATACTTTCTTACCTGAAACCAGGGTTTTCTACATTTGCTAGAAGTGTCTTTTTCTTTTTGATGTGTGTTTTGTACCCATGTTCTCTGGGTCAGAGCTTTGTGATGAACACACCGGGGCAGCTATGACAAGTTGAGTTTTTGCGTCCAACCAACTCTCCTCAGGTTATTTGAACAGAACCAGGATCATCAACCAGCGCGGACGACCGTCTGCAGGGTTGTTTGTTGAGTCCGAGGTCGATTATTCGGCCTCATTAAACGGCTGAATGATCTGCAGGAGCCTCGACTGACCCGCTGACTGCATTTACCTGCTCTGTCCTCACTCATCTGAATCTGAACGTGCAGTAACCAGCATGTCCTGAAACAAGCAGCTCTGCTGTGGTGGAACGATTCAGTCTTAATTCCCCTGAATAGATTAGTCTCACATTAAAAGATGAGGCTGCACAGCTGTTAAAGCATCTTCTCTCTTCCTGAATTAGGACGAAAACAGAAGCAGAAACTCCCTCCTGACATCTGAAGACAACTCGCTCTGTTGAGGTTTGTGCACCTGTGACCAAACCTGTAAAGATGTTTGTAGTGCAGCGTTTGGCTTCTGTTCATTAGGATCACAGCCACTGGTTTTCTAAAGAAAGACCAGTGTTCCTGCTGGGACCCAGTAACAGCTGTGATTAAACAGAACCACAGGAACCAGACACACCGAGCCAAACCCTTTTACTCAGCACCAAGTCCAGAAATAAAGTTGTGATGAAAGCTGTAGACTAGCTGCAGTGTCTGTGGTGCGTTCAAGTTCACGCGTTCTTTAGTGGAACGTGGTATTTGTTCTTTGGTCCACTGTGTTTTTCTGCTCCACCACGTGTCCGACGTCTTTTTAGAAACGCTTTAATGTCACTCACTCTCCAACGGGCTTAAACGGCACCTTCACTTCTCGTCCTCGGTTCAGCTGTTTGGAATCTGAAGCCATTTCCAGTTTTGCAGTATTGATCAAGAGTCTGTTTATAAACAAAAACACGCTGGTTTACACTGAAATATATATTTTTATAATACTTCTTCCCGGTGTATCTACAGATGAACACTGCAGCCATATATCCACTAATGTCGCCTGAAGCTTTTTAAAAGAAAAATCTATTTATATTCTCTCAGTGTCCAGTTTATGATCATCGTCATTTTAAAGATGCACATTTTATACACGATCCTTAATAAAATGCAAAAGCAGATAAATCTGTCAGCCTCTGGTTTGTTTTTACAGCGTCACTGGAATAATAAAAATCATCAAATTACTTTAGCATAATCAGCTTGTTATTGATGTAATAACACATCATTTATCAGTTGGATGATTTTTAATTGAATCTCATTTCATTTTATAAAGGACTGCCTCAAAAGACTTGACTTTCAGTCACTGTCCTTCATTAGATGCAGCACAAAAACATAAAAGTGTGTTTTAAATAAAGTTTTTATTAAAGATGATCCAGCTCAATTATTACAACAAACTGAAAACAAGCTCTTGGAAACTAATAATAAAAAAAATGCTGCAGGTACAGTGACTGGTCCACTGTGACACACACACACACACACACACGCGCGCACACACACACACACACACACACACGCGCACACACACACAGTTCTCAGCTGTGACTCTACTGTAATAAATTATATGTACAGTCCAGGTCCATCTGTGGCTCCAACCGACCTCCAAACATGGAAGTTGGTACTCTGCAGGACAGGAGCCAGAGTCTGCAGAGACACAGGAAATAAGCAGCGTTAACTGCACAGAACGCAAGAAACGCGGGATTCTGAGTTCAAGCGTGTTCGTTCACCATCATTACATACAAACCATTCTTGTGTTTGAAAAGTATCAATCATGCATCAATCACCTGACAGTGAACAGTGTCAAATATGAAAAGTTAAATACTTATCATTTATCGGTCTTATTCTGGGTCGACTCACTCTTTCCGTCACAGGCCACAATCTTGACCTTGTCGACCTTCACCAGGTCGGTCACCTCTCTGAACTCCACGTCGTTCAGGACAAACGTCCACACATTGTCACAGAACCTGTACGTGTTCAGAGAGCCCTGCAAAAAGACAACGGCTAATTCAGACGCAAGTGTGTAGTGAGGAGCAGGCTGCATCACTGGCACATTTTGCTGTCATGTTGCTGTGTATAAAATGTACAAAGTCAGAATTGAGGGTAATTATCAACCCTGCATTATGACAGCTGTGGAGCAGGAGCCCAACCGTTTACAGGAAATTAGCTTCCAGTAGATTTGTTATGTTAAAGCTTAGAAGCTGACATTTATCCAGGACACAAAAATCACCAGTAACAAGTCAAGAACAAAGCCAAACAAGTAGGAACAAACAGGAAACACGAGGAAAGATGGCATCTGACACACAAAGTGTCTCCTGGAGGTGGTGACGCAGTGACCCGCAGACAGCCGTTGAACATAGACGAGCTCAGTGTGTTCCGTCTGTCCTAAGCTGACGATATACTGTATGTGTTTGACTTTGTCCTCTTTGACTCTGATGAACAGTGTTTAGTAAGGTGCTCGAGTCTGTGCTGTTTTAGATGTACGTTGTGCACAAAGTCCGGGGTTTGAAGAATAAAGGTCGCCGGTCAAAGGAAATGAAGGTAAACTCACCCTAAAGTTGACTCTGTTGCGGACTCTGTTGGCGAGCGCCGTGTTGATGGCTTTATCGAACTGGAGCAGGACCTGAAGGGCCAGCTGAGGTGTGATCTGCTGAGTCTGAAAACACACACGCACAACACAATTCAACATGTAACAACTATGGGTGGACAGTGTGTGTGTGTGTGTGCACGCGGGGGGGAGTGACAGTGTTAATATAGAGTAATTTATTGCCATTGGCCATTTAAAAATCAGCGTACTGCTAAAAATGTGCCTTTAGCTTCTCCGATGACCCCAGGAGTCAGGCCTGGGATTGAGTCTTATACCGGCTTTGTGTACAGTTCCCCGTTTAACCAGATTAAGTACATGCATGTGGGCTCAGCAGCAGCTGAGAAGTGGATGGTGACACAGGCAGCTTAAAGTAAGACATGCACTCAAAGGCCAGCAGGTGAATGAGGACTGTAGAGTGATGTTTAGGTTCACAAACTCACAGCAGTTTCCTATGTTGTACAGACAGAATGATGGCTCATTACTCGTTTGATAAATCAAATGTAGTTTTATACTCTTAATTAGATGTAGATTTTAGAGCACTTATTTAATTACGACAAGACAGGAACTAACATATTTTCTTTTTGACTTGTAATAATTGGAGCGAAGTGTAAATCTCTAGCTTGGAGAATGAAAATAACCTTTTCTACCCAACACAATTTTATTTTTCTATTACTGGACAAATCACCAGGGAGATGCAGGAAAAAGCTGTGGACTGAAGCTAATGTCAAATTCACTGAGTAGTTTGTTGCTAAAAACCAACTTATGCTAAGAGACTGAAGTAAACCTGACTGTATTTACATTTCCATGCAGAACCTTGCATTAAAGCCGTCCATACGATATCTGTAGTAGTTGGTAATACCGCGTTTTAATATGTTTATTTTCACCTGATAGAAATTACTGGTAAAACAACCCGCAGATAAAGCTAGTTAGCCTACCGATCTTAAGCAGTTAGCAACATGCTAATCCAGGCTAGCTGTGAGCTAACACTTGTGATGTTTGAGGTGAGTATCACCTGAATCAGCTCGTCCAGACTCTCCTGTAGGCTGTTTCCCAGAGTGGTGTTCCTGTACAGCTGGTAGGCCATGATTTGAACAACTGCAAAAATAACAATTACTGTAAACTATCCTACAAACACACAGCTAAAGGAGCTAACGGAGTTAGCCGCTTCCCTCCACAACAACCAGCTGCGACGGCTAAGGCCACTTCCGGCTAATGTCGTCAAAATAAAATGGATTTACGTTTTATTACCTTCAAAAGAAAGTGTAACAAAGCGGAATAACATAATTATTTAAATATGCCTAAAAACATAGTTATATATAGAGTTAGATGTTTTATTTACCATCTATTATTTTCCGTTGTCTATTTGTTTTTCTTATAAACTTGTTTCTGTAGTTTGTATTTTCACAAGTCACACCACTACATTTAGTTCTTTTATTTCGAAAAGCATTGTCACCGTTTCCTGTATTGATTCTTTGTATGGCGGCTGAGAAAGATCAAAAGACTCTAGAACAATGACTAATGTTCTATAAAACTCGTTTCGGATTTGTAACTAGTCATGATGACATATATATACATTTCATAAACAACAACTATCAACAAATATATGTTAAACATGCATTATAATATTTAAAACCTGTATTTATTGATTATGCTTTATATTTACATTTATATGTTTCATACACATTTGATTGTTGCTTTTATTATTAAAATTAAACACAGCGCTGTGTTCAGTGACAACTCTATAGTCTAAGTACCAGTTATTTTTAAGGCTCACACTACATGACATAATAGAAGTATGTTCTTATGACTTGCTTCGTAACACTATCACATTTGCAGCAAAAGACTCATTTAATCAGTAGATGGCAGCAAAACAGTAAAAACAACAATGCTCTATGAGTGGAGGAAGCAGGAATCAACAGTTTCATTTAGTGACGTCATTTTAACTAGATTTATTTCACCCTTTTTTTGTATTGTCACCTAGAATAGTTCTTAAAAAAATCAAGAAGATCAATGAACTCACACCATGAATCTGAAGCTTTAATCAGGAAATGATTGTTTCTCGTCCTGACACATTAAGAGCAGTTTGAATAATTCAGTTAATTACTGTTTCCTTCTCAGTCAAATGTGTAAAAAGGAGACGATGAAAATTGTTATTGTTACTGAACCCCAGTAAGACAGAGACATGTCTCCTCGCCTTCTTCTGCAGCAGCTGGAGAATCAGCTCTTCCACTTGTTTGTGCTTCAGACTCGTTAACACCATGGATGGAAACCTGTCTCACAAACCACGCCTTTGCAGAGAAATTAAACTGTTTCCTCTTTCTGTGGGTTCATCAACCATGAGCTAAACATTTAACCCACGTGGCCCCCTCAGACCTGCGGGCTCCTCTGCATCCTCACATTTCCTCTCATCCCTGCAAAGCTGCTGCGGCTGCTGCTGCAAGCGTCTCCGTGTGATGGATGGTGCCGTGAGTGGCTGTTTGCTAATGAACAGATCTGTTTAGCCAGCCGCTCCTCTGACCTCTGACCCCACTTAGTCTCTCTGTGGAAGGCAAACAGTCGCTCGGTAAATATGAACCGGGTGTCGGGGGGGTGTTGGCTCTACCTGAGGTGCAATGATTAAAAATGATGCATGGATTTGAGGCCACACAGGGAAAATACAGCGAGTGGTTCCAATCAGTCTGATGAAGCTGAATTCACCAAACATCAGGAAGAAGAAAGAGCAAACATCAGCTGCAGTCCTTTGTTTTATCTCAAATCTGTACATTTGAATGGAAAGTTCTTCTACTCATTCCACAGAAGGCCGCAGAGAACAAGATGCCAAAGATCCTGTGGAGCTTCCAGATCCAAAGCGACAAGAACCAACCAACGCTGTGATGCCGACAGACACGGAACAGCAGCTGATGAAGAAGAAGAATCAGTGGAAAACGAAGGCGAGACAACAAAATCTAACGTGAATAAACGAAGTGTTTCCCATCAGTCAGCGGGGTAATGACCCCTCACCACACCACCACCACCCCCACCGCTGCTGCTGAGCACTGTGATGGATGAAGATCATTGAGAATTGATTTCACAGCTTTTGTTTCATATGAATGGAGAAAAAGGGACATTTCCACATTTATTGTTGCTGTTGTTAAAAGGGGAAAAAATGACAGCACAGACAATAGAGTGTTTTGTCACCACGGCAACGTCAGCACCTCTGCATACATCTCTGTAGATGGTCTGACAGAGAACAGTGCACGTTGGACATGAGCCGGTAAATAATAATAATAATAATAATAATAGCATGTGCAGGATTATTCATGACCTGATCCATGTGCTCTGAATGTTCTGTATGTATAAAGAACCTGTAACAGGTTTCATCTTCTAGTCCATTGCTCCTTTTGTTCCACATGTTTAGAAATAACTAAAGCACAAATCGAACGGTGAAACTGACAAAATCTGCATTAACAACTTTTTATCTTCATCGGAAGAGCGAAGACTTTTCATACAACACATTTACGCCTCCGTTAGTTTGATGCTGCAGTTAAACAGTCGTGTTGATTGAGTATTTATCAGTGTGAGGAGGGAGCGCAGTGGGTTAAGCGTCAGACTGGGATGCAGAAAGTCACAGGTTCGAAACCCCGTCAAACTCCTAGTCCATCCCCTACCAGGTGTGTCCTGAGCCAGACACACAGCGCCAGCTCCCTGTAAGTCCCTTTGGATAAAAGCGTCTGCCAAGTAAAGTAGTAAAGTAAAGGAGGTCAAACAGCTGATTAATCGAAGGCTGGAATCGAGCTGCTCCTGCAGCTTCGCTCCACCTCTCACTGTGGTGATAATGAGCTCATTTCAGATGCAGATTCAGTCCTCGGAGGACAAACGCCATTAATTGTTCTCGTTGACTCGAGTAATTATTTGTTTGCGGATTTAATTAGCAGATTTACAAAGTGTTGCGTCACATGATTCAGCAGCTGATCACGTGATGCATCAGCTGATTTGCTGTGTGTACCAGCTGCTGCTTAAAGGAGCAGTCCCACATTTCCACATGTTGTTGTCCTGATGCAGCTGTTGTCACGCACACACACACACACACACACACACACACACACACACAGACACACAGAGACAGACAGACCTGCAGCTCGCCTGTCTGTGATGCTGACTTTCACAATAAAAGTCTTTGGGCTCCTTCACTCAGCCAACATGAACCAAGTCACGTGTAACCTGGACATTTAGTTGCCTGTACTGTGTGAAATTCAGGGTTGCCAGATATTTGTCAAGTGTCCCTCCTTTCACTATTTATCACAATGAACAATGTTTTATAGAAAACACACAAACCTGGCAACCCTAAACACTGCTGGTAAAACGCTGTGACGTACAAATGACAACACAGTTTGTGTGTAAAGTAAAAATCATGATGCGACTGGACGTTTGTCGAGACCTACGCGTCTGTCGCTCTGTCACAGTGTGAATCACTTTGTTTCTTAGTCTAGAAGAAAATGAGTCAAAGGTAAGGTTCCACATTATCAGAGAGTGAAGATTGATTGCAGTTGTGTGTTTGTGTCTTGTTTGACTCGTCTTGTGAGACACTGGCAGCAGGACCTCGACTCAGCTGCTGTGTCCTGACCCGACATGTCAGAGAGCGTTCAGCGTGTTCAACTTCAGATTACTGGGAACTAATTAAAGTGAAGCCGATGCTGTTAATTACAGCTGCGATGTTTGATCTGTGAGATCAGAGAGCTGTGAGATTAAAGGAGTAATCCACCAAAATGACTCAGACTTCTGTGTGTTTGCCTCGGTCTGATGAAACTTTGATTGTTTTTGTCAGTAAACACGTTCAGATTCATCGAGGTGGAAATAAATGTATTTATAATGTTTCTATTCTGAGCTTCACTGTGAAAACGAAGAATATTTTTTTATAAAGACAGTGAATGTTAGAATAAATGAACAATGTTTAACGGTGGGTTGAGGGTTAATTAGAGACAGAAATAATTTAGCTGCTGATGTCTCAAACAGTGACTTTTACACAAATACACGTTAAATGTGAAAATATTATTATTATTAAAAACCCCCACGTCAAACGTCTGATGGCTGAAATCAGTTTGAACAGGATGGATCTAAAACGGATGATCTATATTTAAACAGCTGTGTATTCATTCTTAGATTCACTCTTTGTTTTATAATATATTTTAATTACTTTTAAATAAAAGACACATTAAAGAGTCAGAAGCTGGAACTTCACAGGTGAGGAGGCGGGGCTTACCAACAGACAGGTGTGTGTCTCTGTTTGTGTGTGTGTGTTCACTCTCTTGAGACAACTGTCCAAAAAAATTAATCGCTGTGCTCCAGCTTCTTATAATGTGCCAGTTAATAAGAGCTGAGACATAATTAAATTTGCAGGCGAGTGACCTTGAGAGTTAAAACATAAAAACATGATGAATGGAAGGAAGACACACACGCACACACACACACACACACCTTCCTCTGTGGCCACAGACACTTGGGTCAAAGGTTAGAGGAACCAACATGTCTGCAGAGACCTGAAGACAAATAAAGACAAAGGTTCTCTGATCGGATTTTAAAGTAAACAAACATTATTTTTGATTCATGATAAAGAAAATTTGATTATTTTAATAATTTCTTTAATGACTAGGTGCAAGGTTTTAAGTTATTTATTTATTTTTCTATCTTTCTCTACCTTATAAAATTAATAACTTTAATTATCCAAACAGAGAACAATAATTTACGTGTAGTACTCTGCTAGTCCCTGCTCTGCTACACTCTGCTACACCCATTCTTCCCCCACCCTGCTCTCCCACACTCTGCTACACCCATCCCCCCCCCTGCTCGTCCACACTCTGCTACACCCATTCTTCCCCCTCCCTGCTCTGCTACAGCCAGTCTTCCCTCTCCCTGCTCTCCCACACTCTGCCACACCCATTCTTCCCCTCTCTGCTCTCCCACAGTCTGCTACACCTAGTCTTCCCCCTCCCTGCTCTGCTACACTCTGCTACTCTCGGGGCTTCAGAACATGCTCAAGTCTGAAAACTGAAGCAGAAATCACAAACGTTCTCAGACTGGTTGTTGGTCCAACACCAGCGGCGGTCCGTCAGTGGAGGGCGCTCTCACACCTGTCTCACATGAAGAAGATAGCAAGCTAAAGGAGCTATATATTAGATAGACTTTACTTTGCCCTCCTGGTACCGGGACGGGACAGGAGTGGGCTGGGATCTGATGCACTGTGTATAGTTTAAAAATGCTCTCTCTCATTTACCAAGACTGATCGTCATGTGACGTCAGAGCTGGGTGGTGTGATATCACACATGTTCTGTGGTGTTTGGGTTTCATGGTCATGTCCTTGTATCTTCATGGTGCTGGAGACATTGTTGGATCTCTGGATGAGCTGCTTACTTTTACTTTTCTTTACTCCAGCTGCTTGTCTTCAGCTGAAGGAAACACGAAGAAATTTACTCGTGATGAAAACACAGACGCTGTGTTTTCACGTTGATTTCATCTTTTGAAGCAGTGTGATGATGGTAATGATGCTTTGGTTTCACCAACACTGAACCAATCAGAGTTTAGATCAGGTAACAGCAGGTGTTTCCCATCATGCCCTGAGCCTCTGGTTCCTGAACATGCATGATGACCGAACGGCTGGTGACAGAGTAAGTGTGGTTCTAAACTTAAAATGTGGTTTTACTGTGTATGAATATAAACGTATTTAATTAACATACGATACATGAAAGTTTAGAAGTTTACTTTGATGAAGTATTGGGTAAAGTACTGTGTGAATTTTTGTTGTACTGCATGTACTGAGTACTGCACCATAATCCCAGTTCGACCCGTCGGATTGGGCTGTTTCTCTGTGTCCCATTTTAAGGACAGAGCGACTCTTCTTTTGTCGTCTCCTCTGAGCTGTGGTCACTTAACAAACCGCAGCAAATTACATATTAACTTTCTCTAACGCTACGCAGCGTGTGTCTGAGAGAACTGGTGCTGTGAGTCATTTCTTCATACACGACACGACCGACCTCCTCTCACAGTACTTTATGAACGTAATCAGACGCATCAATCACGGCGAGGCGGCGAGGCCTGAGTTAATCCCCTCCCCTCGCTCCGAGTTCGGAGTTAAATGGTCCTAAAGAGTGATGAAAGAGCAGACTGAGCTGTGGTCCTCCTCGCTGACGAATTAATCTCCTCTGTCAGTGTTGAGCAGATAGAGCCATTATTCAGCTCAAAATGGAACCACTCTCAACCTAAAACCCATTTTCCCAGGAAGTTTCTGCAGAGGAAACGTGTTTTAATGTTCCACAGTGGAATAGTTTAATCTCACAGTTGATTAAAATAATAAATGACGGAATCCTCCGCCGCGCTGCAGGTCTTGGTCTCGTGTGGGGTCCTGCTCAAGCAGGGCAGTGGCTCTGGAGGGCCAAGGTCAGCCAGTCCTGTCATAAAGCAACGGACAGTCCTGTCCCCTAGCGTGTGTGTGCGTGTGTGTTGGTGGATACGCAGGCGTCGCTTCAAACGGTCTGTTCACTAACACGAGGCGACACAATAATCTGCTCGTTTGTCTGTTTAACTCGAACACTAATACTGGTATCGACTGAAATGTCAGCCGCAGCGAGGCCTTCATTAACCTGCCTGTGTGTGTGTGTGTGTGTGTGTGAGCGCTGCACACAGCTGCTCTCACTGACTGGTCTGCAGAGTGGAACGAGTCACTGATGCTGCTGCAACAGTAAGAAGAATCATCATTTATAATTTACTGATAAGATTTAGTGTAAAGAGGTTTCACAGGTTAAATCCTCTGAGTTTCACGGTAGGTTACGTCTATGAATTCAGCAGCGGCATTAAAACCTGTCCCTCGCCGCCTCTGATTGGAGTGTCTCCGAGCAGAGACTTAGTGAAACCGATGTTCAACAGTCAGAAAGAAGCTCTGACGGAGTGGGAATGACTTCATTTAACCGCAGCAGTGAGGACACAGTGTGTGTTCAGCTGACATGTGAAGCCTACGTAGGATTTGATCTAGTTACTCACTGTGGGTGTTTATATCAGTCAGAAAATGCTGTTAAACATCTGTTCAAATGGAGAAAACATCTGTTGTCAGTTTGTTTGACATCTGCGCTGTAAGAAAAATCTTTTTACGTCTTCATGTCCTGACGGCTGCTTCAGTGAGAATCATTGTTCATCAGCTGATTAGATTTGTGAAGCTGCATAGTTATTTCCACCTCAGCTTGGTTTTTCCTGGGGGTGGTGGTGGGGTGGGGGGTGGAAACAGTTTGACCCGAGGGAAATGTCTCGACAGCAGAACTGCGCCTGCAGCAGGATAATGGAAAACATCCTCCGCCGTATTTAACAACCACAGGGTCAATTTTGCTCCATCGCTGCTCTTTGGTCCCACGGTGCCTGAACACATCAGAGCAGTAATGTTTGCAGATTGCCTCCCTAACAGTTTGGGACCATTTGAATGGTTTGCCCCCCCCCCGATCCCTCCTGGCTCTGCACACACCTTGTTAAATCCCACTTTGTTTGCATCCCTCGTCCTTTGACAGTTAAAGAAGTGACGAATGGCCATTATTATGGAAAGAAGGTTACTTTTATACACGGCTTGCGGCGCTGAGGAGGGGTCGCTGTCGGCTGCTCCATCACTGTCAGGGAAACTAATGATAAGATATCATAAGACACCGGACGGCCATGTTAAGATGGAGTGGCCTCCTGCTGAGTTTTCATCAGCCGTCGTCCATCTGTGCTCAGCATTCATCTTGATTCTGCATCCACTTGCACTTATTTTGCTTTACACCTGCAAAAATGCATCAAACACACGCAGCTTCTGTAGATTTATAAGTTGAAGAATCTGCTCACACGTTTTAAATGAATAATGATGATAAAAGTGTGTTTTCACTTTCTATATGTGCTCAGTGTTCTGTAAACGTGGAAGCTGCTGTTTGTACGGAGTGACGGAGTGACGGAGTGACGGGCAGCCTCCACGCCACGCAGACATGAAGGACGTGTAAACAAGTACCCCGCAGCCAATCACAGATCAGCAGACGATCTGTCTGACACCACTGAACATTGTATATTAATAAAGCCACTCAAAAATGAACTTGGTGTGTATGTGTTGATTGGCCCTTGCACTGCTAAAATGTGTGTGTGTGTGTTTTCTATGATAACGTGAAGTCTGGAGTTCCACACGGTTCCGTCTTTGGCCCGCTCCTCTTCACCTATCCAGATCTTACAATGTGATGCGGTCTGGTAGCTCAGTGGGTTAAGTGTCAGAGGGGGATGCCGAAGGTCGCAGGTTCTAATCCCTGTCTGATTCCTGTCTGATTCCTGGTCCATCCTCTACCAGGTGTGTCCTTGAGCCAGACACACGGCACTAGCTCCCTGTGAGTAGCTTTGGATAAAAGCGTCTGCCAAGCAAAGAACAGTCATGGAATAAATCATTATTTTAATTAGAACACAACTAGAAAATAAGAAAACACACACATTTAAATAAATAAATAAACATATGGACGAGGGCTGAATAGATCATCCTAAAGTGGCCTGTACTGTTTGTAACGCAGCTAATGTTTTTGTATGTGGCTGATGCTGAGACTTGAATTCATACTTTCATATTATATTATATTTGGGTGGATGATAGGTCATTTTTTATTTCTGTTGTTCATCAGAGAAAGTTTTCATGAGAGTCTCACTGTCCAGGACGGCGTGCTGCATTCAGGGTCTGTTTTAAAAGCGTATCCGTCTCTCCTCCTGTGATGGAGGGATTAGAGGCTCAGATTGTTTTCCTGCCTCAGTTACAGCGAAGTTTCCTCTGAATTAATTGAACGTGTGCTGCTTAAGCCCTGGAAAAACACTTTCAAACAGTCTCTGAGTTTCCACCGGACAATTCCCAAATGTGTTTCTGTGCTTTGGTGATGTGTTTAAAGAGGATTTTGATTTAATTACTACAGGCATCCAGGACAGAGCTGTGCTACTTTTAATCAAAGTTAATATTAAAAAATACATAGCACACACTAATCTTTTCTTAATTGAATCCTTATTTATTAGGCAGCTTTTATTTGTTTAGTCGCCTGTGAAGGAAATGAGAGTTCTGCTGCAAATATATGCACAGACAAAATGAAACCTCATGTTCTTTGAACAAATGAACCAATAAGTGTTAGAAAAGTAGACAGAGACTGAGCTGGATTTAATGTTCATCCCCTCAAACACAAACTCGCCCTGATGCAGAGCTGCTTGGTACGGAATCCAAGAAGTGCCTAAATTCACAGACTTTGAATAAAACAAAAATACAAAAAAACAGTTAGTTAGTTTTTACAATTAAACATTTTAACACAGTCGTCCAAAAATAAGAGTTTATTTACGGACGATTTTTTTCTCTATTAGCCGTTGTTTCCTACACAGCTGATGACCAGGTGTCCAACCAACACTCAAGACTGTGACAAAAACTCTGATATTAATGATGTTTCTTGAATGTCTGTTTTCACCTTGTGATCAGCTGTAAAGGAAAATTACGTTTTTTTAAGCAGTGTTTGGTAAAAAAATAATGTGTGTGTCTGACATCACAGATGAATTAATAATTAATTTCATAAACCAGAAATACCTTGTTACTGCAGACAACTGAGCGGAGTCTCCTGTGGATGGGGCAATGAGCCCGGTGAGGTTTTCAGCTTGTTATCAGACAAGTTCTGGTTTAGAAGCAGCTAAAAACCATCTGTGGTGTGAGTCGTTTTTCTTCTTCTCCTTTGAATGCTGAATACTGCTTTACTGCCACCTGCTGGTGTGGAGACTTTTAACTAGAGACCAGACAGAGTCACGGTTCAGATTCAGATTCAGATTTTATTTGTCACGTGCACAATCATACACAGTACAATATGCAGTGAAATTCTTGTACGACTGACAACCACCTCCGAAATGTAAAGAAATAAAAGAAAGAAGAGGAACACAAGTAACACAATAAATAAAGAACACAATAAAATAAAAAAAACAAGTCAAAACAATGTTTGAGTAACAAGGATAGAATGTGTAAATAACAAAGATGTCTAATGGCCATTTAACAATAGAATGTCTAAATTCAATGGATGCAGCAATGTGCAGTAAAGTGACTTGGTGGGTGTAGTGTAGTAAAATAGTGCAGTCGATTGTCAGAGTCTGGGGGGGGTGCTTCGGGTGAGAGCAGTGTATGGGTCAGAGTTATTGGCCTGGTCTTTTGGACAGACTGAGGAGTCTAGTTTAGTTTAGTTTACTTTGCTTGGCAGACGCTTTTATCCAAAGCGACTTACAGGGAGCTAGCACTGGGTGTCTGGCTCAGGGACACACCTGGTAGGGGACGGATTAGGAGTCAGACGGGGTTCGAACCTACGACCTTCTACATCCCAGTCTGACACTTAAACCACATTGAGCTCAATGGGTTAAGTCCGGGGTGAGTTCATCTGTGCGTGTGTGCCGGTCCGGGATGTCTGCAGCTGTGCGCTACTGCAGAACATTCCTCTGTGGTCCTGTGCAGTTCGTTCCAGGTGTGCGACTGAGGTTCGCAGGGTCCTTCGCGGTTCTCTCCTGTCCTGCGTCCGCTGAGGTCCTTTGAGGTCTTCTTGCCCTCAATCAGCCACCTAGAAGGAAAATCTAACGATGAGATGGGAGTATTAGTGGGAGGTGGTCGGCGGTCTGGTTGCGATTGTTGATCCAGGTCAGCGGTTGGCGGTCTGGTTGAGAGCCTGGATCGCCTGTGGGAAGAAGCTCCTCCTCAGTCTCTCTGTGTTGGTTCTCAGAGTCCATTGCTGGGGTGGCTGAGGTCCTTCACGATCTTCCTGGCCTTGGTCGAGCACTGTCTGGTGTAGATTGAGTGCAGGTCAGGGAGCTCAGTGCAGAGGGTGCGCTCAGCTGATCGTACCACTCTCTGTAGAGCCCGTCTGTCCTGCATGGTGCTGTTCCCGAACCAGGTTGTGATGTTCCCAGTCAGGATGCT
>JAUMHJ010000017.1:477458-505657 GCA_032361105.1 Microctenopoma lineatum | reverse complement strand
GGTTTGTAGTCTGTTATTGTCCTCAGTCCCTGCCACAGGCTCCTAGAGTCACTTTGTTGGAGCTGTGACTCTAGTTTTCATCCCGTAGCGTTGCTTCGCCTCCCTCACCGTTTTCCGCACGTTGTATGACGAGTCATGTCCCCCGACGCAAGTCCCGCATTATACGCTGCGGATCGAGATCTCAGAGCATCGCGGACAGTTTTGTCCACCCACGGCTTCTGATTAGGAAACGTTCTGATGGTCGTTTTCTGCGCGGTATCATCGGCTAGTTTCCGATGAATCCCACGACCGCTTCCGTGAACTCGCTGATGTTGTTGGAGCTGCGCCGAAACATGTCCCAGTCTGCGTCATCCAGTGCGTCCTGTAGCGCGGCCACCGATTGGTCCGTCCAGCGCGTGACCTCCCTCTGAACCAGGGCTTCCTGTTTAAGCCTTTGTTTATATCTCGGCATGAGGAAGATGGCGGCGTGGTCAGATTTCCCAAAGGGGGGATGAGGCTGTGCTTCGTAACCGTTCACTCTGAGTCTCAGCAGCTCACATCATTTTTATACTTACACGTTTCTGCACATATATTCACCCAGTCTGCCTCTTTTTGACATTGTTATATTGACGTTCCAAAGATCATCTGACCCACTGGGCCTGCAAAGCGATCCGTTCATGCACATGTTGCACAGACATAACGAACTTTCAACATCGAACCATGTGTGAGTGAGTTGTAGCTCGTTTTCCTTCAGAAACTCGTGTTTCTGTATATCAGAGCTTTGAGCCTCGACTCCTGCAGCACGAGCTGTTTCCTGATATCTGATGAGCTAATAAGTGTCTCTGCTTCGTGTCTGTGTTGATCCACAGCTCACTGTTCGCCTGTGCTGCTATTTACTGTGAAGAACAGGAGCTCTGCTGGATCATATATCAACACGTCACAGTCTGTTCCCATTGGTTTGCTCCTGTGTTTCTGTTGCTGTAGTCGAGCTCAGAAGCCTTAGAAGAAAACAGATGAGTCTGTGAATTAAACCCACAGACACCCTGCGGGAAATCCCCGCTGACCTCCGCTCTTGCAGGTCGTTGTCTGGAAGAAAAATGGAATAACAGGCTTCTTTAAGGTCAAGATTTGCTGTGCAGGCCTCGGCTCAGGCGTAAATGCTCGGTAATACCAGGCTGGCTGATTGCTTTGTTCTCCAGACAGTGTCAATTTTTGTCCGAGGAGCTGTGGGCACGGTTGGTATTAAGGTGGCGATGTGTCGAGGGCCCTTGTGGGTGGTGGTGTGTTCGCTGTCAGACGACTCTTAAAGCCCAGATCTATTATCTGCAGAGCCCAGAGGACGGCGGCTGGCAGCTCATAGAGTAATAACACATTACATCCTTAATGTTTCTGATACACACTCGCTCCGTGTTCGATCCTCCCGTGATCTCTCCTCAACCTTTCGCTTTTCTTCCTGTTGTTGTTTTGTCAAATCGCTCCGTCCCCCCACCCCCCCGTGTTTCAGGACCATTCATCAACCCAGAGACGAGCGACGCGGAAGTCATTAAAGAGGATAAATCTGCTGTATTTACTCCTCTGTTATGCAATAATAAAGACGGAACACGGCGCGGGACAAAAGGAAATAATGGTCTTTACACAGCACGGTCGTTGGTTGGAGAGTCTGAGGCTCATCTGTATGGCGCCGGTGAGGGAGTAAAACCTGTCTCTAACATCAGAACCGTTCCCAAACGAATCTACAGGAGGACCAGAACTGAGATTCTGCTTTAAATCAGAACCTGTGATTTTTAACCGGGACTCTCCGGGTCATCTCTGAACTTTAGCAGTTTTGCTCTGAAACCTATGAAAGATTATTTGAGTTCTGACTTTAATCTCAGAACTCTGAGAACGAAGGCAACAACACCAACATGAAAGCTGGGAATAAAAGTTCAGACATATTTCTTCTTCCTCTTCTTCAGCAGTAACACGAAAACTGTGACTTAACATCTTATCATGACCACAAACTTCTCTTGAAGATCTTGTCTGTAATTTGTCTTTAATGTATTGTTGTTTGTGTGCCTGTCTTCTGTCTGTTCTGTCCTAGAGAAGCTACAAACGACCAGAAGCAATTTCCCTGTATGTGCAACATACTTGGTGAATAAAGCTGATTCTGATTCTGTGTTTAGTAACTAAAACAGTAAAACTTCAGCACACATGTAAATTAAACCTGACTCGTGTGTTTTTCAAGTCGTCGGTTTACAAACTCTGACTCCCTGCTCCTTCCTGACCTCCTGACCTTTTCCTCTGCCGTCCGAGGCGAAGTGTAAATGAAAGAATAAAAGCCGTCATTTTGTGTTTTCTGTAGTCACACGTGGTTTTATCTGCCTCTGCGGTGCAGCGTTCTGGGATCTGCCCGTCAGTAAACATCCTCAGATTCCACCCACACGTCGAGTTAACGTCCGCTCCGGCCTCATTTCAGCCATTAGAGCTGTGGACTCAGCTTTGACTCCGAGGAGACGGCCTCATTTCCTCCTCCATCCTCCTCCTGGGAACCTGATGAGCAGTCTAAGTGATTTCTCTCCGAGCGTTTCCATAAGTGCAGCAAATATCCTCCTTTACAGCCTGTGAATAGTAAAACATGATGCCCTGATGTTTCTGTTTTATTCTCCAACGCGTCTTTTTCAAAAGCTCAGCGATCACCGGCTGACATCTGAGGAGATGAGCTAATTAAATTGGTACTTTTTACAAGTCTTACTCAATAAATCTGAATAAATTAACAAGGCATTACTAAGGCTGCTACATTAAATTTGCATAGTGCATTTAATGAATATGCAACCGCGAGCGGAAAGGTCTGCCACTGTGAACCCCGGTGAATTAGCATAACTACTTCCAGCATGTTTCTTAAATAATGCTCTCATTTGCACATCACTGAGTTGGCTAATTCTGGCTTCGGTGAGGGCGGCCCCGTAATTAAAGACCCCCACTTTAATTTTTAATGAAGTTTATGTTACATCAATCCTGACAGTAATGAGGGGGACGTGGAAACAAAAAGGCTGCTAATAATTAAATTCACAAACCAGTTTGAGGGATAATAACTCCTGAGGAGGAATTACAGGACTAATTATTAATTAAATATTCATCGTATGGCAGAGCGGAGAGAGGTGGGGACGACTCGACACCGGCGGAGCCCAGATGCCAAACGGCTTTTATCTGTGAAGGACTGGAGCGGCTGATGACGGAGCTCAGACTCATTAATTAGAATGACCCCTGCAACAATAACAGGCTGTAATTGGCCATCGCACAGTCACAGATCAGTCTGCGGGTTTCTCACTGCAAAGAGGAATCTCTGACTCCATCTGGTTACAGCTCCGTGTCTTCATGTCTTCTTTATCTGCTGACATTTGTCCTCCTCTCTTCTGTCTAGTTTCATCTCTTAATGGCAGATTTAATGAAGAGACAGCTGTCACAGAAGGTGTCACAGGGGACGAGGGGCAGGAGACGAGAGGCAGGAGACGAGAGGCAGGGGACGAGGGGCAGGAGACGAGGGGCAGGAGACGAGAGGCAGGGGACGAGGGGCAGGAGACGAGAGGCAGGGGACGAGGGGCAGGAGACGAGAGGCAGGGGACGAGGGGCAGGGGACGAGGGGCAGGAGACGAGAGGCAGGGGACGAGAGGCAGGAGACGAGAGGCAGGAGACGAGAGGCAGGGGACGAGGGGCAAGAGACGAGGGGCAGGGGACGAGAGGCGGGAGACGAGAGGCGGGAGACGAGAGGCGGGAGACGAGAGGTGGGAGACGAGGGGCAGGGGACGAGGGGCAGGGGACGAGGGGCAGGAGACGAGGGGCAGGAGATGAGGGGCAGGAGATGAGGGGCAGGAGACGAGAGCAAATGTCCAAATGATGACCCCTCCCTGCAGAAAACAGGCGCAGAGTCCAAAAGTGGCGGCAAACAAACGAAGACAACAGGTAAACGTGTGCTCTGAGTGAGGAGGAGAACAGGGGAGTCGGGTACAAGGGAGGAGAGGCAGGGGACGAGGGGCAGGAGACGAGGGGCAGAGCCAGAACCAGATCGCTTTGCTGATGTAGTACAGTTTGAAATGTCTCAGAAACAGAAAGAACAACTTCAGGGAGTTTATACAAACCAAACCCTTTTTATGAGCAGAGGCCTGAAGACTGACCCTGTTCTTCATGGTGCTCTCATTAAAACGTCCTCCAGTCAAACAGTAAGACGTTTAAAAACGTCGCCTGTTCATAACAAAAACAAAAGTCTGTTTTAAAATGTCTAAAAAAAATCACATGAACCTGTTTTTCCTGGAGTTTGGGTCTCGTCCTGTTTCCTGTTTGAATCCTGCAGATCTGACTTCTCTAAGTTTCAGATTGTTAGACTGAGATCAGCTTCTACGCGTCGTGATTCTACGTTTTAAACATCATCATGGGCAGAAAACAACAGAGCGACAAAGAGGAGCTGTGTAAAACGTTTACTTTCAGGTGCAGTGTGCGTCCTCTGTCCTCGGGGGGCAGCACTGAGCCTGTTAACACGTGCAACACGACGGCGTTTAGAAGGTGCTGCACAAAAACCCTGAGAATCTGCTGCTTAATTTACGGTTTGACTCTTATTTGGTTCAAACCTTCGTCTCCTCTGTGAGAAATGTGCGTCGGTGTTCTGATGCAGCACAAACACAAACCTGTTCCTCTGAAACATACGTGACGGGCGGCCGCCCTGTCTCCTCCCATCACGCTCTCCTGAAACATCCTCGCTGCTCCTGCACTTAATTGAGCTGCAGAAATGCCGTTTCAGGAGGACTCGGGGACGAATAAGGAGCGCTCCCATTGGTCCCACTGAGGAGCTATTGATGTTCCATAAATCCCAGTCAGGAGAGACCTAATTGAGTTATTCCGCGCTGAATTACCTTGTATCCAAATGGCATCCAGATCCAGGCAAATGGAATAATTAGGCCCCGGCCAAACGGTTATAAAGTGTTATCCCGAGTGACGCGGATATTCCTGTTCACTCGAGCGTAACGAGGCCGAGCAGGGAGCACTTCTGTCAGAAGACGAGACGAGACGGAGACGTCCTGCAGCTTTTCCAATTCACTGGTTCTGTTTGGGCCCGGCGATGGACTGGCGATTTGTCCAGGGTGTACCCCGCCTCTCGCCCGAAGGCAGCTGGGATAGGGTCCAGCACCCACCGCGACCCGCCTGCGGATAAGCGGAAGACAATGGACGGATGAATGGACGGTTCCGTTTGTTGAAGTTCCTCCTGAGACCTGCACGTCTGTGTCTGCAGCTCGTTCCTGGAAAGATTACGCCTGATCTTCAGGCCCCGCCCACGTTCACACCTGTTCCCAGGTTTCTCGTCTGGGTTCTGTTCTCCTCTAATTCTGACTCAGGTGAGATCTGTGTACCTGAAATACGCCGCAGCAGTACCAGTATTTATGTGTGTGTGTGTGGTGTGGTGAGGAGGGCGTGTTGGCAGCCTGCTGCAGTCATAATCTGTCAGAGTGACTCTTAACGAGTGCTGACGCTTCATTCGCTGCTCCTCCAACTCTAATCGCTCCACTAATTAGCAGCTCTCCTGAAGGCTGCTGCTCGTTTACTAATCAGCCTCCAATTTGCTTAATCGGCGGTTTAATTGAAGTAATTGCCTCCTGAACAGAGTAAGTCGAGCGCGAGCAGGAACTAGACCGGCAGTGTCGGTGCCTCACTGGTTCTCTGGGCCAATATGGTTTCAGTGCTGGAGCTGGACCTGAGGTGACTTTAAAAACCCAAACCCACTGAAACTGATACCGATGATTTCTGTGGTGTGAGTTTCTCAGCTTCTCAGATCCAAAGTGTTTCTTTAGATGTCCCGTCCAATGTCACAGTCCAAAACCAAAGACACAGTCCAAAACCAAAGACACAGTCCAAAACCAAAGACACAGTCCAAAACCCAAGACACAGTCCAAAACCCAAGACACAGTCCAAAACCAAGGACACTTGGCGTCAGGTTTCAGGGGCTGTAAACCTGCACATTAATGCTGCTGTCACACACAGGTGTGAGTGAGCAGCACAGGAGCAGGTGATGTAGTTCAGGTCTGTAAAGGCTGCTTAATTTTGTTGGCACCTTTAAAGAATTAGCATCAAGCTAACAGACGCAGAGTGTCGGCAGTTACCTCCTTCATGATTTCTCTGTAAAATGATTTTCACTGAGTGTGTGTGTGTGTCTGTGTGTGTTTCTGTGTGTGTGTGTGTGTGTTCGTGTGTGCGTGTGTGTGTGTGTGTGTGTGTGTGTTTCTCTGTGCGTGCGTGTGTGTGTGTGTGTTTCTCTGTGCGTGTGTGTGTGTGTCTGTGTTTGTTTCTCTGTGTGTGGGTGTGTGTGTCTGTGTTTGTTTCTCTGTGTGTGGGTGTGTGTGTCTGTGTGTGTGTTTGTGTGGTGTGTGTGTGTTTGTGTGTCTGTGTGTGTGTGTTTGTGTGTGCGTGTGTGTGTGTGTGTGTTTGTGTGTCTGTGTGTGTGTGTTTGTGTGTGCGTGTGTGTGTGTGTGTCTGTTTCTCTGTGCGTGTGTGTGTGTGTGTTTCTCTGTGCGTGTGTGTGTGTGTTTCTCTGTGCGTGCGTGCGTGTGTGTGTGTTTCTCTGTGCGTGCGTGTGTGTGTGTTTCTCTGTGCGTGCGTGTGTGTGTTTCTCTGTGCGTGCGTGTGTGTGTGTGTTTCTCTGTGCGTGCGTGTGTTTCTCTGTGCGTGCGCGTGTGTGTGTGTTTCTCTGTGTGTGTGTGTGCGTGTGTGTGTGGTCCGCCTCGTTCTGACTCTGAGTGCAGTTGAAGTGTTGGTGGATGATGAGGAGCGTGCTGAAGGGCCGACACCACCACCAGTACCGCTCCTCCTCCTCCTCCTCCTCCTCCTCCTGCATTTTAAACACACACTGTCATTAATTCAGCTACCAGAGTGTTTCCTGATCTGCAAAGATCCTCAGCATCACAACAAGAACAATCACTCCTGGAGATATTTCTTTCTCTGTTTCACTAATGAGGACGATGGTGTTACCTGCTCCTCCAGGTAAACACACAGACGGCCAATGAGAGAAGCTGTAAAAGCAGGAACTGACATCAGACGCAGAAGAAGAGCCATTGAGCAGTTTGTTTTGTTTCCTGTGCAGATTCTTCCAGTGAAGCCAGCATCTCACAGGTTTGACATTCTTCTCCCGCCTGTGAAACGCGCTGCTGCTGGTTTGTCTCTGGCCTCAGTCAGAAACCTGCAGCTTTAAATTCCTCTGTGGTTTCATTTAGTCCAGAAGCTCTGCCAGGAATTCTGCTTTACACGGTTTATACATTTTACTGTGTACCTGTGATAATTCTGTTTTCCCACAGCGGGCGGTGCCGGTGGTGCTGCTGCTGCTGCAGTATTTTCACCTACATTAAATATGTTTCTGCCTCGTTTGTTTCATTCTGAGCAGAGAAAACTTTAGAAACTTCTGTTGGGATTCTGTTGTATTTGTGTTAAAGTCCTACATTTATGACACTGCCTCAGCAGACGTCTTTGTTTACAGGTCATGAAATCCCGTTCCTGTACGTACGGTGTAAAAGAGGATGAGAAACAAGGCCCAACAAACAAAACAGGAAGAATTAAACCAAACTCTTCAAAATAAAGGTCATGACATTAGATTTACTTTGAAAACACGTTTGTTCTCTTCATTAGTCTCAATACAAAATATACTAAAGAAAAAAAAATCATCGGTTTCTAACTGGGCCTGTTAATTATAGATTTAAATATAAATTATATCATAAATATAAATGAAGAAGAATTCTGCTAATGACGATTTGTGGAAAATTGTTTATTTGATCAAGTGTAGTTAATATTACTAATAACAAATACCATAATCATAATACTAATAATAACAATCGTAATACTACTAATAATAATAATACAAATAATAACAATAACCAAAATAACAATAATAATTATTATTATAAATAATAACTGTTATTAACAACAACATCCATAATAACTAATATTATTAATAATACTAATAAGAATACATTTATTATCATTGTATTGTTATTATTAAATAGATTATTATTGATAACAATAATAATAAAAACATAAATGATAATAATTTATGTTGTTTTATTTAATTTATCTTTTAAAATAATAAATCACCTAAAACATTTTAACATATGGAACATTTAAGAAATGAAGTGAAAAAATTAAGTAAATAAAATGTTTCACAAATATACGAAAATAAAATTTAAACTTAAGCTAAAAGAAAAGATTATTTATTAATGTTTCATTTTTACATAAAAACAAAAAACATGAAATAACATAAATAATGAAAACAAGCTGAATCATTTTAAAAGTGGCTGTAATAAACTAACATGTTATTATATAATATTTATAATAATTTAAACTTGTCTCTGTATCATCAGCTCACAGGTCAAAGGTCAGACATGCCCCCCCCGTCCTCTGGGACTGTTTAATCGTCCCTCTGCGCCGCGTGTGAACGGACCTGAAATACAAGAAAACATATGCTGCAGCAATCGGAGCAAATAAAAACTGAAACAGTTCATGTGGTAAAATAATTCTCAGTCAGCTCATAAATTCTGGAACAAACAACCTGGAAATGGGACGTTTTTATCAGAGGCACTGAAGCACAACAATAATAATAATAATAATAATAATATTTTGTGATGGTGGAAACTCGCTGTAATATTTTCACTCAGAAATCACGGATCAGCTGTTCTCTGCGTGTCTCTCAGTGTGAAAACAGTAAAAATGTGTGACCTTAATTTATTATTGAATTAGTCGAAGATGATTAAAAGTGAATCTCACCTATAAAAATCACTTTCAGGTTTCTGTAATAAAACACCAGGATCTAAAAAATAACTCGTCTCATTTTCAGCTGCAGCACAAACACAACGTTTCTGCTCCAAAGAGCTGCGGCTCTATTTGTCACTGCAAATTGGTTTGGGGCACCAGCTCCCCCCATCCACGCGGCCCCTCCAACCCAAACACACACACACACACACACACACACACACTCATACCTCCACAGAGTGAGCGCTGCTCCGCCGCGAACGTCCCCAAAAACCAGGCGCGTCTCTCGGCCTCGCTCGTCGCGGCTTCGCGTGAAAATGAGTTGTGTTGGCTGCGCGCGCCAATACGTGTGAATGAAAGCACACTGTACCCCGGTCTCCCCCCTCTCCCCCCTCCCTCACTCCTCCTCCTCCTGGCTGTGGTCATGTGATGGGGAGAAGTGGCCCATTAATGAGGCTCCTCTCCGGGGTCTTTTCTGCTCCTGTCAACGCGTCCGGTCCGCAGACGGAACACACTCCACCATGGACATGGAGGCAGCAGCAGCAGCTGCTGCTTAGCGCAGCTCCGCACCGGGCAGGAGCAGGACGGGACCCCGCGCAGCACCTGTGGACCTGCAGCGGGCAGCCACCAGCCTCTGCTGCAACTTTTCTGGGACTTGTCGGCGGAGTTGCGGCGTGAAACCCGGGACCATGCGCGCCAGGCACCGGGCAACTTTCTGCTAGTGTGCGGAGCTGGAAGTGTTCGGACAAAGTTCAGAGAAAGTGAGGTCAGTCTTCTCTGCTCTCTGCGGACCGAACTGATTCCGGCCCGGCCCGGTCCGGACCAACAGAATAATGCCGCGCCCGGGGAGGAACACGTACAGCGACCAGAAGCCTCCGTACTCCTACATCTCTCTCACGGCCATGGCCATCCAGAGCTGCCCGGAGAAGATGCTCCCCCTCAGTGAGATTTACAAGTTCATCATGGACCGGTTCCCGTACTACCGGGAGAACACGCAGCGCTGGCAGAACTCCCTGCGGCACAACCTCTCCTTCAACGACTGCTTCATCAAGATCCCGCGCAGACCGGACCAGCCCGGGAAGGGCAGCTTCTGGGCCCTGCACCCGAACTGCGGGGACATGTTTGAGAACGGGAGTTTTCTGCGGCGCCGGAAGCGCTTCAAGGTGGGCAGCATGCAGGTGACGGACCCGCTGGCGCCCAGCAAGCCGCAGGACGCCGCGCACTACCTGCAGCAGCAGGCCAAGCTGCGGCTCAGCGCGCTGCACGCCGCCGCGCACCTCCCGCAGATGACGGGCGGATACAACCTGGGCTCCGTGTCTCAGCCGTCCAGCTTCAAACACCCGTTCGCCATCGAGAACATCATCGCCAGAGAGTACAAGATGCCGGGCGGGCTGGCGGCCTTCTCCGCCACCGGGTACCCGCTCCACAACCAGCTGACCCCGGCCTGGCCGCACGTGTACGGTTCCGGGATGATGGACACCTCCATGGCCGCGGGCGACTACTCGGCCTACGGCATGCCGCTCAAGTCCATCTGCCACGGGGGGCAGACCCTGCCCGCCATCCCCGTGCCCATCAAACCCGCGCCCGCCTCGGTTCCGGGCCTGGCCGGGCTGCCCACACACATCCCGGCTTTCCTCGCGAACTCGCCCCAGTCTCTGAGCCCCACTTCTCCGCAGACAGCCACCGGGCAAAGCAGCCCGGCCGCGCCCGGGGAGGCGCTGCCCTCCGCGGCCCTACAGTCGGCGGTGTCGGTGCATTGACGGGACCTGATTTATCCTCTTTTTTATAAGAGGTAAAAACACACCACCCGTTTCACCCGAAGGACGCAGCGCGCGGAGATGTGCGCTGTTTAGATGTTTGTGGTTTTTGTTTCTCCGCGAAGAAGCAGCAGGCTGACCTCTGACCTCTGACCTCCAGGAAACCACAGACGCTCTAACGGGAGCGCGTGTTTTTCCCTCGGTTCTGCGCCGCGCACCGACTCAGATCGTCACAGATGATTCGGATCTTTTGTGTTTGGAGTCTTTTCTTGTGCGGCTGAAAGACTTTTGAAGAACCTGAGGCTGTTTCTGCTGCTGCACACACACAGAACCGTCAAACACCAGAAGAAATGAATTCGTTTCCTGCAGAAAAACTCAACATCAGAATCTTCACAAAATGCAAAGAAGCATTTTTTAAACCAAAAAAGAGTCATTTGTCCTTTAAATCCTGAACAATCACAGATGAAACAAACTGAGAATCATTTATTTATGTCACCATGAATGCAACGATCTGTCTCTGATGCACTTTTTAAAAATGAAACTAGATGTTTTCATTCAGTTGGTTTATTTATCGTGACCTTCTGTCTGTATTTGTTCTGCTGCATGCTGGTGTCTGAAAAGAGAAACGTTTCCGTGTTTGTAGGTTTTTTTGGTTTTGGGGCTGAAAAGCATGAACATGGACAACGGGCTTTTTATTCCCTGAGCTCTGTCTGCTCATTCACCTCCATTAAAACAACCTTCCTGGTTCTCCTCAGTCTCGTCCTCCCGCTCCACTGAGAGAAGAAGATTTTCTGTTTTGTACTCGTTGTTTGGTTCTTCGTTCACTTTTAAATCCTGAGTCAATCATCAGAAACTGAAATGACAAATAGTCTGAACTAATTAGTTTTACAGAGACATAAAAATAAAATAAAATTCTCAAAAGAAAACCGTTGACTGATTAACGTCCAAACAGGTGAAATATTTATTGGAATGGATTCATTTTGTCTGCTCCTGTCGGATCAGGACGGGAATTTAAATCCTGGAGACGTAAAACATTTCACAGGGATTTACTGGAAATCTGTTTTCAAATTATTCATATCACACATTTCCAGAAGCATGTTTTAAATTTTGACTTTCCTGTAAAAAGTCTTTTTTCTGTTGATTCTTCAATATTCAAAAGTTAAACTGTGACTGGAAATAAAAACCTGATCCAACAAATGAATCCAGATTCTCAGAGTGAAAATGAGTAAAGTCTGGTCTCAGCCAACAAAACTCTGTTTCACACTTTTATTCCACCATGAGAATATTAATCATCATTATTATTATGTTCTCTAACCATTCATCATCCAGTAAGTCGATTGTTAAATATTCTCCTCACTAGTTTTGTCTGATACATAATAAAAACCTGAATTTATTTACCACAGATTTCTCCTTTCACTCCCTGTCCATCAACAACTGTCTCGTGTATTTGTCGAGTGTTGGTGGAATTTTCACTGCTGCCTTTCAGACTCGACTCTATGAGCCGTGATCTCTGCGCCGATGCTGATGTAGAAGAACAAGTCTCATGCTGCAGCTTGAACATTTCAATGATAGGTTCAGGGACAGTGGGACAGTGGTGTGTCCTGATGTGTCACTGACGCTTTGATGTCAGAGTTTATCCTCATTCTCTCCGGTTGCTTCTGTGTCTTGGGTCATTTTGTGTATATGAACTTGTTCTTCTTCTATATTCGACTTGTCGTGGAGCTCTTTCATTTCTATAGGTCAACAGAAGTTTGTTCTATTCTATTCTGTTCTATGTCCTCAAAACTCCGTCTGTCATTTATGTTCCCACAGATGGTGGTGTAAAAACTTTACTCAGTAAACTTACGTAAATAAGAGATTTCTTTAGGTATTTTCATTCTGATTATGTATTTTTACTTATAAATACATATTATATAGAATATAAACCAAAATCAGCATTTACTCAAAGTATCAGCACACATTCAAATGTCTTCATTCTATTTTACAGCCCCGCATCCCTGCTCCACCGCCCTCCTCCCTGCTCCGCTCTGCCGTCCCCTTCCCTGCTCCACTGTCCCCCGTCCCTCTCCCTGCTCCACCGTCCTCCTCCCTGCTCCTCTCTGCCGTCCCCTTCCCTGCTCCACTTTCCCCCGTCCCTCTCCCTGCTCCGCTCTCCTGTCCTCCTCCCTGCTCTGCTCTGCCGTCCCCCTCCCTGCTCCACTGTCCCTGCTATGCTCCTCTGCCCGTGTTTATGCCCCGCCCCCTGGTTTAATGTTGAACCCATGAAGTAACACATGCAGCTTCCAATCTGTCCGGTCGTCTCACAGCATTTAAATAAACACTCACACAGAGAAACAGCTTGTTGTTGGCGCTGTGGTCCACTCTGCTGCTGGCGCGATAGACAACTGGAAATCATCTACATTAACACACGTGACATCACGTTGTTTTTATTGTAGCTGGCTGAAAAAGAATGTACTGTTGACAAGCAGCAGGTTTTCGGTCAGGACCTGCGGAGCAGAGAGGTGTGGTTCACCTGCCAAATGAAATATGTGCTGAAAGACTCTGCTCTTATTACGTGCTGACATCATGGATGGATGGATTACCCAACAGGCCCCTGGGCTCGCAGAAGTCAAGAAGTTCAGGTGAAATCCACAGAAACACAAAACAACGTTACACAACGAGAAACGACCACAGACACGAAACAAACCCGTCGCTGAGCGCGTCTGAGGAAAAGTCCTCGCTGTAGTTTGGTTTGTGCATCTGAGCGTGTTTGTGTGTCAGAGTTTAATCAACTCTCTGCTGAACGCTAAAAGAAGAAAGCTCGTCTCGAGCTTTTCATTGTCCCTCAGTGACGGAGGTCTGCTGAGTAAACAGTGGTGGGTTTGTGGAGGCGCTGAACGAGCAGCAGGCAGCGTCTGGGCGGCCGTGAGGGATTAACCAGTTAACTCTTCCCTGGTGCCAAACACAATCGTGCGCCGTCAGTGTGTGTGTAGGTCTTTGAGTGTTGCTGAGAGACGGCAACTGTTACCGTAAAAATGTCCGTTTGTGGACACCCCCCCACCTCCACCACCCTCCTGAGCCCTGTGACCACACAAGTAAAACAAATGACATTTAAACAGGAAAACTCCCGCTCCTGGCGCTCCTGGCGCTCCTGGCGCTCCTGGCGCTCCTGGCATTCCTGCGCAGTATTCAGACATTTACTCAGGTGAAAGTGAAGACCGGAACCAGGATGAGTCTGGATCGGGATGAGTCTGGATCGGGATGAGTCGGGAAGATCAAATATACAGTGAAGCAGTAAACTGTGGAGATGAGGAAAAGCTGCAGAGCTTCTTCCCAGATGCTGTCACACGTCCATGTTATTATAAATTCTAACATTAACACAAATCAGAACCAGAAAGTTCAGCAGCATCAGAACCACAGGACAACGAGCAGAACAACTAATCAGGTTCTGTAAACTCTGACTTCCTACAAACCAAGATGAAGTGTAGGAAAATCATTCCACCATCCGGGGACAACGCAGGAGAACAGATTTGGATCTGAGACTCGCAAAGAAGGAATTTCAGTCTGCTCTCGTTTACAGGACTCGTGCAGCATCCAGTCCTTCTGAGTCAGAACCAGGTGGCACTGTTTGACCTGTAAGCTCATTGACGGGACGGTGCAGGTGGTGCTAGTGGGTCAGAACCAGCTGCTCAGGTCTGATGGGGGACACGTGTCTGTCTGACCCGACCCGTTTCTCACACGTTAAGCTGCTCAGAAACACGATGAGGATCAGTGATGTCACTGTTTCTGCTCAGAGAAAACAGCTGATGTCAGAGTTTCAGCTGAAGGAAACCGGACACAGGTAAATATCAGCTGTTTGGTGATGACACACGGAGCTGTAATTAATCACGAGTCCCTGCTGTGTGTGTGTGTGTGTTCATTAATTAGAGACGTCGGGGGGGATGGGGGGGTGTCAGGACTCTCCCACTACAACATTAATTAACAAACTGTTCCTGTACTGTGCACAGAGATCAGACTGAGGCGGAGGAGAACATGACGGTGGTGATGACACGCTGCTGCACACGCAGAGTCCCGCCTCCACCCGCCTCCACCCGCCAGACGACACATGAGTCAATGAAAGGAGAGATTCCAGTTAAAACCAGGTGTGATCCACACGACGAGCAGGACCAGGGTCTGAAGCCGGTTCAGCCCAGTAGACATTTATTTATATTCCCTTCACCTCTGTAACCTGAACCACGCAGGTTCTAACAGCCGTAACGTTTGTGCATCAGAACCAGAACTTCTAGCACGTGGTCACTGCTCAGTCCTGGATCCCCGGTTATTACAGACAAGTCAGAACTGGCTGTGACATCTCACTGACCCGTGACGGGCTCGGGACAAACCAAGTACTTTCAACACTGAAAAACTGCAGTAGTGTGTTTTTTTACTTCGGTTCTTATCACAGTAAAAGCAGAAAGAATCATGGACCCAGGCTCAGATAATAATTGTCCTGAGTCCGCATCATCACCGTCAGTGTTTCTGTGAAACTCTTTTCCTGTTGAAACTCCTCCAACCCCCCAGGGCTGATGTGGCCTTTTCCCCCCACCTCACCCATCTGCTCACCTTTCCCCCCCTTTAAGCTGGGGGCTGGTCTTTGGCGCCTCGGCCTCCCGGCGGCTTTGAAGTGCTGTTGTTAGGTGTTAGTTTATGGTCGAAGGTGGAGATAAGATTCCTGAGCGGCTCGTAAATTAAAGTTGTCGCACACAGAAATAAAACGCTGGAGGCAGAAACACACAGAGGTTGTTAAACCTGACAGAGTCTGTTATCACCTGACACATTCTCCAAACACAGGCCCGGTTCAGACCGAGCAGGACACTCCGCTGGTTTACGCTGCTGGATTCAAACTTCTTCTTCTACACACGATCAAACCGTCTCTTCCTGTCAACTAGACTCGACAGGGAGCCCCCCCCCCCCAATCATCATCATCATCATGCACAGGTGCATTATGGGAGGGCGGAGCTGGCTGCCACAAACCATTTAGAGGCCTGACGGGGGAGGCAGGTTGGGGGGTGCGTGAAAAGAAAACAACACTAATTTATTGGCAATAAAAGCCCCCCCCCGCCCCCCCGCCCCCCCCACTGCTCCTTGAGGAAACTGCTTCAGATAATATTCACTGGTGTTTTCTGTCAGCAGGACGATCCGGGTCAGAGCCACAGTACTGCTGCCACGCGGGGGGGTGGGGGGCTGGTTATTTGGGTCACACATGAAATCAAACAGATTCACCTCTAGCTGAGACGGATGATTTATTCAGACGCTGGCAGCCGGTCTGCTCGGCGACAGATTGTGTTCTTGGTGACGTGCCTGACAGCGCCGAAGGGAACGCGACAGCCTGGGCCCGGGCCTAGCGCCGCTCAGGGAGGGCTGTTTGTTCTGTTTGGACCGAGCCTCCAACCTCAACATTTGTGTGTATTTAGACGTTTACTGCGTGTTTCTAGTTTTAAATTCATTGTTTACATGAAAACGTGTTTAAAATGTGTCATAAATCAAAAGAGTGAACGTTTATTTCACATTTTTCAGCAGAACGATGAAACGAAAAAGTTTCTGTAACTTTCTTAATAAAACTCATTTCTGTAACAGAACAGGAAACAAACAGATCGAACGGGCTCCGCCCCCAATATGCATCCTCTCACCTGTTGACCTCATATGGTGTCGCTGCTCAGCCCAACTGGACTCAGCTCAGCTCGACCCACTTTCACCTCAGATGCTGAGTCGGGTCTTTTCACAATATTTCGCTACGTGACGGCGCGTTTAAACGTCTGTAAGTGAAGGAATGCAGATAAAAAGTTAGACACATGAGGTAAACATCCAGTGGCACCGATAAAAGCTGGAGAAGCTGCTTCACAGATTTGTGGCTGTTGTAAATTTACCAAACCACAAATCACTGTCCGAGAACACCGAGCCTTTCCTCTCTCCCTTTCCTCTCTTTTTGTCTTTTTTACGACCCGCTATCCTGCACCTGGAGCCTTTTTATCGCAGTCCGGGCCGCACACACTCACATTCACACGTACAAGCAGAAGATTAGGCCCAATCCAGCCTTTCTTCCCCTGCGCTGAGCCTGAAAGACGCGATGGGGCTGGAGAAAAGAACAACTCAAAGGACTCCTGTGGCGGCTGCTGCTCTTGAAGGCTGAAAGGCAAAAGGGGGGGGGGCAGCCCATTGTGTTTCTCTTAAGTGCTAATTCAGAACCGATTCCTGTTAATGCACTCGTGAGACTGTTAACTGTGTGTTTGCCTCCTAATGGTCCGTTTGTCGCTTTTTAATGACGTCTGGAACCTGCTCCGGGTTCTTGTGCTCAGGACCCAGAGCCACACACGCGGCGTGTTCTCTGCTGGTAAAACCATCCTTATCTGTTTCGGTTCTGGTTACCGTGGTTACATCCAGTTCTAGTTCTTAAACAGTGAGACTAAAGAAGAAGCAGCTTCAGGGACGCTCTGTGTCCAGAGGACCTGAGGAAACACGGAACTGGACTCTTCTCAGTGAACCCGGTCCGTTTGGGAGTCAGTGAGGACATGTGGCTTGTTGGGAAGTGGTCCTGCTGCTCTGCTCGGCTGTAAAGTTTATTTAGCTCCATTCTTTTCACCCTTGAAATCAGTAAAACCTACAGTGCACTTCCAGCCGTATTTGCTCGCAGCCATTGAGCGCGACACAAAGCGCGGTTCAATCACTCTCTTCCCAGAGTGGGACGGCGTTTTGTTTCAACAAAATAAACTACCGGAGCCGTCTCTTTCTTTCTTTCTGCCTCCTCGCAGCTTTTCTTCCACGGCTGCCCTGAGTCTCAATGACTATGTCAGTGCTGAAGAATGCCTGCCCTCCCCCTGCCCTCCCCCCCTCCCCCTGCTCCGCTCGCCAGGACTCAGCCATCGTCCAGCCGGTTGACAGCTTCCCCACCACATCGCCCGGCGACTGAAGGGACCACACACACTCCGGGTAATTCTTCTTCTTGGCTTTTTGGGACGTTCGCAGCCACAGGTCTTTTCTTTCGAGCAGCTTTCTACCCCCGAGCACTTCCAAACTAATTTCAAGCATGTGTGTGTGAAAGCTGCTGGATGTTGCCAGACAATGAAAATCCCCTTTTTGTGTCTCACAGTGAAACACACACACACACACAGACACAGACACACACACAGACACACACACGCACACACACACACACACACACACACGCACACACACACACACACGCACACAGACACACACACAGACACACACACACAGACACACACACGCACACACACGCACAGACACACACACAGACACGCACACACACACACACGCACACACAGACACACACACACACGCACACACACACACAGACACACACACGCACACACACACACACAGACACAGACACACACACACACTCACCTGGGTTATTTCAGCTTTTTCATTCCTCCTCAATAATGTGCGGAACAATCCAACAGATTCAGGAAACTGGATCCGACCTGCATCAACACATCTCGGCTCGTGTGCTGGACGGGTTGAGCTGAGCCTGAAACCTTGAAGACGCTGATCTCTGTTTGTTCTTCGACCAACACAACAGACTGACTGACGTTCTCAGAAGTTAAACGGGCGTAACCGGCTGCAGGAACTCTGACCTTCACCGTCTAACCGAGCAGGAAAAGCCAATGATGTGTACAAGGCCCGCTCGGCCTCAGCTGATCGTGATAAAACATCTCACGGCGCCGCAGGAAGATCACGGTACGTCTCCCCGTGACAGATACGGGCCTGCTATCTTCATAACGGCCCAATTTCTGCAGCACTAAAATGTTTTACTGTCGCCTATAAAGCATGCAGCGCGTGGCGGCTCTGAACCGCTCAAAGTGAGATGGACCACGTGGACCAGCACAGGGTTTAAACCGCCACACGAGCCGGAGGTAAGTGCCGTGACACGAAAACGTACGGCTCAGCTTCTGGCACGACACACGCGTTCTTCTGATCTGTGTTCATTCCTGTAGCTTCTTTTAAAAAGATAAAAGGTTCTGGTTCTGGTTCTGTTAAATGAATCTACAGAACCGGTGCTTTGTTACAGCTTCAAGTTATTATCACACATCAGTAGGAGAAACCTGTGAAGTGGTTCAGAAGCCACCACGGAGGAACTGGACTTGGTTCTAGTGGTTCTCCTGCTGCCTCCTCCTCTCAAACCTGGACCAGCTGCTGTGAGTGAACTGGGAGCTCTGGTTGGTTTCATCTCGTCTTGTTCTGTTCTGATTCTCCAGCTCGTATCTTCAGTACCAGCTGCTCCTGGACTCTGTGGGAGACGGGTTTCCCTCCTCTGTGTCTGCAGACAGAGCTACTCAGAGCTGCGGGTCACACTGATCACACATGTTCTATGAGAACGAGCCCGGTTCGAGGAGGATCTCAGTGCATTAGTGTTAAGAATCTGAGGACAGTTTGAGAAGCTAGCTGGTGTAGACGACCGGGTTCTAGGTTTGCCACACGGACAGAATCCCGTGCGTTGGCAGGTTCTGGTGTTTACATGTGTGGACTTGAACCCGGTTTAGCCGAGCGCTGCACGCTGGCACTCCTTCTGTCTTTGTAGTGGCAGAGCTCTGTAAACTGACACCCCGGGGGCCCGGGGGACCAGGGGACGTTGGTTTTGGGGGACTGCGGGGCCGCGCCTTCCCGCCGCCATATGCTCGGCACAGTCAAACACAGGACTCAGATTCCTCGGCTCATTAAAGTGTTCGGCGTTTGGCAGAAGACAGCTCAGTGTTTTCTGACCTATTTACAGCATCGAGACTTTGTTCTGGAGAAACGCTGCGAGGAGCTGGTTCTGCCCGGGACCGGACCGACTCCTCTGCATGTCCGGCCTGTTCCTGAGTCACAGCTGGGATCGTTGACCAGTCCTAACGGGCTCCAGGCAGAAACACACTGAGGAGCGGGAGGCGTGTCGAGCTGAGAAGTGAAGCGAGCGCGTGCAGGTTCATATTTCACTCAAAGATAAAACCTGCAGTATTTAAATGATGCTTTCTCTTTTGAAAACTGCGCTCACGCCGCGTGTTTCTCTGTTTGGGGTCAACAGTCAATAATCTTATATAATAAATCTCTTTTTATTCCTCATGCACCAAACGTTTCTTTAAAATCAATAAAAAGCTTAATGTGAAGGAGGAAAGAAGCCAAAACAAACAGTCTCTCTTTAATTCCACCATATCTGTCTATCTGTGGCGTTATTATTATTAATAATAATACCACCTCCTCTTCTCATTGTCCCGGCGGAGCAGCGTCTTCTTTTATTACCCTGCGGGGTCATTTACAACCACATCCCGTCTATTCATTGGTTGAGGAGATAATCCTGTGATAAATCTTCCGCCGTGCCCTTCACAGTTGTCATACCAAGACCATAAACAGCATTTATAACAATCTGAGGAGGGGGCGGGGGCCTCGGCGCTCTGCTTAGCATGCAGAACAGATTAAGATGGGACAGGTCTGCTTAGAGCCGCTCCACCCGTAACAGTCAGACGGGCTCATGGGAAATGTTCCATCGCTGGGAAACGAGCTGCGGCGGCGGCTCGTTCACTGGGAAGAAAAGTCCCGTTTTACGAGGGAAAATGTTCCGCAGGCGACAGAACGATGTCAAAAAGAGAAAATGTTTTCTTAAATCCGTTTTCGTTTCTCACACACACACACACACACACACACACACACACACACACACACACACACACACACACACACACGGGATCAGCTCCTGTCTGCAGAGGATCGTGGAATTAAAGCTTTCTTTAAATGTGTCTAGAAATAAATTGATAAATTCTAATTTTCTTAGAAGCTGGAAACTTAAATAAATTAACCCAAGCAAACCGTTAATTCACTGTGTTAATTTCACCAATAAGACAAATAAAATAAGACCCCCCCCACATACACACACACACGCGCACACAGACTTTGACAGGTCCATCACCACAGTGTGACAGCGTTTAGTCGCTGGTGTCCAGGCTAAACAGCGCCGGAGGACTCTTCTCCACAACACAATTAATCTTAATTAAAGCTGAGTGTGACAGACGGCAGCGCGGAGACACTGTCCTCCCTCCTCATTGTTCTGCCGTCAGCCTGCATGAAGGCAGCAGCAGCAGCGTCTCCTGGTGAGATGAAGGAAACGAAACCAGCCAGAGACGTCGTCTTGATTCTGGTAAAACAGAGAAACTCACCAACAGGAATCAGTGAAAACCTCAAATATCAGATTTAAACCAGCTGATCATAAACATAAAGTTCAAACACCAGAAAAGGACATTTACACAAGTTGGACTTGTTCCTTGAAGATTCTGCTGTAAAATGTTTTCACGTACAAATAAAATGTCGAAGGTTCACTGCTGCAGGTTATAAAGCACAGAACAAACACGGTTTAATTAAATATTTCGTTTCTGAACATGAGATCAGGTTTCTCGTGAAAGGTGAATAAACTGTGAGAGAATAAAATCATTTGCTCCAGGTCTGAGACGTGGGCCCTGCTGGCTGCTCTCTAAAGAAAACAAAGGACAAAAAAGCAATTAAGTCCAGTCATAAATGCACAAGTACCATAACATGCTACATTAAATATCTATTGAGCTCCATAAATTAGCAGCAAGCAGCTTCTCCAGCACTTTGTCTCGCCGAGGTTGTTTACGGGAGGAACAAACACTGAGCTGCTGGAAAGTTGTTGGATCCAGAAAATGTTAAATTATTATGTTTTCTTATTAGAAGTCGGCTCTGTTCCTGGTTGAGGGGAAAACTTGACTGATGACGTTCCTGATCCAGGAACCTGGTTGTTCATCAGATCGGATCATCTGATGTGACGTGTCCTTTCACATTAATAGCCCTGTAAACCTGCACAAGCCTCCTTAATCCTCCAGGCATCATCCCACAGATGAATCCCTGATTTCTTCTGGATTTAACGAACAAACTGTGGACACTCGCTGTACGAAACGTGTAACATGTTTTGGTTCACTGAGGGGACACGAGGGAGGCGGAGAGGGTCCCGCCAGAATAAAAGCACAGATCAGGGAGATGTAAAAGAGAAAACAGCACATTACAGAGGAAGCGGAGTGAACTCCGTTTGTCTCTGAGCTCCAAAACAGCAGCCAGCATGGTGCCAATTAGCACAGAGCATGCTAACACACGCCCTCCCGTAGTTCCTGATTAAAGTGCATATTGATGGTATAAATTATCTCCTGCTACAATAGATAGCTGAGCATCTATATGTAAATGTTTAATTAACCCGTGGCTGAATCGCCGCACCGGTCCAGAGTGGAGGTTATTTATCTGATGATGGCGACCATAACGCCAGGCCCGCGCCGCCAAAATGAGCCGTCTGGACACGGTGACAAATTCATCAGAGACGCCAACGCGTTTCCTAAAGTGCTGTTTGTTCTCAGTGATGGAGTCAGCGAGCGTCCCTCTTTAAGGTGGACTCAGACCTGTTTAATAGTTGATTTAAAACAGGATCCAGTGTGAAGAGAAAACCTGTTCATGGACCTGGAGACGATCAAACGTGTTAGAAGCCTGAATGTTTTATAAGTCTTATAAGAATCAGAATCTTCATCGTCATCGTTTATTAGGTCACTGAATCGATGTGCAACACAGTGAAAGCTCAGAGGAAGACCCAGCTGTGTGGTTCTGTGTAGGGTTAACAGTGTCCACTGGTCTAAACGAAATCCAGTCTCTACCACAAACCCACATTTATACCAACATCGTGTATTTTTAACAAATGATTGTTATGTCACAACAAATCTGTCTGAAACTTTCAGACCTCTGACAGAAAACTAGTCAGGTCAGGTTCAAAAATGAGGTTTCTCAACTCAAGATTGGAAAGAATTGAGACTTGTCAGCATGTTCCACTAGAGGGCGCCGGAGGGATCTCACGTAAAGAAGAAGAAGAAGTTAGGACTCACATTAAACATTTACATTTAAATAAAAGGGTGAGTAGTTCTCACAGTACTGTTTATGATCTGCATTCACGGGTAGTTTAAAAAGAGTAAAGAGTGAGGACCTCACCACTGGACATAAAAATGAAGAAACAAACACAGAGGGAGAAATTACACTCGTCTTTCTCCAGAAACTGCTCTGAGGACAAGTCCCGGCTAAGTGTCCGTCCTGAGACCGGAGCTTTGGTTTGTGTTTCCTGCCTCCTCCGTCAGCTGTGAGGAAAAGAACGAGTCTGGATTGAGACAGGTAAAACGGATTTAATACGCGTTCCTGATAAAGTGAGGAAACATGAGCATGCTAGCAGCTGGACGATAAATGCTAACGCTTCGCGTCTACAATGATTAACAGTGTGAAAATCAGTACACGGCTTAATGAAAGAAACAGGACAGAGAATAAGGAGAGTATTTAATCACGTTCTGTGTTTGAGTTCCCGGTCAGTACGTCTTTAAACCAACCTCTTACTTTGCTTGACTGAATGTTCTCAGCTGAAGGAGAACGAGGAACCTTTTCCTCCTGTCGGCTCAGTGGATGTTTCAGCCTTTAGAGTCCAGATGTGTCTACAGAGCATCATGACAACGGTTCACAGACGTCGGGGTCGTCCAAACGAGAGGTGACGTAGCTCAGCTCATTTCACTCTACAACACAGCCGTGTTTCCTGTGTAGCCGTTAATATTGACTCCTGTTTATCCACATACACAGTCACTTGATGTCTGAACATGTTTTTACATTTTCACCCGTCTGTCTGCAGCTTTCAATATTTGCCATATCGTTGTCGTTAAAAGGCAAATACCCTGTTGACATGTTACTCACAGAAGGAGCTGCATGAATATTTAATGGGCTGTAATAGAAAGACGAGAGCTCGGGTATCGGTTGTTTACAGCCTGAGGAGAACTAAAAAACAACCTCTGAGCCGTCAGTTTGTTCACTTTAATGTTCCTGCATGTGAGGCTTGAAAGGTGGTTTAGCAGCAGCTCAGGTGAGTTTGATCCAACTATTTTCAGCAGGTTTTAACATCCTGATCATCCTGGAAAAGGTTCATCTGAAGCACGACGGTTTTCAGTTTGTCTGATTATACTGATGAAACAGAAACTGCCAGGAAAAACAACAACAACATTTATTTCCATCGTGAAGGCGCCTCGTCGGCCTCATACGACCATTAGTACAACAAAGAGTAGGAGGACATCATGCGGCCTGGTGGATCAATGGGTTAAGCATCAGACTGGGAAGCAGAAGGTCACAGGTTCGAACCCCGTCTGAAGAAGAAAGAAAACACGTTTTCTGTACAATCTTTGTTTGCTGCATAATAGGAATAAATATAGAAATAAAAAGATGAGGATGGAGATAGAAGGTGAAGGTGGAGCTCAGGAAGCCTGCTGAAAAGTACGTGTATGTCCTCCTACCTACATCATCTCCTTCATCTCGTCCGTGTTGGCCACACCGCGGTGTCATCTGCCAACCTCAGGATGATGTCATCCCCCAGGCGCCACAGACGTGAGTGTAAAGGGTGTAGAGGATGGGGTTGAGCCTGAGGACACGTACTGACTGACAGGTGTCACGGGTTCCTGTGACGCTGCAGACCTCCACCCGTCAGAGGTGTTTCAGCAGCAGAAGGGGGTTTTAATGTTGGTCAGTTAGGGTGGAGGTACAGTGCTGTAGGTCATGATGTGTTCACTGACTGAGCGGGTTGTGCGACAGAAGCACCTGCAGACGACTGCGGCCTCGAACCTTCTTGTTATTCTGTGCTCGCTTGGTAAACGTTGGTCTGTTTCTGAGCTGATGGGGACGTTTCCTGTCTGCTCCACAGCGAGAGAGATGTAAAAACACTGCAGCGTCTGTCAGAGGAGTCGAGTCTCGTTTCTGTGACAGAGAAACTCATTATCCGTCCGTCCGCCTGTCTCCCTGCAGACAGACTGACGGATCACACGTGGAAGGCTCCTCTTTCCTGCTCTTCCTCTGGCTTTGTTGGCCCCGCACAGCAGAGGAAACGTCACCGAGAGGAAAAGTGACAGCCTGTCTAATTGGGATTAATCAACTGGCAGCTTGAGTTGAGTGGCGGCGGCGCGATCTGAAGAGAAATGGCATTGACCCAAAGAGAGAAGGTGTATACCGCCCTGGGCGCGGCGCTTGTATCGATTCATCTTCCTCAGCATAACATTATTATTCCCAACTTCACCACAGAGGAAGAGAGAGCCTCTTTAGGATTCCTGGGTCAGGAACAAAAAGCCAGGGAGGGAGAAAGAAACTGATCTCATCAAAAAAGAAAGAGAAAGAGCAGCACTTGACAGTTTCTCACCAAACATGACAAAAGAAGAACGAGAGCGGCTCTCGGATGAAGAGGAACAAGCTGCGGCGGTGCTACATTATTCTTTTTTATTCCTTCTCTCGCAGCCATCATTTTGAATTACAGAGGGAATCTTTCTGCTGAGAGTCGGGCGTTAAGGAGGAAAAAAAATCAAAAATTCATCTGAGAGACTTTCAGGAGCGCAGCGAGGAGAGAGGAGGCGATGAGGAGGAGGAGGAGTGTTTGTGCTGGAACCAACATTTGCAGAAAGTTCCAGCTCCTTAAGCAATTATTAGCGGTGATAGTTTGACATGTTCAAGAGTTGTCAACAACTGGCTTTAAACAAAAGTACAAAGCAGAAATAAACACGGCCCGCGGTGGAATTAACTTGAGGGACGTGCAGGGTCGATGAATTAAACATGTGCTGCCTCCTCTTCCTCGTCTGCTGCTGTTACAGCCGAGCGCTCGCTGCATTTACATGGAAGACACTGTAAAAAGCTCCGAATGTGGTCCAGTCAGGCGGTTTTGACATATCTCCCGAGCTGCAGTTTCTCTGCTCGTGTCCTGGATTCTGAACCTGTGGTGTCGTAGACGAAGCAGGTTATGGCCGTGACCTCAGTGTGGAAGGCCTCACGTCCATCGCCGCCACTTCAAACGGAGGCGGCTCCTCCCGACAGAGAGGGGGCTGCGGTGTGGCGTCCATGCAGACGTGGGTCAGTGTGTCCTGAGCGTCTGTCTGAGCGGGACACAGAGCTAAAGTACGGCTGTGGGTGTTATCTGTGCAAACAGTCACAGCTTCACAGCAGACGTGCAACCAGAAGGAGGTGGATTTGTTTTACAGTGCAGGGCAGCACAGCTTCTCGCATCATTTCCATCGACATGTAATGAAGCGACCCTCGACTCCCCGGGGGCTCGTTCAGTCGCTCTGTTGTTCTCTGCCCTGTTTTTTTATTCTGACTCCATTTATAAGATGTGTTCATCGCTTCTCTGCTGCTGCTCTGCTAATTAGCAAAGTGCTTAAGACATAAAAGACCAGAGTTTTATTTCTTTAATCTCTTATTCCCTTGTACTTCTTGGAAATGAAATGTCTGTTGTGTTTTTTTCATGCAAATGAAAGTAGATCTGCCAGAACTTATTATTTATTTAGATTTTATTTTAGCAGCTAAACAGAAGATGAGGAGCGTGACGTGTGATAGAAAGGACGAGGCAGAGACGGAGGACGGGGAACAGTCCCGGGTGGTCAGAAAGAATGAGGCAGAGGAAAGACTGCTCTGCACCCCCACACCAGTGTCTCCACCTCGGCCCTGGTTTGATTGTTAGAGAATTTAAGATTCATTGGCTTCTACAGTATTTGTCAGATCATCAGACAAAGGTGACCTGCGTTTGATTCAATAAAGGAAGAAGCTCCATGTCCCATATGGAAAAGTTATTGCCCCCTTGCTACATCATGAATGAAGACTAATTCCATGTTCACTCAGATCTGAAGCCAGTCAAGCAGAGTGAAGCTCAAAGATCTGAAACACAGGCGAGAAACGTGTGTCCGTCCAGAGAACCGCGGCCATCGGCCACAATCCAGGAAGACGGAACCAGAACTTTTTTAATACAACAAACTAAAACCAGCAGGTTTCACTCGTTCTGCTGCTGTCTTCATGTCCCTGTAAGGAGCGCTTCTTTAATCCGTCAGGTCATCCCTAACCGCGCTCTGAGGAGGGAGGGGTTCATCCAGGCGGCGCTGGCGCTGAGCGGAACAATTCGAGATCGCTGCTTCCCCAGCGCGCGGGAATATTATTAACAGGAAGTCGCGTTTGTTCCACTTCACAGCGCCGAGGTCTGGATTAATCCCACAAACCAGAACCAGAGGAGTTATTACCGCCGCGGACGCCGCCGCTCTTCATAATCCATTACGCCGGGATCAGAATGCGCTCTGTTGATTGATTCAAATGTGTATTAGATCAGGGAAGCAGGAGGTAGATTTAGAGTAATGGAGTCTCAGACCTCCTTCACTCAGCAGACGGATGATGGGAGCCGCCCGGCGCTCCATCAGTCCTGGCGCCGTGAAGCAGTATTTGAAGTGCGACGGATGTTCACATCTCCTCTCTGTGGTTCCTAGTTTTTTACCCAGAGTGCATCAGTGCTGAACAGCATCCTGGCTTCCTGCCGCTGCTTTGTGGTTCTCCATCAGCACTCCAGCACCTTACCTGACGGACCTGCAGGAGGACGAGGAGGGCGCTTCAAACAAAGGTGACAGGAGCACTGAGCTGTGACGTGCTGAGCGACGCAGCAAAATAAAAGCCAGCATCTGTGGTTACGATGTTCACAAACCGTTTATATCTGCTGATCATTTCCCCAAAACAATTAAAACCGTGGACTCGCACAAAACTAAAACATCTTCATTCCTGTCGGAGGTAAATGAATATTTGTGCAGGCAGAAAATGAACCAGAGGATCCAGCGAGGAGTTCGGGAGCCGTCTCCCATCCATCAGCAGAGCTCGTTCACGCCGCTACAAACCAGTGCCGCCTGAAAAACAGCCATAATTTCGTCCATCCCTATGTATTTATCAAGATGAATAATCAGGACGAAGAGGCCCCCCCCAGGAGCCTGGATCCTTCACCAGCGATCGCTCCGCCACATCAATATTCAGACGATCAGCGGCCCATGAGTAAACAGGAAGAAGCGCTGGCCTGGCACATTTAAAACACAGCCTATTAACTGCTCTCCTGTTATTTATTTTCTTCCTTCTTATTAGAGCCGGACGTGATATTATTCTAATTATATCAGGCCCAATCAGCAGCTCTGCCCGTCTGCGGCTCATTTCCATTAGCTTTGTCTTTCACACTGTGATACTAATTCAATGAGACATCAAACATTTAAATGGAGCTGAGATGCGGAGGTCAGGAGTTTCTCTTTTCTTGCCTCGGCACTCGGTTATTGCTGCGCTCTAATTGTGTTTGTCCCCCCGCCGGATGACTAATTGTGCCGCATTGCCCGTCCCATCAGAGGAGCTGCACACTAATGTGTTAGTTTGCTCTCTAATGCTAATATGTGTTTTGATGTGGACGACGCTGATTTACTCAACAACAAAGGGGCAGAAAGACACGCGGGCAAGGTTGACGAGGAGGACAGCGTGTGAGGGACAGAGGGAGGGGACAGCGTGAGGGGATGTGGGAACAGAAGACGATAAGGACAATAAGATCAACCAGGGAGAAGAGGGACGCCGGTCCTCCACAGTACAGGACAAAGTTTTATGCTGTAGTTACAGCGAGCGTGGTGGGTGGGTAGGGGGGGGGTCTTGATAATAGTATTTCATTCATCACTTAAAGTGGTGGGCGACCTCTGGGTGTCCCGGTCCCCCCATCACCTCCTCAGCTGCTCCGTCTAATTGTCGTAGTAAATGAAAATCAACTGGCCTCATAATGAATGGAGGCCATTACCACACACACACACACACACACACACACACACACACACACACACACACACACACACACACACACACACACACACA
>JAUMHJ010000017.1:463324-477358 GCA_032361105.1 Microctenopoma lineatum | reverse complement strand
ACACACACACACACACACACACACACACACACACACACACACACACACACACACACACACACACACACACGGAGCAGGGTCCAGGTCCCCCCAAAGCTTCGTCCCCTCACCCACAGATGGATCCATGATCTCGTCAGAGTGAACCCTGTTTTCCACCGCAGCTGCTCGCTCGTGTCTCTCAGCTCGTCGTTGGTCTCCATCGTCTGTAAACCTGCACCGAGCTCACGGACACGATCCGGCTCTTCCCGGCTCTTCCTGGCTCTTCCCGGCTCCTCCCAGCTCCACGTGTTCGTCAGGCCTCAGGTAAATCTGTGCACGTCACAGTTCAGCAGCTCGTGAGTTCACACTGAACCTTCAGACCTGTGAGCGTTGAGGCCTCAACCTGCACACACAACAAATTCATGCTCTTATTTTGTTAGTTCATTTGTTTACTTTTCTTCCATACTACTACTACTTCCATACTAGGCTCCGCCTTCTGACAGTTCCCCCAATCACACCCCATCACCTGTATGACATCAGTCACTGCCTACAGACACACACACACCAGCATCCTGCTCCATGTCAAAATAAGAGTCTGTGTTAAATCTGGTCATGGTTCAGCACACAGGAAGCCTTCCACAAGCTGGCCAATCAGAACAGAGGGGCGGGGAAGGGGAGGAGTTTAAAGAAAGTTTAAAGGTCTAAGAGCTTTTTTAACTTGAAAATCATCTAATTTTGTATCAAAAGAAAAAAAAATTAATTAAGCCAAACATCACCACTTTAAAAGCAACCGAGTTATCTGCAGCACAAATATTACATAATAATTACCCAGTAAATTCAACAAATACAAGTTAAAGCTCGGTTCTGGTTTGATCACTTAATTTGGCCTCAAGTTTGACATTTCTATTGCGCTGGTTGTTATTTCCTGTAACTGCAGAACCAGTGGATTTTATGTGGACTGGTCCTTTAAATGCTTCTACAGCTGATGACATCATGAATCTCTTCCCTGCCTCAAACAGCTTTTCATGACTTGCTGGATGTAAACAGAAGCGAACTGACTGGACCAGGAGAAAACGCTCGGCGCCGACCTGCAGACGAGCGTCTTCGCGCGGGACCGTGTAATGAAAAGCGTCCACGTCTCTGAGTGCTAAAGAGTTCATTACGCCCCGTCATCAATCCTTCTTCTCAGTGAAGCATTGCATTCATCAGGAAAATTAAAAAAGTGTCATGTCTGCAGTGATTTGTATTCTTCCATCAACAACACACCATCAGGCTGCTGCAATTTGCATTTTCTCAGGATGTAATAATAAGTCACCGGGCCTCAGCCCGAGGAGCTGAGGAGGAGCTGAGGAGGAGCCAGGGGAGACCGTGTTTTCAGGTCCCCACAGAGACCATGTGAGCCAAACCAGCTCTGCCTCTAAGTTCACTTTAATGGTCGACCCAGAGGATCCAGGTCTCAGCCGCTCACCGCTTCTTAGCTAGAACCTTAACTGGAACCATTTTAGTGTTGAACACAATGAACGCGTCACACGAGGAAACTCTTCAACATGTTGAGTGTTTGAGTTCAGAAGATGGTGATGAAGAGGATTCAGACCCACCGCTCAGCCGGTTCTGTTTAATGTCTGCTTCAACAGAACTGTATCGCTGTCCCGCGCTCTGCCTCAGAGTGTCTCTGCAGGGACCCTCGACCGTACGTTGAGCCTCACGCGCTGGGATGTACGTCTCTGCTAATAAATCCCGCTGCTGTCTGCCGGTGGGTGGAGCAGTGAGTGGGGGGAGTCCCGTGGTCACTCGTAGGCGGGGGGGTTTATGTTGATGATATATGAAGTGGAGGAGAGGAGCAGAGATGGGGGACACAGCTGACTGGTCCATTTACATGACGGCGTCATTGGGCGGCTCAGTGACAGAAGCTGCTCGACCACACACACACACACACATATGGGGGGGTGGGGGGTCAGATCAACAATCAAAACCTGGTTCCTGAAGCAACAGGAACCTTCATGGTGCAGAGACAAACTGGACACGGGACCTGAAACCTGCTCGTCCGCGGAGGTCCGTTCGGTGCTGGTCGCCTGTCTGCGTGTCTGCAGGTGCCGCTCTCCTTCGTGGCCTCGCTCGTCACAAACCTTCACGCTTCAGAGTCTGAATCTTTCATTGGGCAAGCTAATCAACTCAGCGCCTACAAACAACATCAAATAGTGAAAGACAAGTGTTTGAGCTGGATCCAGTTTGTTTTGAAGTGCTGAACAGTAGCCGACGGCAGGACTGCTGAAATGTTTCGCTTCCCTCCGTTCACTTTAATTTTAATGATGCTCTTCCTCAAGCTTAAGTAAAGTCTTCCACAGTGGGCGCTGGAGCCAGAGAGGGTTTACAGCTCCTTTGAAATCAGATGTGAGTATATATTTAATTTTGCTGCTGGATGGCTGCAGGCGCGCGCAGACACACAGATTAATTGGCACAGCGCTGCGTCTGTGCACCTTCATTATCTGCAGAGTGAGAGGAAACTTTGTGCAGAGACGGAGATAATCTGTGAGTTTTCTCAGCTACTTACCTGAAAGTTTCTTGACTTTCTGCCACTTGTCATCGCTGCTGTGCACGCCGCACAGCGGGGGGCAATGATTCCCTCAGTAAACTTCCAGCGGATGGCTTTCCATCTAGAATGTAAATAAGTTGGTGTGAAATAAATGATGTGTACAAGTATGTCTCATAAATGCAGCGGGGACGTTTGCATGCTCACGGTTCGCCTCGTAATCAAACTCTGCTCTCTTTGCTCCCAAATATGTTCAATAAAAGATTCCACAGAAAGTACATATGTTTGGCTGTTTGCCTCTCTGGCTTCGCCTTTGTATGTTAATGGGGAGAAAAGTACACTTTACAAAGGTTTATCGTTTTCCGGCAGCGTTCTGACATCTCTGGGACGCGTCAGCCTTTCAGCCGGATCCTGTTTCAGCAGCCGGGGCGACGCGGGGCGGAAGCAGATGAAATATTTATGCTAATTGTTGCAAAACTTCCCACAAAAGATGACAAGAGGCATGTGATGAGGAGCTGTCAAGCGGCGCTGTCATTACGACGAGCCTGAAACTCACGCAGGAGCACGAATCAAAGGCTCGTGCACGCGGCGCGCGGGTCCCGGCCGGGCGTGCAGGAGGTCGGGGCCCCTTAAAAAATATTTATAATGAAGGGCTGGCATCAGGAGTGTGTCACGGCGAATTAGCAGACACGGGCGTCACTGTGCCGGGTGGAGCCTGCAGGCTAACTCTGCTTCTACCTGACTCTTCAATCTCTTTCAGCATCTGTCTGCGTCTCAGTCAAAGCACCAAGGCCTGACATGAAAGCCAGGATGCAGGCCCTGATAAACTTTGCATATTCCCCCTGAACAAGAGAAGAAGAAGCTCGATTAAACATGTGCTACTCAGTAGGCGGGCATAAATGAGAATGTGGAAGTTCCAGCGGCTTCATTTGCATTCGGCTTTGGAGAGCAGAAGGAAAGGTGTCGGAGTCCCAGAAAACAACCAGCCTCAGTGAAACTCCTCGCTTCCTTTCCTTCAAGTGTGTAATGATGATTCAACAAGCTGCGGCTTTCATGGATCCTGTTCAGCAGGAAATGTTTGTTGTCGGTTTAGACTCTGCTAAAACACAGCTTTCTCCTTTTGTAGCAGGGATCGTGTGATCAGAGCATTAATCTGCGTTTAGCCAGAGGTAACGCGCCGTCGCCAGGCTCCTTCCTTGGGCGTCGCTTTGATCAGAGGCCGGTGGTGAAGCCTCCTCCGGGGCAAAGACAGAAAGGCGCTTGATCTCTGCGCGTAATTAGCGGCTCATTCTTAATTGTTCGTTTTGCAGATGGGGGTGTGTGCGCGAGGAGCCTCATCAGCATTCATGACTTGAAGCCTTGATTTGAGCTGAAAAGACTCTAAATGGTTTCTACTGAAATCTGTTGCTCTGCATTAAACATGAGTGATTTTTATCTTCGTTGCCACGTACGTCCTGTAAACTGCCGTGTGGTCACAGGCGGCGCGACGTCCCGTAGCAGCACCGCGTCCCGTCAGGCGGAGCAGGACAAGCTGTCTCTCAGGTCGTCGTCCTGACCTGCAGCACTCACCATTAAAACCCCACCCGAGGCAGGACCAGCAGCAGGGTACCCCTGGGGGGGTCAGGGGGGGCTGAGGGAGGAGGAGGAGGCCCCCACCATCCCCATCTCTGGCTCCCCGAGCAGATTATAAACAGATGAACAGATGATTGTGACATCTTTAAGCTTCCTGCTTCATCTTTTCTTTCTTCTTCTGTGTTTCTTCACGTGTCCTCGTCTCAGATCACAGAGTGTTGGGCCCCGGTGGCCTCCCGCTGCCTCCCGCTGCCTCCCGCTGCCTCCCGCTGCACGCTGCTCAGGAACCAGTGCTTAGAGTTTGTTGCTAAACGCTCTTTCTGCTGAAGAGGCCAAAGTCGTGCTGGTGTCTGAGAAAACATTTCTCTTCATTTTCACCAGCTCACAGTTGTTATTTTTGACACGCCGTCATCTCTTCGGGGAGGATTAACAGCTCTGAGAGGCTGCAGGGTCAAAGGTCGTCTGTCATCAGCAAACACACTTTGGAAAAGAAATATGTTGCTGATGACTCCAGAAGCACTTGATGTTGAGGAGGACTCATCGTAGCCTCAGAACAGTCTGCTGTTGTATTTAACAGATCCCCGCGCCACCTCCAGCTCGTCACAGTGGCGGCGGTGGTCAGGGGATGAAGATGGTGACGGACCCACGAGCGGCGGCTTTAATTATCTCCTCCGTCTGCGGCTCGCCGAGGAAGGAGAGGCTGACATTTGGTTCATGTTGAAGTGGCTGTCGTGGAGATTTCTGTTTCGCCCGGAGGTCCGGGGAGTGTGTGAGGCAGAGGGGGGTGCGGTGGGACTGAAGAGGAGGGGGCCGGTGGTGGGATTATGGGAGTGTGACAATTGAGGATGAGCCCTGCTTTAAACAAATACTCCTCATGCAGGTCATCAGATCAGCGCTCCGCGTGGAGAGCTGGAGGACGAGCTGCTGTCGACTTCATTAAAAACGAGCTGTGTGTCTGTGAACGTTAGCATCTGCTCATCAAACGCTCTTTGTGCTGGAACATCAGATATTCACTCAAGACTAATTTAATATGTCGTCAGTCAACATTTTACTTATAAACAGGAAGTTTATAAGTAAAATGTTCCATGTTCAGTTTAAACTACAGCATCATTATCAGGCATCGCACCGCTTTAAAAACTCAATTAATGGGAAATAACTTGGTCATTTAATATTTACTATAAATCAATTTTCTCTCCTTCAGCTGAGAACAAGCAGCTCACACGACGCTATCTGGACAATCACAGTCACTTCAATGTTAATAGACGTTAACTACTTAATTAGCAAGTCTGCTAATATTCAGCAGCATAAAGCAAACTGCAACAACATAACGTAGCTTTAACTTGTGAGGTGAAGTAAACTATATGAAAAACTCTTATGTAAATTTAACATAATCCTCTCTCTCTCGCTCTGTCTCTCTCTCTCTCTCTGTGCTGTGTCACTGACAATGAGACACTGACTAAACGTAACAGACGAACTTCGGTTCCTTCATTAAACTTCACATCTACTTTCATTAACATCACACAGAAGGTTTTAATCCATCTCGTATTTATCAGATTATTAAATGAGCTGAAATTGTGTATCTGGTTCCTGACAGCAGTTAATCACTGAACGACACGTAGCTGTTAGCGTTTGTTATTTAGCTGCAGGTCGTGGTGTTGGTGGATTACGTCACCACCTCGGGCTCTGGGTAAGTTCAGATCTCACCAGACCCTGCTGCACCTTTCTTTTCTGCGACGTTGTGAGTCCTGTCAGCTGTAGTTTCACCTGCTGCCAACGTGTCCAGCATTCAGCGCGCTCTGTCTCTTTAAAATCAGACCGAGTGAGACGTCCTGCTCAAATCAAAGCCTCTTGGATCCTGCGCTGACAGAGAGTTTCATGTTCTCGTTGTTGATGTGTCAGTGCAGCCGTCTCGCTCTGACAGACGATATGAAAAGGTTCAACATTAACATCCTCTGACACTGACGTTCATGTTTATGACATATATGACACATGATTAAAACCTGTGCTGGACTCCTCCCACTGCAGAGGACCAATAACATTCTTATCATTCCAACTACAAACTGCTGAACAGCAGATATCACAGAAAAGGAAAATACTTCATTATAACCTCAGATGTTTTCAGACATTATAGATCACACTGAGGTTTCACGCCTGTGCGCTCGGCCGTGACCCTTCAATACTCTAAGTGAAGGATCAAGTCAATGATTTCGTACTCGCAGTCTGTTCATCCTGTCCGTGTTTTCACTTCCTGTCTCACCTTAGCCACGCCCCTCTCCACGCTCACTCCCTGATCTCCCTCTTCGATCCTCGCTGCCCTTTGTCACTTCATCCTGTAATTTTCTGGTCGTTCACTGTTCCTCAGGTCAGTGAGCTGGTTTGTGTTGTTTCTTCATCCGTGCTCCTCCCTGGCCTCCACACACCTGCTCTACCTCCCTGTCTCAGCGTTGCTTGTGTAGCCTTCTGCATTGAAGTTGTCTCTCCTGCTCTGCCTGTGGATTCTCTGTTTGGTTCGTTCCACTGATGCGCAGAGGCGGAAAACTACGTGTCTGTCTAAGTGTTACATGTAATGAACATGTTTGTGCGTGGTCAGTCGGTCTCAGGGCGGACAGGTCCTGGAAGGTGCAACGGTGTTAAAGCAGATAAATAAAGCCAGAACATTAATATTCAGTCAGATGAATGAACGACAACACACACTGACAACAATTAGTGTGTGATTAGATTGTGTAACATTTCTAAGTTACTGTCACTGTAAATATAGCGGAAAGTGATTCAACATGCTGAGGTCCTGTTACGTTCATTTCATTGAAGGCTGACGCTGGTGAGGACAGTTTCCATGAACACACTGCGCAGGCCACACAGCAGCTGCTCCTCCCGAGCTCCCGTTTGCTTCACCTGTGAAGCTGTCTCCACTTACAGACCCTCAAGAGGAGGTCCGGGGAGGAGGAGGAGGAGGAGGAGGAGCCGTCTGACTGGAGAGCTGCTCCTCAGAGTCAGGACACATTCTGCCAAAAAGTACCTGATTCAAACTTTACTTCACAGCAATAAAAATAAAGCTGCAACATGTGGTCTCGTTGGTCAGTTCCCAGCATGCCGTGCTTCATAAATCTGGCTTCACTTCACCAAACTGTCTCTTTGCGCCGCATTTAATCTTTTATTGGCGACAAACATAAAATCTGCACAACAGGCTAATGTTCTCATCAACGTTACGACTGTCACAGAGTTTTATTCCTGTGAACAGACACAATCTGTGTGAACGTTCACGTCCCTCTGTCCAAACAGCAGAATGTGTTTCTCTGCAGCAGAGATGTAAATGAACGCTGGAGGTAAAATTAGCATCTTTAATTAAAAAATTAGCAGCAAACAAACAAGACAAAACATACGAACCATTAAAGAAAAACAACCTGAAGCAGCAGCGGAGGAATCTTTTTATCTGACTTCCACTGGATTTAATTATCCAACATGAATTATTGTGAGATTACACATCACAAATATGTGTCTTCACGGGTCTGCTGGGGACTCATTAATAACCAATATTTTTCCTTCAGATACTTTGATGCAACAAACACTGAAGATTCATCCTCAGGAGAAACGTGACGCCCGGCAGAACCAAACTTCATCATGAAAACACATCAGTTCATCACGTGAATCATAAAACTACAGTAAGAACATTCACTCATAAAAAGTGTTTAAGTACAAAGTATTTTCCTTTTCTGCACTTTACACTTATTTATTAATATTATGTTAATCTGATATGTGATCCCCAGATTACTGTCATCAGTGCTGTAGTTATTAATGTTAGTGGCATCACTAGAATAATGTTACTGATTAAAAATGATTGAACCTCCATCAGGACATTTACCACTTATCTGACAATCAATCTTTTCCTCTGTAAGATTTTACTGTGTTAGTAGAGACTTCTGCCTACTCCCTTTCAAACATAAAAATGTAATCTACATTATGTAATGTTCGTGAATGCACATGTTTGAAATAAAAGATCACTAAACTAAGTGACACGTGGCGGGAATTATAATAAAATACTCGTAACTGCAAAAATAAAATACTAACTCATAAAATAAAATACTAACTCAAAATAAAATACTAACTCTTAAAATAAAATACTAACTCTTAAAATAAAAAACTAACTCTTAAAATAAAATACTAACTCTTAAAATAAAATACTAACTCTTAAAATAAAAAACTAACTCTTAAAATAAAATACTCCATCTTCACCAACATAGAATAAATGCATCAGTTATAATCAAATAATAGAAAATGAATTATCCTGCAGAACAAATACTTTTGTTTTGGTACTGTAAGTACATTATACTGCTAGAACTCTGATCCCTACACTGTAATATTACTGCTTTTTCCTTCACGCTAAATGATTTGATTTACTGATGCAGACCTGTTCAGAGTGGACGCCTGTGGAAGGTGAGTCTAAATCTGTGTCTCTGCCGCCCTCTGGTGGTCATTAAATCAAACAGTCACAAAGAGTTGAAAAAGGTTTTTATTTCTGAAACTGCTCAGCGACAGAATCTGTGAACAACAAAGGCTCCAACAGAAGAGCAGATCTGCAGTCAGCGACCTGCTGAAACATCTCTCAGTCGTCTCCTCCACAGAGGCTGAGCAGAGCCTTCTGGTAGTCTCCTTTAGTGTGCTCCTACAAACACACGCCTTTAGAATTAGAATAAACTCTTGTTTCAGCTGTCGCCAGCAAATTTGTACATTTTAGAGGCAAATATTTATTTTATAGTTTAACTGCTAAATTATTATTTATTTTTTATATATATTAAAATCTACTTTAAAAAATGTTCTCCTCAGGTTCTGATCTGAGTTAATAAACTTAAATTACCTCGTCTACCTCTGAGAAGAAATGTATTAAAAAAAACAAAAAAAATGACACTAAAACATTTTTAAAAGAAACGAAATTGTTTTGTCTTGTTTATTACTATACATGTAATAGTTACCAACAAATACAAAAAACAGTGAAAGTGAAAGAAAAGGGGAATGGAATTATTATTTGTCATATTTATTGATGGTCAGTGCATGATTTCAAAACGAGTGATTTTAAAACGAGTGATTTTAAAACGAATGATTTTAAAACGAATGATTTCAAAACGAGTGATTTAGAAACAAGTGATTTTTAAACCAGTGATTTTAAAATGTGTGATTTTAAATGTATTTGTAATGAAGAACCTGAATCTAAAATGAATTGTGTTGAGTTTAGTGGCGTTAGCTTGTGTAGGAATTTACAGAGACGGAACCAGACGGGTACTCACAGCGATGGTCTGGTACAACGACCTCTTGTGCTGCCTCCTGAACTCTGTCCTGATCTTCATCAGGTCCACTTCATAGCGAGACACCATGATCCTGGTCACCACCTTCTCCTTCGCCCCTTTACTCTGCACAGACACGAGACAAACGCACGTCACGCGCCCACCTGGTGAGTGTTTGATTTCGATGTCGCTCTAACAAACGCACCTTCATGGCTTCGCTGAGTCTGTTGGCGAAGTACAGCTGCTTGTTTTCCAGGCACTCGACTACGAGGAGACGACACAGACACGTTATTTCAGCTGTGGATCCCTGAGTCTGAACAGATCGGTTTTTAGAACGTACCCAGGGTGAGGAAGGACTTCTCCAGGTCTCCCTTCACCTCCTTCCTGATGCTCTCCTTCATGTCGTAGGGACTGTAGCTCTTGTACCTCTCAAACACTGTCACATACAAATCAGTCACAAGTCGTTAGCTCATCTTAAAACCTTGGCTGCTCTGGGGCCGGTGTGTGGTGTAGTTCACCTCTCTGCAGGTGGGGGACGCTCCTCTGAGAGAAGATGGTGATCCAGGTCACCACATCCGTTCCCTTCCTCTTCACTCCGGCTTCGTACAGAGTCTGAGAAAAGAAGACGGTCCGTTACAGTCTGAAGAAGCGTTCTGTAGATCTTTGGACGCTTCGACTCACTCTGGCGTCTTCGTCGATCTTCTCATAGTCGATGACGTTGGACGGTTCGTCTCTCTTTGTCTGTGTGTCAAACAGCGTCAGTAACGATGCAGGTTCATGTGTGAGAAATGTGTTCAAGACGTGTTTGAAAACCTGGATCTACCTGAACCAGAGCCAGCAGCAGTTTGGCGAAGTCTCCGGACGTGTCTCCTGCTACGTCTTTCTCCAGCTCCCTCTTAAACACTGCACAGAGAAATGAAAGCAACCCGTGGATCGGGTTCTGTCTGTAAAACTCTGTGGATCAGGTTCTGTCTGTAAGACTCTCTGGATCAGGTTCTGTCTGTAAAACTCTGTGGACCGGGTCTGGGTTCTGTCTGTGTTGTGAATCGGGTCTGGGTTCTGTCTGTGTTGTGGGTTTCTTACCGTCTTTATAAACCTTCTTGATCTCCACCAGTTCTTTGTTGCTTCGGGAGCAGACGATCTCGATGAGGGTCTCCTCATCTGTCCCCAGTCCCTGTCGACAGAAACCGGGGCAGGTTCAGTAAACAGGATGCGTTCTGGACCTTTTCAAACACCAGGAGGTACCGTGTGATGTTTGGTTGGTGTCTGACTCGAACCTTCATGGAGGCGTTGAGCTCGGCGGCGTCGTACTGCGCGGTGCTCTTTACCAGACCTAACATCAGAGCCTCCAGGGAGCCCGACAGCGCCCCCTTCAGGGCCGTGGCCAGATCCTGCACATGTGCACAGACAGATGGAAAGGTTCTGTTACTGGGACCATGGGACGCTGTGCTGTCCTGCCCCTGCTGGCCGGGCGGCGTATCAGCGTCAGAGAGCAGGAGAGTCGTTCCCTAGATCTTTACAGCGACCTGTCACTGAGTGTTCAGGCCAACGTGTCTCTGCACAAACAGCTCTCACCTTCTTGGCGATTCGTTCGTATTCGAAGGCGACTTCTCTGCGCTGGTCGCAGCTCCGCCTGGTCAGGATGTCGATGATGGTCTGTTCGTCCACACCTGCAGGGAACGGGTTTAGTTTCATCACAGGAACTGTCACGAGCAGACAAACGAGATTAACAAGAACCTTCCTGTCACTGTTCTCACGTTTGTTCCACTAAAATAAGTTAAATCCGTGTTTGTGTCTTCATGTTCGCAGCTGAAGAACCAGTTTCTCTGCGGCTCTGCAGCAGCTCTTTAATCGTCAGCAGCTGTTTCTTTGTTTCATGGTCGGTGGAGGGACGTCCTCACAAACAGGAAGCTGAGTCACAGCTGCTGGAAAACTCTGCAGCGGAGTCACAGGTTTGATTCCCTCACAGTTGGAGTCTGGAGAGCGAATCATTCATGGACAGAATCTCGCTCGTGTAACTTCATGGGATCAAATCTGGCTGCAGAACCTCAGAGGCTGCAGAGAACAACTTTCTTTGTTCTGCCCATAATTAATCATACCCTGGTAAATATGGACTTAAAGTTACTTTTATTCAACCAGCAACTTATTTTTGGACAGGAAATGAGGTAGGTGTCTCCCGTTTGGACGGATGTTCCTGAATGTTTGAGAGGAAACCAGAAAACGCTGGTTTCCACTGAGCCTTTACCCCAGAGAGTTCTGTCTGGATCACGATCTGACTTTTATTCCTAAAGTGGGAACTACTGCGAGACAAACCCTTCATGACCCCCCAGCACTCAGCTTTGAGATCAGTTACGACTCTCACCTTTGGTTTTGATGGCCGTCTCGATCCTGGCAGCATCTTTAGCTGGGTCGAAGTCTCGTGCCGGCACCACGGTGGGGTATTTGGGCTCCTCCTCCTACAGAGGAGACACAAACATGAAGAGACTTGGATGTGCACAGACTCTGTGGGGGAGCAGGGGGACTGTCGGAGCTCTGGACACGTGTGGACATCTTCCTCACCCCTCCATAGGACAGCGTCAGCTGACTCAGAAACTCGGACACCAGCGCCATGACGAGTTCACCTGCAGAGACGCAGACGTTAGACTGGAATCAGCTGAGTTGCTGCTAACAGAACAGAACCGGTGGCTCAGCAGGACGAGGATCCAATCCCAGCCCCGATACCAGGGGCAGGGTCCTGCTCTGTCCAAACATCCACACGTTACGGTCCAGAACAGAACAGAACTAAAACCAGATAAAGTCAAACATGTCCTTAAAACTGCTTTAAAACACATTTTCATAACTTCATGTGATGATGAGTCCATCTTTTATTTGCATCTATTTTACTTTCTGTTAATTTGTTTGTTTCCATTTGTAGTTTTTATTTGATCAGAAGTCGTTTAAATCATCTGTTTTTCCTTTTTATTTAATTTTGTTATTTATTTATTCAAACTCAATAAAACCATAGTAAGTTCTGGTTCTGTTTTTTAATTCTTTTTGTTTATTCAGTTCCTATGTTATTTTTTTTATTCCACCTGCTTCATGTTTTTTCCTCTAAGCGGTTTGGTTCTTAAACGCAAATATTCGTTTGAATATTGTGACTTTTCCGTTCTTTTTTACACTGATTGCAGCTGAGGACACGAACCAGAGTCCAGCGGGTCCATCAGGCTGTAAACGCATCAGAGCTCACATAGGTGTGTTTGATTTATTGACTGGGACATGCCAGAGGGTGTGTCTGCTGATAAGGAACACGGATCACAGTGCAAACACAACTGTGAGGTGGTGAGTCCTTAAATGCAGCATGAAGCAAACCTCAACTAAAATGCTTCATCCAGATTCAACCGACCTGAGTCACAGTGGAAATCTGTCCGACCCTTGATCTTCTTACAAAACGTTAACAGGAAGTGTGTGAGGGTCAGCGCTGCCTCACTTAGCAACAGGCGCCACAAACAGCCTGGCAATCGTTTGTGTGCTGTGATTGCAGCAGGAATGACTCCTTCTCAAATGTGGTTTTTACCCCGTCCTCCACCTTCCCTCCAGCCTTTCTGGTCTGTGAGTTGCTCAGGACTCTTATTTTGAAGGTTTAGATGAAGCCTGCAGTTGTAACTAGTGCCTGCTTTAATTAAAGGTTATGTAAGTCAAGCATCTCCGTGAATCTGCTGAGCCTTCAGAATAAAGGTCCAATAACGTTTTCTTATTCCTGTCATTGAGTCCAGGAGCAACAGCAGCTCAGAGATTAGTAAAAGTCCAGATGAAGAGAGCAGCGCTGCATCACCTCTCTGTGATCCTCCCCCAGTAAATGACATGAACATGCTACTCTGGTAATTACAGACAGGCAGAGAGCACTGTGGGTCTGCTGGGAACACTTTACCCAGCCGCGCCCAGCGACTGCCAGCACGTTATCACATCACAAACGTTTGTACGATTCTCCTGAGAAAGACATTTCAGCCTTTAGCAGATTCTTTGCAGACGGGCTCAGTTAAAGTTAAAGACTTTGTGTTGGACACAAATTATTCTCTCAGCTGTACTTACCTTCAGAGCAGCAGTGAGGCAGCGAGCAGCAGCAGCTCCGTTATGATCCAGGACGGGACGGGGTGTGGTGTTTAAGTACTGACTCACACACACACACTCACACACACTCTCTGCCCTCATGACTCAGTGCAGCGAGTACAGAAATTCCTCACAGAAGCTCAGATTGCTTCACTGCTCTTTCTTATCCCAAGGTCAGAATCAATGCTTGTTTCTGATTGGCTGGCAGGTCACACCCTTAAAAATACAGTAAACTCCAAGTAACCATAGCAACAACAGTGATGCTTTATACCACATGTAGAGTAATAAAGTAAAAAGTGCTTGTGTGCGTGTTTACGAGGAGTCACGATCTCTACGTGAATATCGTGCCGCTGGTCCTGGGTTTGACCCCATGGTGGCGCTGGTCCTTTACTTGACTTTTCTTTACTTTACTTTACTTTACTTGGCAGACGCTTTTATCCAAAGCGACTTACAAAGAGAAGACACCAGCAATCACCATTCAAATTCTCATAGACGTGGAGATACTACAACAAGAATCCCTGAAAAGGCCTAACTCGTCAAGACAAAGAACATGCTAAGAGATTGTTTAGTGCTAGATAACATACTGAGTGT
>JAUMHJ010000017.1:426025-445809 GCA_032361105.1 Microctenopoma lineatum | reverse complement strand
GGGAAGGAGAAGAAGGAGGAGCCCCAGCCGATGGGGAAGGAGAAGAAGGAGGAGCCCCAGCCGATGGGGAAGGAGAAGAAGGAGGAGCCCCAGCCGATGGGGAAGGAGAAAAAGGAGGAGCCCCAGCCGATGGGGAAAGAGAAAAAGGAGGAGCCCCAGCCGATGGGGAAAGAGAAAAAGGAGGAGCCACCGAACAACGAGACTCTCAAAATGTCCAAAAAACAGGTGAGTCTGAGCTGTCGTCCTGCTCCTGCCTGAGGAAAACAGTGGGTGCTAAGCAGGGAACAAACGGGTCAGGTGTCCCAGGCCTCCAGCAGAGGGGGGACACAGTACTTTTGTCCCTTTACTTCACTCTAGCATTGAACGTAATGCAGCGAGGTGTTTTTCTCTGTGTTAAGTTACAGGTGGAAGATGCAGGAACGCAGATGGATCAGTCGAACCCGCTGATCGACAGCATCAAGAAGGAAGCTGGAGAGGCAGTTCTAGCTCACATAGAGGAGAGGTTAGGGATTATTCTCCCGTTTGTCCAAGTAGGAAAAGATGAGTCCACTGTTCTGTCTGTCCAATGTATTCCTGTATGTCCAGGCTGCAGCAGGAGCGTTTGGAGGCAGCACGCGTGGCTGAGGAGATGGCCAGGAAGGCGGCCGAGGAGGCGGTGCGACAGCTGGAGGTTGAACATTCGGCTAAGATAGTCATAGAAACGCTGCCGGAGTCCAGCGAGCAGTAAGTCCCATAAACACCATGCGACTCCACGCCACCGTGCTGCTGATACATCCATCAGTGACTGTGCTGCTTTGTTCTCAACAGACTGCCGAACATCCTGGAGGAGGAGGACGAGGACGACCCAGAGTAAGTTCTGAGGGGGAGGGTTACTTCAAAGCACCGTTACTTCTGACCTTCACTGTAGAGAATTAGAAAAAAATGTACTGTAAGTCGAGGGAGCGGTAAGAGTCAGTCTCACACCTTTCAAAATAAAAGTTATTTTAACACCCTTTGCTGCCGAACCCCGTCTACTCGCCGCTGATGCTTCAGACCTTCAGGAACTAGTTACACAGTGAGCTGAACTGTCTGACAGGGACTCTCCATCTTGTTTGTCCCTTGCTGTGCGCCATTCAGGTTGCATAACCTGCAGGAGGACAGTGAAGACTGCACAGACAATAGGATTCCTCTGGAAAATAAAAGCACTGTGGAGGCAGAGAAAGAGTAAGCTCAGCCGTCCTCAGACTAAGGCTTCTATCAGAGACTCTCACATGCCGGGTTGTGCTGTAGGCTTCTCCTTATGGCCTTTAGAGCTAGCTGAAGTCCTGTCCTGTTCAAGGCTGAGTTTGTTTCTGTGGTGTCTGTGAAAGCTGGACTCTCTCCAGTCCTGAGCTACGCGCTCAAGTTTAATCTCTCTTCAGAACGAGCTGCTTTGTCCTGTGCAGCCTGGTGTGTTTCTGTCAGCAGCTTGTCACTAGAGGGCGCTCAATCACACATGATCCTGGACTTCCTGACAGATGTAGGGAGGGTGTTAGTGATGGCGCTCCTCTGTGTTTGCTGAAGCCTCTTTACGTCCCTTGTGTTTTGTTGGTGTTGAGCAGCAGGTTGTGACGGAGCAGGTTTTTACGTCCTCTCTGAACGCGGTCTCATCTCCTCCACTGATGAGCCTGATGACTCAGACTTGGAAAAGCTTTATTGCCTGTTCATTCATTTAGCTGTGGATGTATGATAATGGGCTGTGATCAGCCACAACGAGCCCGGACTTTGGATCACGTAATGAGGTACAGTGGTCAGAGAGGAGCTGACATCCACAGAACGTAGCAGCTTGTTTGTAGGGCAGGACTTTGGATCGCAGTAGTTTTTAATTGCTATTTGCTGCTTCTTGGCACCTTTTCTACGATGATTTAGGGCAGACCTCAACAGGTAGGTGGGAAAATGTGTGGCTAGACCTATTTACATACATCCCATGGTTTCATCCCATGGTTTCATTCTTTGAACCTTAATTCCGTACCATGACAACTTCAGGATGGATTAACAGCTGCTTAAAATGACACCATCACAGTCATTTAGTGACTGAGACCATGTTTGAACATTCGCTGTCATAACAACATCTTCTCGAACCTACAATGTCTTGAATTGACGTTCATGGTTCTCAGATGATAAAGTGTCCTTGTCAAACCTCCAGAATCTTTCTTCTTTGGGGATCAATCATAGATATTATGGCTCCAGCAGAAGGATCTTTTACTTCTGCTCTGCTCTGTTACGCCTCTTCACCAGGAGCCTGGTTGACGTCTGTCCGGCTGACGATCACACTGAGGACACAGCTCAGGTGGACAAGGTGGAGCAAGTTCTAGCTCCACCCGCCCACTGTGAACCACTGGAGAAAGTCACCCTGTCCTCAACAGATGTGGAGCCAGCATCAGAGAGGAGAGACCTGGAGAGTCCGGTCACACAGCAACCAGGTCCACAGGCTCCAGGAGCCCCAGCTCCCGCCACAGACCAGGTGAAGCCGTCTACAACCCATCTGCACAGAAAGCCAGATACTGGTGTCCAGAGATTGTCCTCTGTAGATGAAGACTTTGTTGTGTGTCTTTATTTTGTCACAGTTTTATGTGGATTGTATCAAACAATATTAAATCTGTCCACATGTTATCTGATAGAACAGTAGAGGCTTCATTGAATAATGACTTTTACATTCTGCGGAAAATGTGCTGACATAAATTAACTTACTGTAACTAATTCAGTTCAATTCAATTGAACTTTATTTATATGGCACCATTTCACAACACGAGTCATCTCATCTTACACTTTAAGACCTTACACGTTATATCAACATATACAGGGACAGTCCCGCTGTTGGGTTTTCTGTGCAGGGACTTTAACGTTCTGTCTGTGTCTCATGTCTTTGTTTGGTCTCCTCTCAGACCACATCAGCAGCAAAGGAAGACAGTGGTTGTGAAGGTGAGAACTGAGTGAGACTGAGAATGTCTGACTTTCTGTTCCACGAGATCTTGTGAAGTTATCACCTCGTTCCTGCCTCTGACTGTTTCTCTGTCCAGTTCCTGGCATTTGCTCTCCGATAAAGAGCTTCCTGCTTCGAATCCCTTGCGTTGCTGAGAGTCTGGAGAGCTGCAGGAAGCTGATGCGTGATAATTACCTCAGCCCTCCCAAACTGTCCATGCCGTCCCCGCCGCCGGAGCTCGCCCAGCTGACCCAGGAGCTGTCGCAGCTTCCAAAGCATGCGCGGCAGTGCTGCCTGAGCATCATCCGCCGCTTCAGACGCCTTAACTCCAAATCCCAGCAACCTCAGCAGCCTTAAGCCCCGCCCTTCTCCTGCAGCCCTTTAGACAAACCCTTTAGATACCAATAGCTCCAAACCCTTAAAGTGCCAAACAGACCTGAAGTGTCCACCGACAGCCCACATCCTGCTCCACGTCTCTCCCATCATGCTCTGCACCGCTTCACCATGAACTCCTCAGGTGATCTTACAGAACTGGATGTTTGTGCTGTTCTAGGACAGTTTTAGGTTAAAGGAAATCTACACTGTTGACGGAGTATTTGCTTGTAACCCTCTCAGGGAGCTGTGTCACAGATTTGGATGAAGCGCCGGTGCTGAAGGTGGAGGATGTGGATCAGGATGTGGGGCAGGAAAAAAGCCGGAACATCCCCCAAATTATCACAACCCCAGAACCAAAGTTTGCACTGCACGCAGACGTGACCCTGCTGCAGCTCAGGTAACACATGTGCTCTGCTGCTGACCGGCCTGCAGGGGGCGCAATAAGCACATGTTCTAAAACATACATGTTCTAAACACCCTGAACGCTGATGCTCCTTCACACTGTGCTCGTACAACACGTCGTTGCATTTGGTATATTGATGAGTTTGATTATTTTGTATTTGCATGTTGTTTATTTGACATTTCAGAATATTTTTCCTCCTGAATGATTCATTTTTATTTAGTCTCCACGTTTGTCCTGCTGTGTCCCTCTCAGTCCAGCAGGTGATCTGTCTGATGAGGATGATGATGAAGAACTGATGAGAACTGGTGTGAGCAGTCAGGGAGACCTGCTGACTGCAGATGAAGAGTACGACCATCACACAGACACACTTTTGTCTGCGTTAGTTCTCCATGTTCACGGCACTGTTAATGTCTTCCTGCAGGATGCGTCCTCTGTCAGCGGCCAGCGTTGGCAGCGTCATGGTCCAGGATCGTCTGAATGAGCTCGTCCGGCTGTTCAAAGGTCGGACAGGGCGGCAGAAAGACCGGCTGGTGGATCCAGACGAGTCTGAGGAGGAGAGTCCCACAGCCTGTACGTCCGGACTGAACATTGTTTTATTCTGACAGATGATAAAAGCTGCAGAAGAAACTGGGCTCAAGTTAATAACGAGTTGTTAGCTGTTGTTTGAATGACGCCAGATACCTGTGTAACATCTGTCTGATCGCTGCAGCCCCAAGCAAAGCTCCTCCTGCCCCTCCACCTCCACCCCCACCTCCACCTCCACCAGGAGAAGAGAAGAAGGGAGAAAAAGAAGCAGCAGAGGAGGAAGACGACGAATATGAAGAAGATGAGCTTGAGTCTACTTTTAAAATACTGGGACACCCCGTGAAAATTCCTAAACTGCCCAAACTTCCCCGGATGCCCGACTGGCTCCGAACCGTTGTGGAATACCGCTTCCCCTCCAGCATCGACCCTTTCACCGGTGAGCAGGGGGGTGGGTCTGAAACGAGCTAAAGCAGGTGGAAGTGTGTCCTACACAGGAACAAACAGAGTTGACTGGGACAAGTGACGTGTGGAGACACATGGTCAGATGTTTCTGGACTTTCTGTCTCCACAGATCTGATCTATGTGATCTGGTTGTTCTTCGTGGTGGCAGCGTGGAACTGGAACGTGTGGTTGATCCCGGTCCGCTGGGCGTTTCCCTACCAAACACCTGAAAACATCCACCTGTGGCTGCTGGCCGACTACACCTGTGACCTCATCTACATCACCGACATCCTCGTCTTCCAGCCCAGGCTGCAGTTTGTCCGAGGAGGAGACATCGTGGTCAGTGAGAGAGACGGGACAGATCTTTGTGTGTTACAATTTATTTCAACGTCTTAAACTTGGAACATTTTCATTTCAGTGCGATAAAAAGGCCATGAGAGAAAACTACATGACGACCGAGAGGTTCAAGGTAAGAAGACGCCGGGGCTCCCAGCTTGGATTGTGTTTAAGATACTACCTAAAGGCTCAGTCCGTGAGAAGGAAGAAAACGTATTTGACCCCGTTTTAACAGTGATGCTGTTTGTGTCACAGATGGACGTCATCAGTCTCTTTCCTCTCGAGATATTTTACTATTTCACTGGAGTCAACTCTCTGCTGAGATTCCCTCGTCTGCTGAAGGTCGGTGGTGCTTTGCTCTTTGCACACGGCTGTTGCCTGGAGTGTCTTTTAAAAACCGGTTCTGTTTTCCCTCTCAGTACATGGTTTTCTTTGAGTTCAACGACAGAATGGAAGCCGTGATGAAGAAGGCCTACATCTACAGGTGAGGAGAAAACACCCAGACCCAGAATTGATCCCTGAGGAACTCCACATATAACGACAGTAAAGCCAGTGGCTTTTTGACGCTCTCAGATCGTTTAGAAGCATATTTCATTACTTGAATGTTTGTTTGTTACTTTCTTGCCTTTTGTTTTGCTTTGTGTGAGCACTATAAACAAATCTGATATAATGTTAGACATTGATTAGTTAACTGTGCTGTTGCTGCTGTTCTGTGTGTCAGAGTGATCAGAACCTCCACCTACCTGCTCTACTCTCTGCACATCAACGCCTGTCTCTTCTACTGGGGCTCCGACTACGAAGGACTGGGCTCCACCAAATGGGTTTATAATGGAAGAGGCAACGCGTAAGAACACGCTGTAAAAACAGGAGCTTTACCGTGTTTATGATGTTTGACTTGTTTCTGGCATCAGTCTGAAAGCTGTAAACAGCAAATATTATGTATATTAGATGTTTGATTAGTCCATGATATATTTAGTGAGAAAGTGGTGAATTGTTTAAAGTTCAGTTTGGTGACATGTAGATGTTTGTGCGTTTCACACAGATACATCCGCTGTTATTACTTTGCTGTGAAGACGCTGATCACCATCGGGGGTCTGCCAGATCCCACCACTGTCTTTGAGATCTGCTTCCAGCTCATCAACTACTTTGTTGGTGTTTTTGCTTTTTCTATCATGATTGGTCAGGTCAGTCAACACAAACGTATTCACCAATAATAAAAAATAGAATAAGGATTTTATTCACGGAACATGTTTCAGTAATAAAGTGCTTCAACATTCAAAAACTCCCAGATGAGAGACGTAGTCGGCGCAGCCACAGCTGGTGAGAACTACTACAGAGCCTGTATGGACAGCACCGTCAAGTACATGAACTCCTACAACATCCCCAGAGAAGTCCAGAACCGCATCAAGACCTGGTACGACTACACGTGGAAGAGCCAGGGCATGCTGGGTAAGAACCGGGAGCCAATCCTGAGACTGAATGTTCAAATCTGACAAAAGCAGGTGGTCTGGAAGCTCAGTGGGACAAACATCAGACCCCCCACACACACACACCAGGTGTGTGAAACAGTTCAGGTCCCTGTCATTACAAACAGCCAGTGAATACACTGATCCTTAAATCACATTTAGCAGAAGATAGTTCAGCCATCAATTGGCTGCATTAAACACAAGTACACCCTAAAAAATGTTTACTTCAGGGTCACTCAGGTCGTTGTGATGCTTCCCCTGCAGACGAGCAGGAGCTGCTGGTGCAGCTTCCTGCTAAGATGAGACTGGACATCGCTGTGGACGTCAACTACGCCATCGTCAGTAAAGTGGCCCTGTTCCAGGTCAGCAGTGCACTGAGGCTGTTCAGACAGTAAGATTCAGGTTCTCGGATTAGTCTGATGTTGAGGTAACGGAAGCTCTGCTGTTCTCTCCGTCTCAGCTCGCACGTGAAGTGAACGTGTGTGTGTCTCTGTCTCTCAGGGTTGTGACAGACAGATGGTGTTCGACATGCTGACCAGGCTCAAGTCTGTCGTCTACCTGCCCGGAGACTTCGTGTGTAAAAAGGTGAGTCCACACCTGCGTCAGAGCTGCAGCAGCTGCTGTGTGTGTGTTTGTGTGGTAACTTTGTGTCTCTGTGGGGTCCAGGGGGAGATCGGCAGGGAGATGTACATCATCAAACAGGGGGAGGTGCAGGTGGTGGGCGGTCCCGACCTGCAGACGGTGTTTGTCACCATCAGAGCAGGGTCTGTGTTCGGAGAGATCAGGTCAGAGCTTCCCGTCATCCTATTAAGCACTTTACAGTGTGAATGTGGGACGCGCGCGCGCGTGCGTGTGTGTGTGTCTGTGTGTGTGTGCGTGTGTGTGTGTGTCTATGTGTGTGCGTGTGTGTGTACATGTGTGTGCGTGTGTGTGTACATGTGTGTGTGTGCGTGTGTGTGTGCGTGTGTGTGTGTGTGTGTGTGCGTGTGTGTGTGTGTGTCTCTGTCTGTGTGTCTCTGTCTGGGTGTGTGTGTGTCTCTGTCTGTGTGTCTCTGTCTGGGTGTGTGTGTGTGCGTGTGCGTGTGTGCGTGTGCGCGTGTGTGTGTGTGTGTGTGTGCGTTTGTGTGTGTGCGCGCGCTCTGAAACACGCCTGCACAGACAGAGACTGCCCCCAGGTGTCAGATTATGAGGAACACCAGGCGGCAGGAAATCCTCTGGCTGCGGTGTTATTCCTCATAATACCGTCTGGACCAGAGTCCAGTTCTAAATCTGAGGATTAACATTTCCTCACACTGGCCTCTGAAGCCTGACACTTCTCTGTGACTCACTCAGTTTGCTGGCAGGAGGTGGAGGAAACCGACGCACAGCCAACGTAAAGGCGCACGGATTCGCCAACCTCTTCATCCTGGATAAGAAGGACCTGGCTGAGATCCTGGTGCACTACCCAGAGTCTGAGAAACTGCTCCGCAAGAAGGCCAAGTAAGACAGAGCACAGCTGCAGCGTTTCCCGCTGCTGAGACTGTGGCTCCACCTGTCTCCACCTGATCTCTGCTGTGTCCTGAGGAGGATTAGACTCTTTAGCTGTAATCTGCTCAGTTTGTTCTACTTGTTGGTGCAGACAGTTGGTCAGATCAGTGCAGGGTCCTCGGTCAGTGGATGCAGGTTCACAGTTCGTCAGGTCCAGGTCTGATGCTCCGTGTCTGTGTTCGCGCAGGAAGATGCTGACGAAGGACCAAAAGCCGGAGGAGAAGGAGGGTGGGAAAGAGACGATGGAGATCATCCCACCCAGAGCTGAAACCCCCAAACTGTTTAAAGCGGCACTGAAGGTGACGGAGGAGGCGGGAATAGAGGGAACCTTCGCCAAACTGAAGAAGACCTACAAACCGTCTGAGAGCACAGCAGAGGTACGACACACACACACACACACACCAGCTCTGGTTTGCTTCTTACGCTGCACCTGTCAACACCTCACTGAACCTAAGAACCTGGGACGTTCTGATTCGACCCGGATCAGAACTTTTTCATGTATTCTGCTCCTACAGTCAGTTCTACTATCGTACTAAAGAGTGTGTGACCCAGTGGAATAAGTACACGGATATTTCCTCATGACAAACAGAGCAGCTCAGAGTTCAATCAGATTCTTACTTCAGCTGAAACTGAGGCTCAGGACTGGATCTGCTGAAAACAGTGAAGAACCTCAACAAAGCAGGTCAGGTCTGGGAACAACTGGGAAAGTGGAATTTCTTTTACTTTGTGTTAAATAACTACATCAAGTTTTCATTTGAAGAAATCTGCCCAGAGAAAGGACGATGATTCTCAGTGTACATGAGAATGATGTGATGTCATTTCCTGTTTGGTGCATAAAACCATTGGAAACTTTTCTCACCGTCACTAGTTTCCTGTGTAACATCATGTTTTCCCCTCTCCACCTCTTGTCTCCGTCCCAGGCTCCGTCCTCCATCTCTCCGCTCCCCCCTCCTTCTCCAATGCACCGGCGCTCTGCGGTTCCTCTCGCTCCGGTTCGGGACGATGATGATGCCGTTGCAGAGACGGCTGACAGCTCAGTCATCATCAGGATGACGCCGCACCAGGAGGGGGAGGAGCTGCTCACTGTGGAGGTGAAACCTAGAGAGGAGGAGGAGCGGGTGGAGGTGGCGGAGGAGTGATCCGACAGCAAACTCCACTGTCCTGTTTCCCAGAATGCCTTTCTCCACCCTCCATAGAAGAGACAACAAACCTCAGTGGGTCTCTGTGGGCGCCCAAACTGTCTCCGTGAAAACAGCTGGAGCTCTTCTCCCCTTAAATCAGCAGATCACAGTGGAGCACATTTAGAGAAGCGTGTCAGTTAGAGGCTGATTTCGTCGTCATGATGCACTAATAGTTTGAACCCTGTGGAGAAAAAAGAAAAATAGAAGTAGAAGCCGGCACTGAGCAGTGTCACTGAGCTAGCAGGAGGAGCTCCACAGGGCATCAAACGAGAGCCCCTGAAATTCAAAAACAAGCTAACGTAGCTGTCCTTATCGTTCTTTTCCGCTTTCTTTTTCTTTTTTACATTCTTAGACACTGATCAGCCTCAACATTAAAACCGCCTGCTCTTCAGTAAGAGACACACACACCTGTAGATGCAACCCGCTGTCACTGTGTCATCAGTCTGTAGCTCTGTGTTGTGTGGCGCTCTAGTTTCCTTCCTCTGGTCCGACTCTTCTCCTGCTGCTGACAGGCGCAGCAACAACACAGTGATTCATTTTCATGACTTGTTGTCTGTCAAGACTCTCGACCAGGTCGTGGTTTTCCCAAAACACATGGTTGTCCAGCCAGTCAGTCACAAACGATGGAGCCTTCTGGAATGAAGGCGAAACGTTTTCAAGAACTTAGAATAAGTCCAGTCGTTACTAAACCGCGTTTCTTGGAATATTCATGACTTGTTTTTTGTCCCAGTAACTTCGGGGACCTGGAAACATCCAGATCTAGCAATGTAATACCCAGTTTGTCCACACAAACCCGGGGCGCTGTTTTGGTGAAAACAGTAGAGAAGAAACAGCTGCAACATGAAAATGAAAAATGAAGAAGCACCGCCTATCTGCAGCTACACCTTTATAGGACTCGGTTTTCCACAGTGCTTAGCTTCTGCCCTGCAGCTTTGGTGTGTTTCAGCACTGACTCACTTGTCCTTCTCTGAGCTGATGTTACATGTTTATATTTCCTTTGTTTAGCTGATGTAAAATTAGATTTGGTGAGTTACTGGTCGGAAAATGCCCTCGATGGTTTCTCTGCAGCTCTGTTCGCTCCCCGTTTCCCCTGTGACACGCTCGATGTCTGTCTGACTCCTGCTGGGCTCTAATGACTTTACTGATTCACTCTGCACCAGTTTCCAGGTCATGCAGCATCGTGCGTGCAGAGGACCAGTTTCCATACTGGTCAGGGTTTGTCTCAGGCTCAGTGTGTGGATTATTTTACACAAGCTGCTGTGTTTAAATTAGAGAAACAGCAAACTGAAGTCATTCTGTGTTTAGTGCATTTTGTGATGAAGGTGAGATGAATGTGCTCACGCCCGTTGAATTAAAGCGAGTCAGAGAGATTCATAACATTGACCCACAGAAGCAGTTAGTGTCCAGTGGGTCACCTAAATAAAAGCTGCATGGGGAAATGTACTCGTAGTTCAGAAACAGTAGATCTGTGTGTGTTTGACAGGAAGAGCTACGGAAGCAGAGGAAGTTCTCGTTGTGCTGGGGAAGCAGAAACAATGCAGAGCTAAAAGGAGCCAGGAAGCTTCGTCCTCATCACCAGGATGATGGATGATACGAAACATTTATTTCTGGTGATGTGTAACATGTAAAACTCAACTGAGTCTGTAAATAAAATCATTCAGTGTCACTGGTGTGGGCTTTTATTTTGATACAAAGGAAAATGTTGCTGAACCAGGTTTATGTGTAAAAGTTTCTCTTTGACATGAGGAAGGAAAATCTGAATCCTGATCATGAAGAAATGGTGTCAGTGATGATCCGAGTTCGGTTCTGTGGGTTAAAGGTTCCCTGCTTCACTGTTGGAAGCCTGAAGTGCAGCTAACATAGGTTTGTGTTTTATTCTGGGCTCCACTGGTTCAGGATTAGATGACGTCTCTGTACCAGCCTGTTTGAGCTCCTGTGACTTTAAGGACCCCCTCCCCATCCTGCTCTGTTCTGATTGGCCAGCTCGAGGAAGGTTTCCTGTGGGACAAACAACCTTGTCCTTCAGCAACAGAAAGTCCAGCTGTGTACCGGGGCACGTTATTTCTCGTGATTTCTAACTGTATCTATTTTTTTTTTATTGTTTCATGTTTGGAGAAAGAAGATGTTTCTTCACACCAAAAGCAAATTATCCAGATGAAAATCGGGATGTTTCTCCATGTGTAACATGGAAAAATAACTTCACCAAACTATTTAACTGACCTGAGAACATCTCCTGTTCATAGTTAAACGTGTCGCCTACAGGTATGCAAGGTTTCCCCGCCCCCAGCCGTGGTTAGCCCCGCCCTCATGGCTATAACTTCACCGTGGCCCCAAACAGCACACTGATTCCCCACTTGTCCGACGGTCCCTGAAGGCGGCACAGTCAGACCGCAGTCTCGACGTTTCAGCGACACACGGATCCTCCCGCGCCGGGAAACCGGAGACCGACGGAGTCCAGGGAAACCGGAGACCGAGTCCAGCACTTTCCTAACGTTTAGTTCACGTCTTACACCGGAACCGGTTGTCCGGGTCAAACTGGGGGGGGGGTTACTGCGAGGAGACGAACAGAAGAGGAGGACGAGGAGGGAGAGGAGTCGCTGCTCGGGACCAGAGGTGAGGAAAAGTTCTGCTCCTTCAAACTGAGGCTGTTGGGTCGAACCGAGCCTGTCGCGCTGTGTTCGCTGCTTTGTCCGCTGGAAAGTGTCAGACGGTGCAGATCTGATTCATGAGCGTCCAGCAGCTTCCAGCGCTGCGAAGCGTTTCTGTTGTTTCCTCTGCGGGGTTCAGCCGCAACAAAAGCGCGTGGCCTCACCTGCTCGGCGCGCGCGCGCGCTCACTGTGCACGCGCGCCGCTCACAGCCGCGCGACTACAACGTGTTTGTACTGATCCAGGTCAGCTGGTTCTGACACTGACGTGTTAAAAAACAGATCTGTGCTCCTTTGTCCTAAAGGTTTGTTTTGAGTCGAGCAGGACGAGGAAACGTTTTCCTGCTCATGTTTCTGACTCTCAGCTCACAGGAAGCTTGTTTGTTTCCACCACTGTAGAAAGTTGCTCACTGTGCTGCAGGAAGAAAACACGAGGCCTTCAATCCCTTCAGATGTTCTGGAACAATGCTGCTCTGGACCTGCTCCGACTCAGGGCCAGAGATTCCTCGGACTCAGACTTTGTCCTGTGTTCGTTTACCATGGACTCAGATCTCAGCCTCTCAGTCCCCCACCCCCCCAGAGGATGAGCTGAGATGCTGTGGATTCACTTTCTCCTCGCGGGTTGTGAGTTTCATTGGAATGAACGTTAACAAACTGAGCCAACAGTCTCACCCTGTTCTGTAAAAAGTTTACTTCCTCCTAACGGATCAGATTGAAACTCAGTCCTGGTCTCAGTGTTTGGATTAAACTGTGAAAGTCTCACTGGAGTTTGACATCTGGGACTGTGTGTGTGTGTGTGTGTGTGTGTGTGTGTGTGTGTGTGTGTGTGTGTGTGTGTGTGGCTGCAGGGTGGAGTCTGCACACACTGACCGCTCCACATGACTTTCTATAAATACACCCGGTTTTGTCTGCAGAGACAGAGCAGCAGCCACATCACAAGAAGCTCTCGTCACAGACGTTGCTGACGTTCTTCTTCACTGTTGGAAATGAAGTTGTGTTGAGCAGGTGAGAGCTGCAGGTGTTTTTGTGGAGAGCTGTGCTCGTCCATGTGGTGCCCCCCCCCCTCCATGGTTTCTTTAAATCAGAGCGGAAGGTGTTTGAGGCCTGGGATCAGTTGTTTCTGCTTCAAAGGACAAAGTGTCCCAGTAACAGACCCATACCAGCGGCGCTCGCTCGGTCCGTACAGAAACCAGAGCATTAAACATTAACTGAGTTCAGCTCTGGGTCTGAGCTGTGCTGCTAATGTCTCTGCTACACCTGTAGGAGGTGGTGAAGTAAGTTCATGTTGCAGCTGCAGACTCCGGTTTAATCTGATCTGTGGAAATTGAATTTGCGGGGGGGGGGGGGGTTGTTGAGAACAGAACCTGCAGAGTTTTAAAATCTAAAATAAGACTGAACAGTTTATCATGTTACCACAATCTAATTATTCCTTTAGTGTTTTTAGGATCACTTTCCATTTCTTAAATTAAATGTATTAAAGGAATCGTTTTATCATAAATCCTCTGGGTTTGTTTGCGAGATCAAACAACTCTCCGTACCAGCAGGGGGCAGTAGTTTGACCTACGACTGTAAAACCAGCGGTAAACAGACAATTTAACTTTTCATACCGTGGATCACTATGAAAATATTCTTGTACATTGTGTGTGCGACGCTTCGGAGCCAAACTACAAAGTTACTGGGTGATAATAATGTGACACAGTCAAAAGAACCAGAGTTCTGGTTCCACTTCATCAAATATTTAATCTCTTTCACCGTATTGTGACAGTAAATTAAATGTTTTGTGGATTTGAATGAGCTGTTCACGTGAGACAGAATACTCGGTAAAACTGTGGCGCTTCGAGCTAAATGCTAACAGGCTAACATTTACAATGTTAGCCTGTTAGCATGCTAACTGTGGCGTGAGCCGAACAGGACGTGGTGTAAGATGATTTATTTTGTTGAGTAGCTTATAGTTTAAAATATTCATAATTGCTGTGTGTACGTCAGAATAAGACTAGCAGTTGGGTTCTGCTTAGAATCGGGTCAGAGCAGAACCCAGCCACAGTTTGCTGGGTGTGTGAGTCTGTGTCGTGTCTACGCGTCCAGCCTGAGACGCTCAGAACCGTAAGGGATGGTGCCCCCACCGTTTGATCCAGTGAACTGGCTGTTAAGTCAGAACAACGGATCCAGAACCAGGTCCACGTGACCCTAACAGAGCCGCCTGGAACACTTTCTGTCTCTGAGTGTCTGTGCTGTTTGGCGTCTCACAGACGCATGCTGTGATGCGTTAATTTCCACGTCCTCGTGTCTGAGGCGTCCGGATCCACGTCAGCTTCTCTAATCCCAGTGACTCGATCCAGTTTTCACTGAAGGACGCTTAGAAACCGCTTTGGGTGGTTCTAACTTTATTTATGGGGTAAAACAAACCAGGCAGCTCGTCGCTCGTCTTCCTGCTGTCGCTAACCTGAAGGAACCAAATGACCGGAGTTAGATTCTGACGGGTCTGGATCAGATGAAACTTAACTTCTGGTTTGGATACAGCAGCTTGTTGTGTTTCAGAGTTGCACACCTGTAGTTTGTGCGCGGGGAGCCGGAGTGTCCCGGGACGTTATGTAATGTGACTCTGATGAGAACCAGATGTCTGCAGACTGAACCACATGAGTCCAGGAGGTGGAGCTGTGGATCCAGATCTTCCGTGACGCTGCTCTCATGTCAGTGGAGACATGAGGCCCGTCTCTGCTTTAACACATCAAACCAGTCTGGATCTCGTTAAGCTGCACCTTTCTGTCAGCTTCCTGTGTTTTCGTTATTAGGAGGTGGAGCCTGGCTAACAGTTTCCCCCTGCTTCCAGTGTTTGTGCTAAGCTAAGCTAATCGAGTGTGTGTGTGTGTGTGGAAGCTGTTAGTGTTTAGTTTCAGGGTTATGAAGGAGCTGATGAAGTCCAGCTCCTCCTCCTCCTCCTGAGTTGTTTCCTTCTCCGTCAGCTTTTCCTTCTCTTCTCTTTTCCTTTTTTCAGCTGTCACGTCACCGTCTTCACGCTCAGCTGGTCGCTCTGTAATTTCCTCCTAAAATAGTTCGCATAAAGAGCTGAGACCTGGGTGTGCCCCCATCCACCCACCCGCCACCACCACCTTTTACAAGGCTCCAACGTTTTGACCTTTCTTTAACCTCAGATTATTTTCTTTCTGTCACAGCGGGAGTGACTCAGATTTATATCTGTACAGGTTTCTTAATGTCCTCTGCTCCAGCTCCCCTCTCTGACTCGTCTGACCTGGGAATGTCTCCGAGGAGCTGGAGGATGTGTCTGGGTCACCCTACTGAACCTTGATTTAGTGTCGGTTCCTCACAGCCAGACAGACCAGGGGCACAGGACACACCTGTCCCCCTCTGACCTGTGGGGGGCCTGGACTGGACTCCTTTTTAAAAGCTGCTGGGATGAAGAGGACATGTTTCCACTAATCTTCTTTACTCCAGAGGGTCTGAGCCTCTTATGGCTTCTAACACAGCTGAGACCTCTGTGTAGACCATGAACCGCAGCACAGGTGACCTGCGCTTCACCTTCACACCAGAACCGGTCTTCGTCACGAAGGAGTCACACATTTACCTGTGTGTCCTTATTCTATGGCTCACTGTGGCAGGTCACTAGATGTGCTGCTTGCTCCATTTTCTGTTATGCAGCAGTGAAGCCAGAGGATGACGTCAGCTTCTCAAGCATCCTCAGATCGTCCTTGTTTAGTATGTGACAAGTCCGTTTGGACTCTGTGGTGGTCCTGGATCTTTTCCAGTGGGGGATGAAACCCGTGCTTTATGCCGTGACTCCTCCTCCCTCATTAGGACCCTGAAAGTGGTCGTTGGACCGGAAACGTCCCCTTTTGTTCCGACACAGCACGTTCAGGTCACCACTGTGTACAGTGAGGTGCTGGACCCAGCGCAGCCAATCAGATCCATGCATCAAGATGGTCTGGCTGGGATTCAAACGGTCAGCGCCCACCGAGTCCAGTTCCCAGGACCGGGTGCTTGAGGTTCCCAGGACACTGAGCAACATGTGAAGGTGTTTTTAGTTAAAGCTCTAACGTGTGTATTCAGTGCCCTTCAAAATAAAAGCCTTCTTCTGACCTGGCTCCGTCAGTTGGAGGTGACACGTTGATAAGTAGTTACTATAATGTGCTGGCATCATCGGTGGCCGTGGTCCGTGCAGAGTTTTATCCTCCTCCTCAAACAACAACAGATGGTCCCGGGACGGGGAGGGAGAGAGAGAGAGAGGGGACGGGTGAGAGGTGCACGCAGAGCAGAGGGCACGCTCTCCCTCTTTCTGATGCTGGCGAAGATCGACCTGCCACAGTCTAATCCGTGTCTTCCAGAGGAAAACGGAGCAGGGAATCCAGCGGGAACTTGCACTGGAACCATCCTGGATCTGACTCGTCTGATCGGGAAAAACAACCAAAGAGACCAAACTCTCAGCTCTGGATCCAACACGGAGAAGTTGAAGATTTTACTTCTCCTGTGTGTGGGATAAGATGCTGAGTCTGCAGGAGGATTTTTCTCGTACATAGAGACGTCGGCTGTTACCACTGAAACCAACAGTTCAAATTCCTTTTCATTTCTAGGTAAATCAGAGTCAATCCCAGCTCAGGGAAATGTCTGCTCATCGTTCTATAACGCCGGTGATCCTGTTGACTCCAGGAGGCAGGTTTAGTGAATTTACCTCGACTGATGCTGCAGCTGTGACTGTGCAGGGTTAAACTAGTGAGGCTGTTTTCCGTTACACCGGGAAACTGAAGCTGCCGGCTCCTGTTACCTGTCGATCATTTGTGGACGTGACGGCTGCAGCTGCAGGGAGGACGGGACAAGGTCCAGCGGTTTTATCAGTTGTGTGCAAACGGGGCGGGTTCAGGACACAGGTGAAACACTACAGGGAGGATTACGAAGACGTAATCACCAGCAGGATTAAAACGAAGCTGCGAGCTTCATTCCGCTGAAAGCATCACCGTGAGACCTGAGGTGTGAGATGAGTCCTCACCTGGACCACATCCGTCTCGCTCTGGGTACAGTGAAGCTGAACACTCACTCAGAACCACCCTCGAGCTGAGCAGCAGCTGAGCAGCTTCACGCAGGTGGAAGTGGACCTGTGGGACTGGGTCATGAACGTCCTGTGCACCATGGCAGTCCTGACCCTCCACAGCCTCTTCAAGAACCGGAACACGAAGGCCGTGGAGCCCGGTAAGACCTCAGAGACTGTGGGGCATGAGCGTCGAGGCGCGGGTGAGGTGTCGGCGGTGTCCCGCACTCAGAATCACGGATGTGTTTCAGTAAAGCTTGTGGACCGTAGAGGACTGAGCTGCAGACCTGACAGCAGCAGGAGCAGGAGGAGCAGGAGCAGGAGGCGGCGCGGAGCTGGAGTCTGTAACATCCCTGATAACAGGAAACGGCTCCAGGTGAGATGAGCTGGATCTGAAAAAGTACTTCAGAGGAAATCTGAATTAATCGGTCGACGCGTTCAGAACATTTGACATGTTTACCAGTGAGAACGCTAAAGATATATATTTTTATTTCTGTCTTGGATTTGACGCTGAGAACACGGAGACGTAAAGATTCTGTGACGTCTGTGGTTATGATGTGAGCATCATGAAACAGATCAACTCGGGTCTCGGGTGTAAAATGTGCCTCAGTGTTTCCAGAGAAGTACAAAAACGTCTCTAAAATGCAAAGAGAATTATTAAAAATAAACCTGTAACATTCCAACAGGAAGATCCTGAAGGTAAACAAGTGCAATAAAACTTATATTACAGTGACCTTTGGGATGTGGGCGGGGCTTACGGGCTCCTGGGTACTGTAGAGACGAGCATATAAAGATAATTTCTCTATTTCCTGCTTTTCTATGTCACATTCTTTAGGTTACAAGTTCTATTAATTATTTATCTTTTTTCGGTTCACAGCTGTGATTCCTCCAACAAAAAACTTTAAAACCACAGTGAGAGAAGAAATTTACCATAAATATATATTTTTTTTAGGTGATCTTCTCTGGTTTGTCCGTTCTGGGCTTCTGTAGAAATATGGTGGTCCTCACACGATGCAGAGGAAAAGCTTTTTTTTTATGCAGCTCAGTGATTCTTCTTCATCGTCATATCAACATCTGTCCCTGGTTACATGTAGTTATGTTCTGGGCGGAGTCTCTGAGAGTCAGATCATCTGTTATGTAAGATATTCATCAGCAGATGATGATAATCTGACTGCTGAGCTGTGTGTGTGTGTGTGTGTGTGTGTGTCTCTGTGTAGCCCCTCCTCCTCAGTCCAGAGCAGACTCTAACCCTCAGGATGGTGGGGTGGGGTCCAGTAAAATGTCCCCACTCTGTTAGGAAAACACACTTTTTTTTTGGTCCTTACTATGTAGGAGAACAGGATCTCACGCACACACACACGCGCACACGCACACACACACACACACGCACACACATACACGCACACACACACACACACGCGCACACGCACGCACGCGCGCACACACACACGCACGCGCACGCACGCACGCACGCACGCGCGCGCACACACGCACACACACACACAGGTGGGGGTGGGGGGTGGAAGCATTCACTTGCATTTCATTTAAGGCTGAAATATTTATCTGCCGGAGGAGGGAGGAGGAGGTGGCGCTAGAGGAGGTGTGATGCTGCTACGCTGTTGCTAGGGGAACAGTGGGAAAGAAGCTGTGTGTGCGTGGAGGGGAGGGGTCGGAGGGTGGTGTCGATACTGATCCTGCTTCTGCGTGTTGCTTGGTGTGAAGCTGCAGCAGCTAAGAGGGTGGAGGAGGTGGAGGATGCAGGGATGATGAAGACGGCGAGGCCGCAGGGAGGGAGGTAAGGACGGAGCAGATGGATAAAAAGACGGAGGGAGGGAGGGGGGAGGGAGGCAGACATGTTGAACACAGGCGGAGGAGTGGATAATGAGGTGGAGGCCCGGCTGTAACCTGATGCAGAGGTTTGTGTTTCCTCCGTTTTCATCTCGTGTTTACTCCCGTGGATGATAACCCTCCTCCACCTCCTGCTGTCCGGTAACGCTCTCGCTCTGCCGTGTGCGTGTTCTCATGTCGCTTCACCGATTATCGTGCTGATGTTTCCTTCTCATCTCCGTCAGGCGGAGCACGCTGTCTCCCCTCAAACCTCTTATTCTGTCTCTGCACGTTTCAGCTGCTGCTGTAGGCTGAGGGGGGATGGGAGGGGGTGGTGGTGGCGGCGGCATGTGCTTGTCATATGGCGTCTCGCACCTTGTCCCCTCTCAGCAGGTGGGGGCGGAGCTACAGTCAGGTATTTGAGCTGTAGGACTGATCCTTCTCACGTCCTGAACAGTTTGTTCTGCGAGGTTCTGTCGTGGTGACTGGGAGCAGACGGGGTTTGATGTGAGCACATGGAAAAACAGAGAGATGGTGTGACCTAGTTACGTGCAGGAGGAGGTGGAGGAGGAGGAGGAAGATGGGGGTAACTGCGCTGCGTCTGTGCAGGAAACTGAGGCTCGGTGTTAAACCTGATTTCTGTGACTGAGCGACGGCGTTTCATCACTGTTGTCGTTTTGTTTGTGTGTGTGTGTGTGTGTGTGTGTGTGTGTTCCTTTTATCCTGCGAGTTTTACATTTCTCTAACATTGATATAACAGTGAAAAATTTGTTAAGTTCAAAATGGAAAACCAAATCGGCACAAGTCACATTACTGTCACTGAGCATCGAGCGGGGAGCGGGTGATGGAGCGGGTGAGGGAGCGGGGAGCGGGTGGAGGAGCGGGTGAGGGAGCGGGCAGCGGGTGAGGGAGCGGGGTGAGGGAGCGGGGAGCGGGTGAGGGAGCGGGTGAGGGAGCGGGCAGCGGGTGAGGGAGCGGGGAGCAGGGGGATGGAGCGGGGAGCGGGTGATGGAGCGGGGTGAGGGAGCGGGGCGCGGGTGAGGGAGCGGGGTGAGGGAGGGGGGAGCGGGTGAGGTAG
>JAUMHJ010000017.1:400913-417932 GCA_032361105.1 Microctenopoma lineatum | reverse complement strand
TGTGTCTCTGTGTGTGTGTGTGTGTCTCTGTCTGTGTGTGTGTGTCTGTGTGTGTCTCTGTCTGTGTGTGTCTCTGTGTGTGTGTGTGTGTGTGTGTGTGTGTCTCTGTCTGTGTGTGTCTCTGTCTGTGTGTGTGTGTGTGTGTCTCTGTGTGTGTCTCTGTCTGTGTGTGTGTGTGTGTGTGTCTCTGTCTGTGTGTCTCTGTCTGTGTCTCTGTGTGTGTGTGTGTGTCTCTGTCTGTGTGTGTGTGTCTGTGTGTGTCTCTGTCTGTGTGTGTCTCTGTCTGTGTGTGTGTGTGTGTGTCTCTGTCTGTGTGTGTGTGTGTGTGTCTCTGTGTGTGTCTCTGTCTGTGTGTGTGTCTCTGTGTGTGTGTGTGTGTGTGTGTGTCTCTGTCTGTGTCTCTGTGTGTGGGTGTGTGTGTGTGTGTGTGTCTGTGTGTGTCTCTGTCTGTGTGTGTGTGTGTGTGTGTGTGTGTCTGTCTGTCTGTCTGTGTGTGTCTGTGTGTGTCTCTGTCTGTGTGTGTGTGTGTGTGTGTGTGTGTCTGTCTGTCTGTGTGTGTCTCTGTCTGTCTGTCTGTCTGTGTGTGTGTGTGTGTGTGTGTGTGTGTGTGTCTCCGAACACTAGTTTGAGCTGTTGGTCTTTGTCCTTCAGATCCTGGTGTACGAGGGCGAGATGGAGCGGGCTCAGGGCCAGCTGGAGGTGGAGATGCAGAACCTGGAGGAGGAGAAGAATCGGGAGATTGAGGAGGCGTTCGTCAGAGCTGAGAGCGAGATGAAGGCCGTCCACGAGAACCTGGCAGGTCGGAGTCGAGCTGAAAGTGTTTTCAGTCATATTTCTTTAGTCCAACGCTTCCAACTGACCCCACGTGTTGCAGGAGTGAGGATGAAGATGCTGAGTCTGCAGCGGGCCCTCCGCACTCTCACCGCGGACTACAAGTGTCTGAAGAGGCAGGTGCAGGATTTCCCCCTGATGCTGGATAAAGCCATCGCTGAGGCAAAGCAGGAGGTGAGACGAAGGAAACGTCCCGTAACTGCACCGAAGGTTTCCTCCCAGTCCTTTGATTAACAAGCCGGCGTGTTTCAGATCTGTGTGGTGATCGGCGAGGTGAACAACACGAACCAGGAGCTGCTGCGGAAATACAAGCGTGAGATGAACCTGAGGAAGAAGTGTCACAACGAGCTGGTTCGACTCAAAGGTCTGAATCTCACTCGCCTCACACATGGTTTAACGTGAGTGTGTAGAGGACGTCGCACGAGTCGCAGGTCGTGGCGACACGTTCCACACTGATGAGACGCCATGTGCGCAGCAGCCCTTTAATTCTCTCCCGTGTCCCGCTCTTCGTTTCCCAGGTAACATACGCGTGTTCTGTCGCGTCCGGCCCGTCACTCAGGAGGAGCAGGACTCTGCCGATGCCAAAACCATGCTGAGCTTCGACTCGGATGACGACGCCGTCCTCTACCTCACCAACAAGGGCAAAATCATGACGTTTGAACTGGACAAAGTCTTCTCTCCTCAGACCTCACAGGAAGAGGTGAGCGGGTCAAACAGAACCAGTACACAGCAGCACGAACGGATCAGTACCTGTTACGTCTCCTCAGTGTAAAGCTGTCCACCTTCCCTCTGACCACCAGGTGTTTCAGGAGGTCCAGGCTCTGGTCACTTCGTGTATCGACGGTTTTAATGTCTGCATCTTCGCCTACGGGCAGACGGGCTCCGGGAAAACCTACACCATGGAGGTGGGGTGGTGTTCATGGGAGGAGGGATGTGAGCTTGTTTTCTGACAGAAACATGATACGAACCTGTCTGATGGTTGCAGGGCGTCGGCGACGACCCCGGCATCAACCAGCGCGCCCTGCGCCTGCTGTTCTCTGAGGTGGCGGACAAAGCTCCAGACTGGGACTTCAAGATCACCGTAGGCATGGTGGAGATCTACAACGAGACGCTACGGTGAGGAACCGGACCGGGCTGGTCCTGTGCATCACTCATGAGTTCAGAGCTGCACTGAGTCCGTCTCCTCTGGTGTCTGGCGGAGACGGGACCAGGAAGTCCAGATCAGATTCTGAGCAGTTACATAAAGCAGGATCATTTAAATGGATCATCTGTCCAGCTGTTGCGTAACCCAACATCTGGATGCTCACAGCAGTTTTTGGCAGCTTCAGTCGCACCAGCACGTGTCTCCTGTGCTTTATGGGCCCTGAGTGAGAGTCTGCAGGTCGTAAACGTGTCTTTTGTCCTTCAGGGACCTGTTGAGGGAGAATCCCACCGACAAACTCGACATCAAGATGAACCCTGACGGCAGTGGACAGCTCCACGTCCCCGGACTCACGAATTTCAGCGTGCAGAGCCCAGAGGACATCAACAGGGTCAGAACTTCTAAAACCGGCTTTTTCCTTTTTCATCGTCTTGTTCTTCACACAGAGCTTCAATGATCGTTGTGTTTGGAGCCATGTTAGGCCTAAAATGTAATATTTTCATATCTAAGGAAAGTTCTTAACATAAAGAATAATGGGTGGGGGTGAGGGGCAGGCCGACTTGTTGCAGGTGCGATATTTTAAATGGCGATATTGTGACTATTGAGTATAAACTCAGCGTTTAAGCGACAGCTGACTCCAGAAAACATTCCCAAATGTTTGTCTTGTCCTGGAATCACAGCGGAGGGACGCGAAACCGCTAGAGCGCAGGTCCATGGGTCATTTGGTACCGGACCGCAGACAGGAATCTTCCGGTTTTTCAAAATAAAACAATTTCCGGTTTGAAGCCTCGCAGAGTTTGGCGTCTGCGCTCAGTTTGTAAACAGGCCTGGTTTATATGTCGCGACATGCATCGTCTCGCGATGCAGCTTAAATACTGTGATATTCTTTTTATTCACCTGTGAAGGTTCTCAGTCGTCCAGGTCATGGTATCTCAAAAAGGTTTTATCCAAAGCAACTGGAGGTTTCGCCCTTTTCTCCAGTCTGCTTCTTTTAATTCTTTTAGCGATCAAACCAAAAAAAACCACAAAGGTTAAAAACATTCCTCGTTCTCTCCTCATGGTTTATTTCCCTCTAAAGTTAGAAAGTGAAACCTGTCAAAAATATCTGCAGCACAGTCACCTGTGTGTGTGTGTGTGTGTGTGTGTGTGTGTGTGTGTGTGTGTGTGTGTGTGTGTGTGTGTGTGTGTGCTCGCCTGTTGTCCAGGTGTTTGAGTTGGGTCACATGAACAGAGCCACAGCCTGCACCAACCTGAACGAACACAGCTCTCGCTCTCACGCTCTGCTCATCATCACTGTGTCCGGAGTCAACTCTGCTACAGGAAACCGCACACAAGGTGTGTACACGCATGCAGACACACACACACGCGCGCACACACACTGAGGGTTTCTGCTGTGTCCTGGTTCAGGAAAGCTGAACCTGGTGGACTTGGCGGGCTCGGAGCGGATCGGTAAGTCGGGGGCGGAGGGCAGTCGTCTCCGAGAGGCTCAGTGCATCAACAAATCTCTGTCGGCGCTCGGAGACGTCATCAACGCTCTGCGGAGCAAACACTCCCACGTCCCGTTCAGAAACTCCCGCCTCACCTACCTGCTGCAGGACTCGCTGAGCGGGGACAGCAAGACCCTCATGATGGTTCAGGTGAGACCAGCACGGACTGGTTCAGTTCTACGGGTCATGAAGTTCTCGAAGGCGGGTCCTGAGGCTGTAACGGTGTGAGCAGGTGTTTCGTTTTCTTCTCACCTGTCCAGGTGTCTCCGCTTCCCGCCAACATGAGCGAGTCGGTCTGCTCGCTGAAGTTCGCCCAGCGCGTCCGCAGCGTGGAGTTGAGCTCCTCGTCCTCCAGGAGACACGAGAACTCGTCCACATCGTCCTCGCCGACACACGACAGCGTGGAGGTAACGAGACAATCAATCAATCAATGTTTCTGGAAAATGATACATATTTTAGTAATAAAATGTTAATGGAACAAAAATGAATGTTGTTCTAAATAAATTCTATGGTTTAATGTACGTTCGACACGTTTTTCCTCCAGTTTGCTGAAACAAATTCATAATTATTACATTTTGAGGATCTTGACCTTTGACCTCACCCCTCCCACAGCTGGACTCTCCTCCGGTGACCCCCATCCCTCTCCCCATCTCTCGGGCCAGCAGCGCCGGCTCCACCCTGTCCTCCACCTCCAGAACTCCCAGCAGCTCCCGCAGGAGGTCCCAGTCCCAGCTATCTACAGGTAGACGCACACGCACATACGCGCACACACGCGCACACACACACACACACACACACACACACACACACACACACACACACACACACACACACACACACGAGTGGAACCTGAAGTCCAGTAACTAACGACACGTCGTCGGGTTCAGTGCGAGACGAGTTTCTGACCACGAACCATCGTGAGATTCAGTTTCTCAGTTTGTGACTATGATGAAATTACTTCCGCAGATTTAAGAAGATGGAACTTTAATTATTAACAGACTAACAGCTCTAATTAATCACAACTGGTTTAACTTCTGAACACTTCCACACTAAAGTTAAAACTTACAGCAGCTTCTCTACAACTTTGTGCAGGCTGACAAAATGCATTCTGGGAAATGTAGGAAGCAGAAAAACTGTGAAAAAATGAATATAATGAAAGACTCCTGAACGTCACAGGTCTGATGTGCAACGGTGACGGAGGATTTTCCCAGCATCACCTACTGTCAGCCTGCTCCTCCTCTTCTTCTTCTGTGTCCTCATTCTGTGGTCTGATTGGTTGGTTTGCAGACAGGCAGGTAGACAGAGCCAGCCCATTGGTGGGGGACGGTGGGCAGGTAGGTGGGGGTGTATGCCGACTGGCGGATAGCTTGGCATGGAAGCGCTCAGCATGGCATGGTAACCCCCCCCCCCACCCATCTAACACTCCCCAACTCTAACCACAGAGCTGCACCAGCTTGTGTCTGTGCGCCTGCAGACCTGTGAGCAGGAGCCACAGAGCCCACAGGTGTCCTGTGCCGTTTGTGTTGTCTGTTCGAATGCTGTCGTCACATTTCTATCAAGAGTTACTGTTAGCTTAGCACAAGTAGAGGGAAACTGTTAGCTTAGCTTAGCACAAACATTTCTGATGTGTGTGTGTGTGTGTGTGTGTGTGTGAGTCGTGGCCTCTCCTCCATCGTCCCGGCTGCTCTGTGCCTCTGTATTTGGCCTCTCTCCATGTCTACACTGCTAAATCTGAAAACGCTGTTGGTATAAATTCCAGCTGAGCTGAAGCTGATATTCTAATAAAAATAATATTCTGAGCAACCATAGACGCTATAATTCCCCTGGAAGCTGAAATGGAGTTTATTCAGTTTCACATGTGGACCTGATGGTGGCTCTACAGGAACATGTTTTCACATTTATTGGCTGCAGTGTGGACATGGTCGGACATGTGCCTGGTAACTCGCCCGCTGACTGACGCGCTGGTTTCTCTGCAGGACGACTGAAGCTGACGGCCTGACGGACCCGGACACAGGCTGTGGGACGTCTGGGGTTTCTCCCTGTCCCTGCTGGACTTCTGGCAGGTCCTCCGCTGGTGACACGATGAAGGAACAAAGACTCTGGCAGCAGCGGACGGATCCAGACGTCGGTGTGACTAATGACTGAGGAACCACTGAAGCTCTTCTCATCAGTATAAACTTTCCAATCACAGTATTTCTTTAATGGTTTTGTAAAGTTGCACTTTAAGCTTGTAAATTATTTTCTAACCACAATGATTAATATGCATAACGTGGTTCTGTATTTATGTCTGACATGCTTTAATCCAGTTTTATGAGATTTTATTCTTCATCTGAGATTCATCTTAAATGCAGAGCGAAAAATGAAGAATCCGTTTTTCACCAATGAATTTAATTTCATCATGTGTTTTCTGATGGTGTCTCCACCGAGAAATACGAAGACATCTTCACCTGTGTTCATTTCTTTTCCGTGGATGTTTTCACACAGTGGACGAATCTTCGTCTTCCTTAAGCTCGACTTGAAACAAAATGACACTTCTATCTTCCTCACGCTCTTCGACTGTTGTTCCTCAGTGTGACCCTGTAAAGAACAAACCGCGGGTGACCTTTGACCTCAGACGGAGCAGACGTGTAGCAGGAGGACTGTTGAACTGTAGATGTAGCTGCTGTGTGTTGATCTGCGTCTGCTTGCTTCGTCACCTGTAGATTTCTACAGGGGTTTTTTTGTATTCCCATTTTTAATAAATTCTCAAACAGACGTTTGCTTCAGTGATTTATTTTAATATTTCCCCAAATGTTCCTTTAAATAGGAGTTTGCACCTTTTTGTTTCCGTCTTGTGATGCGTTTACATTACCACACGGTAAAAATACAGAAAGTGTAAAATTATAATTTGATCTGTTACAGAGCACCTGTCAAAATAAAAGCTTCAGCTACAGTAACAGTATTTTCATCTTATGTACAAGGAGCTGAAAACTTTTCCATCACTGCTGAATTCTTCAAATGACTTTAAAGGGTCAGTTCATTGCAATAAACATTCTGCTGCTGTGATTATTATTCGAGCGTAAACGCCATGTGAAGAACGAAAGGAACAGAACCGTTCAAACAGACATGTGCACCTTTATTTAAATAATCAATAAGAACTGTACATAAAACCAGAGGGCTGGAAAAAGAGAAATCATCAGTGAACGACCTCGTCCACGTTTGTCAGACGAGCTGAGGTCCAGTGTTTCAGGTTTCACAGCTGGTTTGTTCTGATGGACCAACACAGGCTGTTCTGACGCTCAGTTGGACGAAGACCATCAGCTTTAATTACGTTTAAAGCATACGCTCGGCGCGATGGAGGATTCTGGAAGAACAATCCGGGTCTTGCTGCACATCAGTGGACCAGACCCGGTCGGTTCAGCAGAGCGCGTCGTCGAGCGGAGCCATGAGAAGCTGCAGCTCTTTGAAGGTGCTGCCGTGTCGACCGACCTGCTCCGACTTGTTCTTCACTATGTTGCTCAGGTTCTTCAGCTGCTTGCAGCACGCTCGGCACTTCTGGTGTCTGCGGCGACAGAACAGGCGTCAGGTGCATTTGTTTTGTCTACGACACAGAGTCATGTGAAAGGACCTGACGCTGTGCGACGTCCTGTTACTACTCTCAGAGAGAGAGGGGCTCAACCTGGGAAACGGATGAATGTTTGTTACTCACCGCTCCTCTCGGGGGATGTCGACTCCAACAGGCGGCGCCGCCTTCAGCGTGTCCGAGATCAACATCCAGAAATGCTTCATGATGAGCTTCAGGGACGTGCAGCCGGTCTGCATGTAGCTGAGGAGACACAAACCACCCTCGTCATCTTCACTCTGCAGCGTCGAGCTGATGGAGACGTTTCACTCACCTCTCATATTTACTGTGCAGCAGTTTGTCGATTTGAGGAAGAATCGTCGTACAGACGTCCAGTTTCCACAAAGTCCTGAAACGTGACCACAAGCTCAGTTATTATTGTGACAAAGAAAACGGGTGTAGAGCGCCACCTAGGGGGCAAATAGCTGCAGTTATGTTAAAGATGATAAATCTACGAACAAACGCATCTTATTGAAATGACTGGAGGAAGCAGCTGGTAACTCACGGCTGCAGGTTGATGATGTTGAGGATGTCCACGACGATGGACAGGTCTTTCATGGAGACGGCCATGTCCAGGGCGCTCTGCAGACAGGACGCAGGAAGTCACTTAAAGAACATGATGAGCGAGTGAATGAATAAACTGGACTGTGCGAGCGGGGTAGGGCGAGTGATCCGAGCAAGCTGAGGAGGAATCCGATTACTCCGTTCCATCTGTTCCCCTTTGCTAGAAGAATCTTTGAATCCCCGTGAGGCCTTTGTTAAACATTAACATCCTCCCAGCTACCTCTGAGTTCTGCTTGTCAAACTGTGCAGTAGTAAGATCACCCTGTTGAATCTTTCAGTCTCCAGCCTCCTCATCTCGTCTAGACTCTAAATACGTGTGTTTCCAAGCAGCAGACACGACAGACCTTGATGCTGTAAGTGTGTGTGCTCCTTCGGACCCGGATGCTGATCTCAGTGCATTTATTTAACAGAATTTTCCTAACACCCTTCTTCTGGAACAGGACTCTGACCTTCATGTCCTCTCTGGCCCACGCGGCTCGGATCGTCTCCAGGTTCTTGTGTCGGCTGCTCAGCATCACACACATGGTGTCGTGACCCTTTTTGATCTGAGACAGAGCCTCGTCGTCGCTCAGAGCGCCGGGTCTGTTGGATGAAGACTGAGGAGCAGACAGACACAATTTGTTTGGGTCGGGTCAGTTCAAATGTAACCGCAGTAACGTCAGACTCACAGGCAGGAAGTCGGCCACGTTCAGGCCGACGGGCTCGTTCCTGGTGCTCGGGATGATTTTAGGTTGTGGTTTGGTCTTGGTCGTGGTGATGGGAGGCTGAAGAGGAGCAGGGAGGACAGTGGACACGGGGCCAGCGGCTGAGGGGCCAGGACGCTTCACACAGGACACCACTGTAGGTTCCACCCTCTGGACGGGGGTAGAGGAGGCCAGCGGGGGAGCCTTAACACACACAGATACAGCAGCGTAAAATATCACCCACATCATCTGAGGAGGAACAAGTTCATTAAATCGATTTATCTCAAAGAATTTCCCTGTGTTAATGTTGTCGAGCGCCAGTGACGCACGGAGAATAAGAAAAACACAGGAAAAAGCAGCCAGGCCCCGAGAACCAACAGAAGAAATGCAGACGCCACATTAAACGTCACGAGCTCTAAAGCTGCTGCGTTCACTGACCTGCTGCTTGTGAGGAAATGGAGACATTATGTCCTTCGTCTCACAGCCGATCGCCAACACGGACTCTGGGAGACGAACAACTTCACATTTAGTTATGTTTGAAAGCAGAACAGAAAAGCTCGAGTCGAGCTATGTGCTGCACAGAGACGAGACACGTGGCTCCAGACAGGCACGGACACGACGCTGGGATGGACTCACCGTCGTCTGGAGGAGCAGGAAAAGGTTCTGATAACTTCGGAGGAGTTCGAGCTGGAACAGAGAAAGAGAAGATCTTACTGATCAAATGCTGACTTTTCCTAAACGCAGTGGACTTGTTGCATGAACCTGGAGCCGTTTACTGGCTCATCGACCTACAGATGACTTTCTTAGGCTGAAAAATCTCCTTGAAGTCTTCAGCGTTGTGAATTTCAGCTGACGACAGCTTCTCGTCAGCCTCGTCTTCACTGGGGCTCCGCCTCTCTCCTTCGGGGCTCCGCCTGTCAGCGTCAGACCGCTGCTTCACCCTGAACACGTCACACACAGAGATTAAGTTTCTGCTGGTTCAGCTGCGTCTGCGCTGAGAAGCATTAAGAGGATGGGGAATGCACCTCTGCGAGCTGCAGGTGGTCGTGGGTCTGTCGTAGTTCCTGCGCAGAGCGGAGCCTTTAGGATCCTTTGGTTCCGCGAGTGGCTCATTGTCCTGGATGATTCCCTGGATTAGAGAGCCGCCGCTCTTCTTCACCCTCTTCAGATCAACCACGTAGGACGACACACTGGAGAGCTGGTGAGACACCCCGATCTGAGGAGGACAGACATGCTGCTGTTGGTCTCACAGGTCCAGCTGTGTTAACTGGACCAAGTGCCTCACTCAGTGACGTTGGATCTACTCACCAGCTGGTGGTTGCACACGGCCAGATCAGACACTTTGCCCCAGCCCACAGGCACCGCGTCAAAGCAGCGTTCGGGCTCCCAGCCAAACACCCGCAGAGAGTCTGTGGCCCCGCTGTACACGCAGCTGCCATCAGGGCTGAATAATGCACACCTGAAACCACAGCTCAGAGGTCAGAGGTCAGAGTCCTGGAACACGATGTCCAACCTGCCACACTCTGGAATCTCACCTGACTGGACTCGTGTCTCCCTCCAGGGAGCCGATGATTGTGAATTTCTCCAGATCCCACAGCTTGATGGTCCTGCAGACAGCACAGGTTAGAGACCCGCACAGACACACGGTCAGCGTCCAGCCGGGTCAAGAACGAGACAACACTGTGTGAATTTATGTCTGGTTCCGAGCATTCACATCCTCTCTGAAACATGAAACACACAGTGTGGTACCTGTCGGAGCTGCCCGATGCCAGCAGGTACTCGTTGGGGTGAAACTGGACGACGTTGACAGCTGCAGTGTGAGATTTGAACTCTGTGATCATCTTTCTCTGAGTCAGGTCCCACAGCTGATGAAGAGAACAACAATCATCTTCACTCCAAGCGGTCAGAATGTCTGAGACTAGAAACAGACACGCTGGGTCTGTGGTGTCACAGTAAACAGGATGTCGGGTGGGTCAGCAAACAACAAACATGAACCTGTTCAGACCAGCTGATCTGAGAGCGGTTGGAAGGGTCGATCACATCCTACCTTGACTGTGTGGTCGTCACTGGCTGAAGCCAACCACTTCCCATCTGGACTTAAGGCCAGACTCCTCACGGCCTGAGTGTGACCCTGCACCACACATAAAGGACAATCCTCCTGTTAGGAGACGTCGGCGTGCGTCTTCACCACCGAGACGTTTAAATAAGATCCTCTGCAGACAAACACTCACCTTGTACCTGAACACGCATCCTTTCCTCCGGACGTCCCACAGCTGGACGTGTTGGAACGAGAAAAGACGACATTACTGTCGACTGTGAAAAACAAACCGGGACCAAACACAAACACAGTCGGACACTGACCTTGATGTTTGTGTCCATGGAGCTAGAGGCGAGGAAGTCTCCGGACGGATGGAAGCCCAGACTGGTGATGTTGGCTTTGTGTCCCATCAGAGTCCTTAAAACTAGACACAACATTTAGCATCATGTAATCAGATTACTTCTCTACTCCCCCACACAGATGTTTGCTGTGATCCGTTCAGACTCTAAAGTCACTTGGTGTTTGTTCTGCTTTAATGACACTGAACACATCAACCCTGCGGTTACGAACTGTTCGTCCTGGGTCTCTATTTCTAGAGAGAAGTTTTGAACTGGGAGCAGCAACATGTACACTCACTCTTTGCAGCCTCCAGGTCCCAGACTCTTATTGAGCCAGACTGTGAACCAGCGACAACCTGCTCCTCTGACATGCTGAACTGGACACACTCCACTGGGTTTTTATGACCAGTCAGACTCTGAGAGAAACAACGTTCACATTAAAGTGATCAGTCCGTCTTTATCAAAGCTGTTGCTTCCGTGTATTCGGTGTGAAGACGCCTCTGAGGCCTCACCATGATGCAGTTGGCTTTGCTCACAGCCCAGATGTTGACCCTGCAGTCCTCTCCTCCTGTAGCCAGCAGGCGGCCAGAGCTTTTCCCCAAAGCCAGACAGGAAACACTGCTGGCGTGAGCCTCGAACTCCTCTGTACAACAACACAGGAGGGACAAATTTAACAGCGACTGGAGAAGGAAGGTTTTCTGTCACTGTTAAACTCTGTCTGGAGAGATTCACTTTATATTTAGCTTCCTTTACATTTTCTGTTTGTATATTTCATTAAACTATATTTTTGAATATGTAAACAAATAAACGTAACAATCCATCTTTTCTACGTCACCTACACCCTTTCCTACATCAGATGAGTACCAATATTTTGTGTTGAAAACCCAACGTGTACTCACGCAGTCTCCATGAGACCTTAGCGGTGCTGGCAGCTGCCATACTGGTCACACTGGGAGACTGGCTGCCTGCTTTGAACTGGACCAGTGCAGGTTAATTCATGAATTCAGCTATGATCACTGACATCAAATTCTCATTTGCTCTGTGGACGACAGCAAATGAAATATACTGAGAAACCCGTTGATGTTCATGCATGAAGGCACAAACACTTCAAAGTCTTTACTCAAATACACATTAAGTACATGCTGTAAAACGTACTTCTAGTTAGGAAGTCGCAGTGGCCCACTAAGAAAGTCGATTCTGATAGAAGCCGAGCATTTTAACCCTTGTTTAACTGGTTGATCTTTAGGTCTGGTCCAAATGTTTTCCATTTTCTCATAAATGAAGTTTCCGCAAAAACTCGTCATCCAAAATAAAAGCTAAACTTGTATTAGTTTATCAGATACTGTTAACATTCAGTTAAATTTAAGTAACTGGAGCTTCAGATAGGAGTAAAAGTACAGTATGTTCCTGTAAAGGTTCATGGAGCATGAAATAAAAAAATACTCAAATAACACAGACCTGCGTCATTTACTCAAGTAGTTCATCTAATTAGTTACTTTCCACCACTAACAACTGCAAATCTTTTTAACACAGCAGTTAATTCAAACTTAGTTAACGAGTTAATTAGCTCCCACCGATTTAACATTAGCCTAATGCTAAATTAAAGAGGAGCAATCTACGTTAATGGCTCATTAAACAGATTAACAATGCGCCAGTTTAAACAAACAATCTAAAAAGAGACATTAAAAACGCATGACACGGCCTCATTAGTCGCATTAGTTAACGACCTTTGGCGTTACACCAGAAGTCACTACTTAACTGAAGCTAACGTGAGCTAGCGTACGTTGACTAATTAACCATCAGTTAGTAGAAGTAGAAGTTTAACTAGCGCTGACTGCTTGAAACAAACCCCGTCGGTTTACCTTCGTCTGTGGGCCACGGTTACTCATCTGAACGTAGGTCAGCGTTTAAACCGACCGTTGCTCTATCAGTTGATCCGTCTGTGTCTGATCGAAAACTTGTTGACAGTCTGGTTGCTCCTAGGCTGCAGCTTAGCAACTGAACCTCCACGTCACGTCCGGTAACTTCAAAACGTCATCTTCTTCTTCTGGGCAGGATTTACGGCAGACTACGCACAGCTGTGTCGACATTCTTCCCCCTATTGGTCCCTCACAGTCACAACAGTGAAAATATCCTCTCCGCTGCCGAGCTGTGAGAACAAGGCTAAAAGTACTGATATGAAGGTTTGATGAAGCTGCTGTTGAAGACAGAGTTCAGTTTGTTTGCACCACAGAAAAAGCACATGCGTGTGTCACGCAGTGTTTCTCCTGTCCCGTCCCTGCCTTCAGCTCATCATTTTAAACATTTTAACAAAATAAAGTTTGTGAAAAAAAAATGTTCTTGTTCTCTCCAAACTAGAACCACAGGGAGAAATAATAATAATAATAATAATAATTAATACTTTGTTGATCCCCTTGGGGATATTGCTGCTGGGTTTTGGTGTCTTGTCCATGGACATCCCGACATGGGAGCTAGAATCGAACCGCTGACCCTTGGGTAAGATTTTTGCTACATATTGCTATTGCTGCAATAAAGTCTTGATACTGGTGTTTCTGTGTCGGCCGTTATGTTCGGTAATGTGTAAATATTAACTAATCAACATTAACTAACAACTCGTCGGAGCCGCGTTGCACACGCCACCAGCAGGGGGCGGGAACGACCAGGCTCCGTAAAACCCACGAAGAAGAACCTGAACCCGGGGACCTTGTTGTCGGCGGTGTTCTTCCGGTTTGGGTGATTTTTACTGGACAGAATTGAACGTTTCTCGTGTAGTTTCTTCTTAAAACACATTATCTACCTTACGTCGTTTTGACCCCCAGAAACCGGAGCTGTCCAACATGGCGGCGGTGGACGTGGAGGATGAGAGTATCCTGGCCTCGATCTTTAAGGACAGCTTCCCGGACACCTGGAGGGACAACCCGGACTTCACCGCCTACCTGTCCGAGCTCAGCTCCTTCGGGGTGGAGAAGCTGAGCCGGGAGCCGGAGCGGCTGGCGGAGGAGCGGGCTCAGATCCTGCAGCAGACCCGGGAGCTGGCCTTCTCCAACTACCAGACCTTCATCCGCACCGCGGACTGCACCGAGCACATCTACCGGGACTTCGGCCGGGTGGAGAGCAGCGTGTCCCGGCTGCTCGACAAGCTGCCCGGCTTCGGGGAGAAATGCAGGTAACACGGCGGTGGGGCTATTAAAACCCAGGTGTATGTAAGGGAAAGGTGCATAAATGAGCCAGAAGATGATAAAGTACATAGAATCAACATTATGAAATGAAATCAGAGTGAAACCTGGATGAGAAGTGTTTAAGAGGTTTAATACCAATAAAGCATCATCTTCGTCACAGCGTGTCGAAGGAAGATGTTCGTACCAGGTGTGTGTTTGTGTTCAGGGGCTTCATGAAGGAGGCGGAGGAGATCGGAGCCAGTCGTCGGATGAACAGCCTCACGCTGAACCGTCACACCGAGATCCTGGAGATCCTGGAGATCCCTCAGCTCATGGACACCTGCGTCCGAAACGGGTACTACGAGGAGGCCCTGGAGCTGACGGCGTACGTCAAGAGGCTGGAGAAGAAGCACTCCTGTCTTCCTGTGATCCAGGTGAGTCCTCAGGTTCCAGGTGAGTCCAGCAGAACCACACACTTCGGGTTGTGTTCTCATCATGTTCTGTTGGTTCCACTCTTGAGAGGGTTTGAAACGGATTAAATTGTTTTCTGCAGGGAATCGTGCGTGAAGTGCGTCAGTCGACTCAGCTCATGCTGAACCAGCTGTTGCAACAGCTGCGCAGCAACTCGCAGCTTCCCGTGTGCCTGCGTGTGATTGGTTACCTGCGACGGATGGATGTGTTCACGGAGGCAGAGCTGCGGGTGAAGTTCCTGCAGGCCCGCAGCACCTGGCTGAACTCTATCCTTGTCGCCATCCCTGAAGACGACCCGTACTTTCACATCACCAAAACCATCGAGGCCTGCAGAGTCCACCTGTTCGACATCATCACTCAGTACAGAGCCATCTTCTCTGACGAGGACCCCCTGCTGCCCCCCAGTGGTGAGCAGGTGGTCATAAACGAGAGCGCCATCTTCCATGGCTGGGTGGTGCAGAAGGTGACGGAGTTCCTGGAGACTTTAGCGCGGGACTTGCAGCGGGGCGTGGGGAGCCGTCTGGACTCTCTGCTGGGTCAGTGCATGTACTTCGGCCTGTCTTTCAGCAGGGTGGGGGCAGACTTCCGCGGGCAGCTTGCGCCCATGTTCCAGCAGGTGGCAGCGGAGACGTTCAGCAGAGCCGTGCAGGAGGCGGTGGAGAAGTTCCAGGAGGACATGAACCTGTACACTCTCATCACCCTGCCCTCAGTCCTGGCAGGGACCATCCCCACCGTGACCGCCAGCTCTCAGCCTGGGACTCTGCAGCCCCCCATGTCCCTGCTGGAGTTCCAGCCACTGGCCTGCTTCCTCAACAACATCCTGACCGCCTTCAATGACCTGCGACTCTGCTGCCCCCTCGGAGTGGCACAGGACATAACTGCAAGTCTGGAGGATGGTCTGAAGAGGGTGAGTAGCCAAGTCTGGGTCTGTGGATGAGTTCAAATGTTAGATGTCGTCTGTGAGGATGCAGGTCCACCTCAGACACTCTTAACCAGGGGTGTCCAACTCCGCGAGGGCAACCATCCCAGCACGTACAGCTTCTGATTGGCTGAACGCACATGGAGCAGGTAATCAGTAGAGGGCAGGGCAGGGATCGCTGGATAGCAGCCCTCGAGGACCGGAGGTGGCTACCCCTGCTCTAAACAGAGCTAACATCAGAACACAAGTCACGAGTTCTGATTGTATTGTTAGTAGAGTCGATAAAATCGATCTCCATTAAAGATCCAGAAGATCGTTCACACCTAGCGAACACTGGTAATTAACCATAGCTGTCAAAGTTCACTCGGTGGGTTAACGCGGTTTCCCCTGGTGAGCTAATACAGTTTGTTTGGTGCTCCCTAACGGAAGATCGATTTTATTGGCAGCTCTAATCGTTAGGACTATTTTACATCATGTCTCATAAAGAGAAAACCAGTTTGTAGACATCCCACTAACAACTTGGAAAGTCTGCATGCTTAGATTCCTGGTCTGCCGTCAGACCTGGTGTGTTGAGTGTGGCTGGTCTTGTTTCCCCATCAGGTGACCCGCCAGATTTTGGTGTTTCACCGAGCCGAGGAGTCGGCATTCAGCACCAGAGAGAAGGAACTGTTTGTCCAGTTCTGCTGTTCCTACGCTGAAGACCTGCTGCCGTTTCTCAACCACTGTCTGCAGGTCCTGTTTCCTCCGGCTCAGCTCGCTCTCGTCTTGGGTGAGGCTCGTTATTTATATAATACTTTACTTGGCAGACGCTTTTATCCAGAGCGACTTACAGGGAGCTAGCGCTGGGTGTCTGGCTCAGGGACACACCTGGTAGGGGATGGATTAGGAGTCAGACGGGGTTTGAACCTTCTGCATTCCAGTCTGACGCCTAACCCATTGAGCTACCAGGCCACTAGCTAATATAATCCCCATTCAGATTCGCCTCCTAAACGTTTCATGTTACCACCCGTGTTTCTCTGCAGGTGTTCCCGTGACCCAGTTGCACAGGTACGGCAGTCTGGGCTGCATCGACCTCGCTGCAGTTCTCGAGCCTCTGGACTTTGTGCTTCCACAGAAAGAGGGTTTAACAGCGGATCTCGACATCAGCACAGAGCTCAGCGACCTGACCTTTAAAACACAGAGCAAAGAACCAGCCATGGATTCAGAACCGACACTGAACCAGTCCAGTACCACAGACACTCAATCTGAGCTGGTCACTGGACTAACGAAGCCTAAGACTGAGGATGCAGAGACTTTACAGGACGAAGAGTTTTTGGAGTAACAAACGTTTGTCCAGGTTACGTTGATCAGTAAATCTTTCCGGACGTGGATCAGTGTGATGGTTTCTACTTTCTGTCTCTGCTTCGGGCTGGGTTGGTTTCCTCCGAACTGTTTTCACGTTTGCAGCTCTTTTCTGACATTTGATCAGGGAAACAATTTCAACTCTGTTAAATACAGTAACCGTAGGAACATGAACTCAACACATTTATTTTGGGCGTTAAATGAACAGGCTTATTCTGATAATATATTACAGTTACTCAATTTGTGTGACGTTTTTTTCCTGCAGTGTTTCCATCATGTGATAATACATAGATTCAATAAATGATGTTCTTACAAAATAAATTCTATTATTACAGGTTAAGATATTTCTTGTCTCCTTGTAAGTAAAAGTATTTCTACACTGCAGTATTTGGTACTTTTAAATTTTCATCGCTGTTACATGCAGAACTTAGCTTAGCACAGACCGAG
>JAUMHJ010000017.1:367232-400813 GCA_032361105.1 Microctenopoma lineatum | reverse complement strand
TAGAGGGATACCGTTAGCCTAGCTTAGCACAAAGACTCAGTAGAGGGATACCGTTAGCCTAGCTTAGCACAAAGACTCAGTAGAGGGATACCGTTAGCCTAGCTTAGCACAAAGACTGAGCAGAGGGATACCGTTAGCCTAGCTTAGCACAAAGACTGAGCAGAGGGATACCGTTAGCCTAGCTTAGCACAAACACTGAACAGAGAAATATGGTTAGCCTAGCTTAGCACAAAGACCAGGGGTAAGAAACCAGCTGCAGCAGTTCAGTTTGACTCATGTGTTGGATTTATTTAAACACTGGACTGTTCCTAAAAGTTCAGATGAAAGCATTAAATAACAGTAAAGGTGCTGAACAGATTCCGTTGTGTGACTCGTTCTGCTGAAGTCCAAATTAACATTTATTGGTCAGCGTCTGACTGTTTCACTGCACACAGTAAAATCCTGGTGCTGGAATTAAGAGACCATTCCACAGTTTCTGCAGGAGATGTGGTTAACACAGCTGAGAACCACATGCATGTTCTTCCTAACACTACATCTGATGACGGCGTGTTTTCATGTTCGCCTGCTCTTCACTTCTTTTTGACAAACTTCTTCCGGGTGGAGTTGGGGTTGCCTCGCCTCCTGCCACCTCCACACTGGCTGTCTTTGATGTGCAGGTTGGCGGCCCGGCTGTAGATGTCGTTTTCGCAGAAAGGCGACGCTCCGGCCACATAGTCCGGGTCAAAGACGTTGGTCTTCTGACGAGCCTTTCTGGAGAGTCTCTGCTGGGGGAAATGCTGGTCCTCCACAAGGTGGGGGTTGTCGGCGTGTTTCCCACCCTGAGGCAGAGGCAGCGAGTGCTGAAACGCAGGAACCAGCTGGTTAATACACAGATTCCCCTCTGCTACCAGGCCGCTTATCTGCATAAATGTCTTTTTAGTAAAGACCACAAACAGTGAAACCAGTAAATATCTGGCTGCGTCTCACCCTGAGGCCTCTGGGATTCAGCACTTTGGGATTTTTGGAGAAGTGCATCTGCATGTTGCCGTCCTCGCCGACCGTCACTGCCAGCTTCTTCAGAGTTTTGTTTCCACAGTGAGGACAGAAAACTTTGTTCATGTTACTAGTCGTCCTGAAATTCAAAACAGAATAAACTCAGTAAAACCACCAGGTAGTGTTTCCAGCACCACGTGCAGAAAGTGTTGTTGTTTACTTACTTAAAGCAGGCGTGACACCTCAGGATGTAGTTTCTGGCCTGTTTGATCACCATCCCGTTAACGGAGAGAATGTGGAGTCCAATCTGAAGCAGAACATTCTGGAAAAACACAACGTTTTCTCTGTTATTTAACAATTAACATGAAGTTTGTCTGATTCTAAACGTCAGAAATAACAAAACAGTTAAGAGTTTTAGGATCCAAACCGGATTAAATCCTCAGAGGAAAAAAACTGAGTCATCAGAGAAATGAAGGAATAATATAAATGAATGTGCTCGTTCAGTCTGACTGAGTTACCTGCATGGCGAAGTCGGTCGTCAGACATCCGACTGTGACATCAGCAGGAGTCGTCCAATCAGCAGAGTCCATCTTCACCTGTTTGATGTTACTGGGAGTGATCCACCCTCCTCCATCCTCCTCCTCCTCCTCCTCCTCCTCTTCCTCAGGCTTGTTCTCTTTGTCCTCGTTGTCTGATTGGTCGTCTGTCTCAGGTGATGTGTCGTGTTCCTGCATCGGACAGTGAATCACTGACAGTTCAGTCCTCACTGAGTTGAGTGTGTGTGTGTGTGTGTGTGTGCGTGGGGGGGGGGTATCTGCGTAATTACAGGTAAATTAAAAGCACCTACTGGCAAACACACAGAGAAACAGGACCTGGACTCACCAGTAGATCCAGCAGGCTGTCATCGAAGGACGACACGGGTTCTCTCCAGAACTGGAAGCTGTTAAACTCGTCAGTGCCGCCTGTCGAAGGACGTGTCTCTTTGTCCGTCTGCTTCCGTCTGTTTACATTTAAACCGTTCGCCGGTTCCTGTGAAGGAACATTCACAGAATCACACCCTGATTGTTGGGGGTTTCTTCTTCTTCTAAAAACGGTCCCAGAGTATGAGCTAACGTAGACAAAGGACAGAACACTGATATTCTTCAGCAGCAGCTTTGCATGTTTCACTGAGGAACATTATCTGTGAGGAACCTCGCAGACAAAGATAGTTTGTGAGTGAGGACTCCTCACTCGGTGACATTGCTGTATACCAACGAGCGAGCTGAGCTCGTCAGTCAGACTGACCAGCAGCTCCAGCAGGTTGCTGTCGACGGACGGCAGCGGCTCTCTCCAGAACTGGAAGCTGTTAAACTGTTCGCCGTCAGCTGGCTCCGACGCCTCTGTCTGAATTGGTCTGTTGCTCAAGTTGTCCACAGGTTTCTGGAGACGAGAACATACGGCATTGACTTTATAGTTAAAAACGTGTTTGTGTCTGAGAATCACCAGGCTTTGATACCTTGGAGGGAAGGTGGAATCCTGCAACGTTAACGGGCGTCTCTGGGTGGCGCTGTGTGAAGTGAATATTAACCTGAAACAGAAGATGTTCAAATGTTACCGTCTGATGAAGATAAAAGAGAAACTGCTAGCTTAGCTCCATCTGCTGAAGAATTAAGACGTCGGTCTTTTCCGTTTCTTGTTCAGCAGGTACCTTCACTTCCGGCTCCGTCTTCAGGTGCTGAGCGCCGACATGCTCCAGCTCCAGCTGGTAGGTCAGAGCCAGGACTTTGATATCAGTGGCTGAAAGGCTCGGGTAGTCTCCGGTCTTCTTGGAGAACTCTGTCACTGAACACAAAGAAGTACGTTCACGGCTGTTCAACGTTAAAACCTTAGGTAGATAGTTCCTGACGTGCTCAGCTTTAGTTACCATGTCTGACGTGTTCGGGATGTGGTTCTTTGAAGATGAGCTTGTACGGCAGGAAGGCCAGACTCCTCCTGGTGGGTTTGTCTCTGATCTCGTCCACCACATCTTTCAGGGTGTAGATGTTTTTACCGATATCCTGCAGCAACGCAAACAAACAACCCTCTCAGACAATAAGCATCACACTGATATTAATCTGTCTGGTAGCACCTTCCACCTTCATGTTGCTTCGGTTCCTTACTGTAACTATTCTACTTTAGATGATTCATACTTACTCATAGCTCTACCAACCTAAGCAAAGATTTTACATGTCTAATCTAAAACATGTCTGAATTTTAACACTTAAAAGTGAGAAACATTCACTGAAAACATGGTTGCTCATATTGTCCCCAGTTAACGAGAACACTAACGTTTACCTGAGTGTGATTTAATGAGACTGTGTGACGGAGCTGTGGGCCGCCACCACACTCAGCTTCCCTGTCTGAACTCGGACTGAGTCCAAACACCAGAACTCACCGTCTGATTCGTTTCAATCGAATTAAAAAGAATTTTAATGAAACACTCAAAGATTTCTCACCTGCAGAGGAGCTTTCTTTAAAAACGCTCCTGCATCTGCGACAACATGCTCCACCAGGGTGGGTGCCATCTTGGATCGATGACCAAAACCTGGACTGACCAATCAGAAAAGACGACACGGTAGCGTCATGACGCATTCATACTGAAACCCGACACCTCCGTTTTCGCTTCACTTTATCTGTCAAAATCATTTAGTTGACGTTAATGGTGATTAGTTCATATTTGCTTTAAATAAAATACAACTATAATCCTTTGAATATATACTTTTAATTTGTAATAAGTAGTCAAATTATGTTTAATATTTAATCTAACTTGTAAGCAAGATTCATACTATTCATAGTCTTCAAGGTTGATGATTCAAAATGTTTTATTTGTCACAAACATAGTTACACAGCGTGCAGCACTCAGTGAGATGCATCTGGAGTCACCCTTTTTTATAAACTGCAAACTTTTGAAATTAAGCAAAAAAGGCTTAAAGTTAAATCAGACGCGAAGTTTTTCTGTATTTACATTTTACTTTACAGGCAGAAATTGACGCCTATACTTGTTCTTTGACGCTTTTGTCAACTAATTTGATGAAATCAGAAAGAATTCAGCCCGTTTATGAGAAGCTCTGTTGTCCTGATTCTCTGTCAAGTAAGTGAATGCAGCGTCAGTTCTCATCAGGCCACGTGACGTTTGTTGACGGTAGAGGAAGAAGGAGGAAGATGGCGGCTCGGTGGAGCAGCGAGAATGTGGTGGTGGAGTTTCGGGATTCCCAGGTATGTCTGTGGGGAAGTTCGGGTGTGAATATATGGACCGACAGCTCAGGCGGAACCAGGAAACGACCTGTCGAATACAAAACTACAACTCGGCCCAGTTTAAACTGACACAGTCTCCTGTGGGGTTTACCTGTGCCGGGAGTGAACCGAGATGTGAAGGTTGATAATCGAATAATCGGTACAGTTGTGAATGAGTTCTGGTTCCAGTTTGGTCTGGAGAAGAGGGGGCGGCTCAGAACACGAGAAGAACTTATTTAATGCGCACAGTGCAGGAGGGGGGTTCTGCCGAAGTTTTAACCTTCCTCAACGTGAATTTGTGAAGATGATTATTGATGAAAACGACCTGAATCGAGACTGAAGATGTTAAATCAGCTTTAATTGTGTATTCATGAATCCTTACTCTTACAACTAAAATGAAATGAAATGACTTTGTGTAGAACATTTTGTGTAGTGATGGAGTGTGTTGGTTTGCACACTATTCTCACCCGTTACCTGGTTTCCAGGCCACGGCCATGTCAGTGGACTGTCTGGGCTCCCACGCTGTGCTCTCCGGGTAAGTCCAGGTCACCTGAATGCACCACAGTCCTTCCCTCTGTCCAGAAATAGACACAGAGACAGCCGCAGTTCACCTGTTGTCCAATGAATCATGATCCAGTAATACCTTTATACTCACAGTTACCATGGTTACTGCTGTCTCCATCAGTTGACTCAGCTTTCGAGTTTTTTAATGGACTCGTGAAAAGCTCCAGAGACGTTGGGTCAGATGGAAAAGAGAATAACTGTGTTTTCCAGGCGCCGTTTCCTCTACATGGTGAACCTCGAGGCTCCGTCTGAACCTCCTCGGAAGATTGGCCGTCAGAGCAAATGGGACGTGGGGACGGTCCAGTGGAACCCGCACAAATCGGAGTCGCACGTCTTCGCTGCCTCTGTGAGTTCTGCTATTCACTGTGTGTAAAAGGTTCTGCATGTCCAGAACATCTGATCCTAAAAGAACCCGCCGTTTGTGTGCAGAGTAACCAGCGCGTGGATCTGTACTCATGGAGGGACGGATGTGGAGAGGTGCACACCTCCCTGCAGGGACACACCCGGGTCATCAGGTACCAACAGTGGTCAAGTCAAACGCACCTCACACAGACGTTAACGCGTCCCGGTTCTGATGTAGTTTCTGGGTCTGGGACACTCATGTGAGTTCTGATAAACCTCTGCTCTCCGGTCTTCACTGTGATGTGTTGATGTCTCCAGTGATCTGGACTGGTCCTGGTTTGATCCTGAGTTCCTGGTCACCAGCTCAGTGGACACTTACATCTACATCTGGGACACGAGGTGAGTGTCCCCGTTGGCTCACTCAGTCCAGTTCTAAGCTCCTGGACCTGCATCTTCTCCAACAGCTGAATCAGAGTGTGTGACAGGACAAACGCACACTGTACACGTTGCTAAACATTGAGTGTGTGTTTGCCTCCACAGGGACACTCGGAAACCCACCGTGGCTCTGTCTGCTGTCGGTGAGTACTGGCTGCGGCAGCATCGACGGAGATGAATGATTCATAAAAGGAAAGGTTAGAAACCAGACTGTGCTGTTTCACTTTCTGTTTCCAGCCGGAGCATCTCAGGTGAAGTGGAACAGGAAGAACCAGTACCTGCTCGCGTCCAGTCATGATGGAGACGTCCGGATCTGGGATAAGAGAGTGAGACTCGGAGTCAGCAGAGAGATTTTACCCATCAGAGAATGTGTGGCCGTATGATCCCTCCTCTTCCTCTTCATTGTCTCCGAGCAGAAGCCGAACACGGCGGCAGAGTACGTGGCCGCTCACCTGTCCAAGATCCACGGCCTCGACTGGCATCCAGACAACGAGTTCATCTTCGCCACGTCGAGCCAGGACAACTCAGTGAGGGTGAGAAAGTCTGACGCGTAGCTGATCATACACCCTGGTGTAGAGGGTGGAGAGAGAGGAAGGGACACAGCTGACGCTGCTGTTCTTCTTAGTGTCCCTCACACCTGTTTAACCTGTGTTTCCTCCCTCGATGAACCTGTGTAGTTTTGGGATTACCGGCAGCCCAGGAAGCACCTGTACACCCTGTCCTGTCAGGTGCCGGTGTGGAAGGCCCGCTACACGGTGAGCTTCGCGCTCAATCCCAGAAAGACACTGATAAAACATGGTGGCAGTGAATGCAGCACGTTGATGTGTTTGCTTTGTGTCCTCAGCCGTTCTCCAACGGTCTGGTCACAGTCATGGTTCCTCAGCTGAGGAGAGAGAACAGTCTGTTACTGTGGAGCACGCTCGACCTCAACAGTCCCGTCCACGCCTTCGTGGGACACGACGACGTGGTGCTCGAGTTCCAGTGGAGGCCGCAGAAAGAGGGTGACTGACTCATGCAAACCACATCCTGCAGAACCAGGATCCAGAGAATTAGACAGTCAGGTTCAGTTCTACAGGATAGTATTATCTTAGTACACATCTCACCGCTGCACGGCTCGGTGGGCTTACCTGGTACCAGGTCCGATCACACATCTTATTAGAGTGATGGCTCATGTTCAGCATCGTCCCATCAGCGTGCTGTGTGTTAGATGTTTCTGTGCTGACTGCAGGTTCTAAGGACTACCAGCTGGTCACGTGGTCCAGAGACCAGACTCTGAGGATATGGAGGGTGGACCCTCAGCTGCAGAAGGTCAGTGGCAGCCTCAGAGCACGGTACAGACACACGGGTCCTCCGGACCTGATTCATTCTGTTGACTGGTTGTTGTGGTGTAGCTGTGTGTCAGTGACGTGGTTGAGGACCTGATGGAGGGGATGTCATTGAACGTGGAGTTGGAGAAGTCGTCTCAGGAGCGAGAGACTCAGCACAGTGTTGGTCCCGCTGCTGAAAACGTGAAGGGTGAGACAGAAACATCAACTTCCTTATTACACGGGACAGTCTGTCTGTGGTTAATGGATGAATAATGGACTCTGGGTTCTTCCTGCTCTGTACTGACACAGTTTAATTCCAAAGTGTTTTCCTGCCTGTCTGAGTTCGAGCTGTCGTCCAACAGATCAGGACGGCTCTCTGAGCACCGGCGGGCGTCAGGACTCGGTGCTGGGTTCAGGTCTCCCTCAGACTCTGCAGCAGGAGTTCTCTCTGGTCAATTTGCAGATCAGGAACGTCAATGTGGAGGTGAGACCGTCACCGTGGTTACGGTCACAAACGAAACGCAGCATGAGTTTTAGTTTTCAGTCGGTTCTTCCCCTCTTTCCTCCTCTGAGCTGAGAGCAGTCGACGCGTGTTTGGGATCAGTCAGGTGTTCTGTGTTCACGTTCCTTTACTGAATCATCACGCGTACAGTCCGTTCTCACAGCTGCTGACACATTAAAAGTTGATCCACACGGTCTCTGCTTTGTCGTTGTTTCACGTCCGTGGGGAGAAAACACGTGTAGTGGAAACAAACTGTAAACGCATCAAAGTTACTACTGTAAATTCAGAAACGTTGCGTTCAGTGTCTGTTCGTCCTTCGCAGATGGACGCGATGAACTGCAGCTGTGTGGTGTCGGCTCACTTCGGCAGCCATCAGGTTCATCTAGTGGTGAAGTTCCCCGCCCAGTACCCCAACAACGCCGCCCCCACCTTCCAGTTCGTCTCCCCGACCACCATCCCCTCTGCCATGAGGGTCAAGATACAGAAGGTACGTATGCTCCTGAACTCACCACAGCACACAGCGTTCGCTGTGGGGAAATAATGAGACATAAAAATATCAGAATCACATATTTACATGGATAAAACATTTAGTTGTGAACATTAGGGCAGAAATGTCTCACGTGTGACTGTCCTCTGCTCAGATCCTGACGGACACGTCCCTTCAGAAGGTGAAGAGGAACCAGAACTGTCTAGAGCCGTGTGTCCGACAGCTGGTGTCCTGTCTGGAGTCAGACATGGTGAGGACACACACACACACACACATGTTTGCCGGTCTCCAGATGTGAGGACGCTTGTTGAGGTGTGTGTGTGTGTCTCTGTGTGTCAGACTCAGGAGGACGGTCCGGCGTCTGGTCCCTTCGTCCTCTCGAACCCTGTGGCTCCGGCCCTGCAGGCGTTTCCTCGAGTCACCAACACGTACGGATCTTATCAGGTAACGGGAACCAGCAGGACGGTGCCGCATGTCGGCAGGAGAAGTAATGAACCAGGGATGAACGTTTCCATGTTTCACAACAGGACGCCAACATCCCGTTCCCTCGGACCTCAGGCGCTCGCTTCTGTGGCACCGGCTGCCTCGTCTACTTCACCCGACCAATCACCATGCACCGCTCGGTCCCACCCACCGAACCCACGCCCAGGTAAATGTGCCTGCACAGGTGGAGGAAGTGCTGGTACCACAGAGATGATGCAGAACTTAAACCAATGATTAACCTTCACATTGTTTTCTTCTTGAATGAATCGACTGTTGGGTTTAAACTAAAGAGGAACTAGTGAGGAAGGTCAGAATAAAAACGACGAGTTTCTGAGCTCACCCTGCTGAAACAGGAAGACGAGCAGGTTGGAGACGGACCCCAGGCTGAGAACGACGCCGTGGTGACGGACCTGCAGAGAGAGGCTCCACATCTCCAGGAAACGTCAGTGTGACCTTTTCTGACTTGATGGAAACATTAAAGTGTGTTTACTGTGTGTGTGTGTGCAGGTCTCTGTCCGCTCTGTCGGCCTATCACAGCGGCGTGTTGACTCCCATGAAGATGCGTTCAGAGTCTCAGAGCACCCTGCGGCTGTACAGCGGCAGCCCGACTCGCTCCGACAAGGACACCGTTTCTATTTCCTCCTTTTATTACAAAGAACGGGTGAGACACACACACACTCACACTAATCACACTGACCTGGTCTCGCTGTGTGTATCTGATCCTGTGGCACAAAATAAAACCACAGCAGCGGTTTGTTCCATTAACACGTTGTCTTCATCAAACACACTGAGCACAAAACGAATGAAGCTCAGAGAAACGGATCAATTCCAGTAAAACCAGCTGCTAGCAGGAGAATCATGACCCGATGAAGGCGGGGATACAGTCTAGAAATGCTGCAGCCTGATTGGATCACAGTACTGAGCCTCAGGTCCAGTTTGCAGCTCTAATCTCTGGCTGCTTAAAGCTGCTGGGTGCAGCTGGAGGTTTGGACCATGTCCCCTCAGACAGGAAGGAAACAGAGACCACACTCTGAAGCAGGGATGTGAAGAAGAATTAATCGGCTCGTAGTCCCTGGGGTTCTGGGTGGGGCAGTGGGGGTGTTCTGTGTCCCGTCTGTCTCCCTGATGGATTTTTGTTTGTGTTTATTTTTGTTTTTCTCTGTGTTGTATCTCTGACCAATCACCTGTCCCCATGATGCTGTGGGCCCCTCCTCCTTCTCACTCTCCTCCAATCAGAAGCTCCCAATCTCTGCCTCCCGCCGCTGGTCTGTCCAAACACTCCATGATTGGCCGGTACTGAGCCTCTGTCCACCCGTCCATCTTTCTCTGTGCCTCTGTCCCTCCTCACCCCCCTTTGCTCCAGACTTTGTGTTCTTCATCATGACATTTTAACACTTGTTGCACGATACCACCCCCCCCCCAGGGTGGAGGGACGAGGACAGGAACACTTCGCTTTAATTCACATTATAACCATTAGATTCATTCATGTGATCAAGCTAAAGTGTTCATGACACCTCCTGTAATCTCCGCACTGAACACATGCGTCCTCGTCTCCTCTGACCCCCCCCCCCAGCGTTACGCCTCTGTTTCCGTGCAGTGTGATGGAGAAACATGCAGACACTTAAACCCTTCGCACTAACACTGGACCAGTGTGAGAGTGGGTAACGTTTAATAACCACTAACCCGTCTCTGCTCTCCACGCTCACTAACATCTAACTCGTGCAGGTAAGTGTCGACTAGCGTCAAAGATTTTCAGGCTAAATGTTACTTTAATAAAGCAAACAACGTGTTCACACTGCGAGTGTCCTCTGACAGTCTGCTTAGGCGCTAGTCTCACGTCCTCAGGGAAGGAACCCCAAACCCTCGCAGCGTGAACCGTCTCTGTCAGTAATCTGTCATCCAGACCACTTTTAATCAGGTGGTGCTGCTGCCTCCCTGCTCCCTCCTTCTCCACCTGTCCTTCAGAAATCCCGCAGGTTCAAGACGAAGAGAGAGGGGGCGGACTACGGCAACCGCCCCATCAAACTGGCCGGGAAAGTCATCATCCAGGAGATCTCGTGTCTGCTGCCGGTCCACAAAGCTCTGGGAGAGAGCTACATGTGAGGGCAGCGACCACACAGACACTTTCAGGTTCCTCAGTTCTCTGGTAAAAAGTCCATCATTTGTTTTCTGCTCAGTCTGAACATGAACGACATTCAGGAGACGTGTCAGAAGAACGCAGCAGCCGCGCTCGCAGTCGGACGCAGAGACGTGGCAAAGGTCAGGATTTTGCTTCTGTCTTTGCTCGTTTAGTATTTTTATCTGTCCCTCAAACCCGTCTCCCTGCGCGTGCAGGTCTGGGCTTTGGCGTCTGCAGCCACCAGCCAGGACCTGAGTCCAGATTCAGACCCGGACACAGAGACTCCTTGGGCCCGACACCCGTTTGGACGCCACCTGCTGGAGACTCTGTGAGTTGATGATAAGACGGATGCAGTTTTAAACCATGGACATTTCTACATGACTGCCACAGCTGCGTGTTGTTAAGTGAGGTTCTGTGTGTCGGACCTCCAGCCTGGATCACTACAGTCACATGAGTGATGTCCAGACCCTGGCCATGCTGTGCAGCGTGTTCAGGGCCCAGGCTCCACCTCCTGACTCCTTCTCCCTGTACGGACACCACCCGTCGCGCTCCGCGGCGTTCCCCCTGAACCACTCACGATACGTAAGTGTGTCGTCATCTAATCACTGTCCGAATACTTCTGGACCGGACTGAATATGAACGTGTCTGTTGTTGTCTCAGCCCAGCTACACCTCCAGTTCCGTCACCTCGGGGTCCTGCTCCAGCACCTCTGACTCCATCACTACAACCACCTGGAACACAGGTGAGTGTCCACAGCTCCACCGACTGCTGTCTCCACCCAAACCGATGACTCCTTCTCATTCGTAGGCCGAGAGTCGGAGCACGCCAACCCCTGGGGCGATCCCTCCCCGGATGACTATCGCTACGGGAACCAGGGCTACGCAGACCCCCGGGACCGAGAGCGAGAGCAGCACGACATGAACAAGAGGTGAGGAGTGCTCCACCTGCTGGCCAGGCCTGTGTTAGCGTGGGGGGCTGTGTGACGGTGTCCTTCTCCGCAGACTGCTGGATCCCGCCAACACGCTGCAGTTCGACGAGTTTAAGAAGTGTTACGGTGAAATCTTGTACCGCTGGGGCCTGAGGGAGAAAAGAGCTGACGTGCTGAAGTTCGCCTCGTGTCCTCCAGAACCCCACAAAGGCATCGGTAGGTGTCTCTGCATGTGTAGTAATGAATTGAGTTAAAGCGGTCTCACTCGGTGTCTCCCCTGGGTGTCTCCCCTGGGTGTCTCCCCTGGGTGTCTCCCCTGGGTGTCTCTGCAGAGTTTGGGGTGTACTGCTGCCACTGTCGCAGTCAGGCTCGTGGGACTCAGTGCGCCGTGTGTAAGCGGCTGACCTTCCAGTGCGCCATCTGCCACGTGGCCGTACGAGGCTCCTCCAACTTCTGCCTGAGCTGCGGACACGGAGGACACACGAGCCACATGATGGACTGGTTTCGTCGGCAGGACGAGTGTCCGGCCGGCTGCGGCTGCCACTGTCTCCTGCAGAGCACCTTCTGATGTCCAGTGAAGCCTCCGTCAGGGCACCGTCTTATCTCCGTCTTTGTGCCTGTCCTTCGTTCCTGGGGGCTTTAATGCTGCCGGAGACAGACGTGATCACAGGCTGTTATGAAATTTGAAAATGAAACCGAGAGAATAAAAATTCTGTTTGCAGCGTACTAATGTAAATATACTAGTAAAACATCCCAGTTGATCCAGGTCGTCATTTATTTAAACGTTCTGTAATGTTGTATTATGTTTATAAAATGAATGAATGGTTTCTGCATGTTACTCTTATATTCCAGTCAGTGTGTAGAAGTTTCCTCTTCTTTCCATGAATTATGTGACCACCATCAGATTAGTCGGGTGGGGACTGATCTCCACTACGCACCGTGCAGACCTGGACATGAAAGTGAGGAAAGAAGGTGGAGCAGCTAGTCGCCTGTACCATGCCCTTCTGACCTCCTGGACAGGAGGCTACATGAGAAGGGGAGGCTGTGGTCGGTATCTGGAGGGTGATTTTAATCTGCAGAAGACGCACTGAGTCAGCAGTGCTGAGGTCTGCAGCCTGGACACCGGGAACGCTTTCCCACACTCCTCACACTGCAAACACACAATCAGCTGCTGGATTACAGACCTCACACCTGTCTCCCTCACACTAGTATTATTGTTCCTGTTTGGTTGATTTATTTCATCAGCTGTCTGTAAGTCATTGTTAAATACACGATAAGTACTGATGCAAACAGGATCCATAAAGAACTCGGACCTTGAAGATGTGAATCCCAGATCCTTCAGTGCTCCTCTTCTCCATCACCTCTGGAATCTCCTCCATGTCCTCTATGTCCCACAGCCTGACAGTCCCGTCCTACAGCGTGGGAAATCAGTTTGGTGTCAGCTACGCTCCGTAAAGCAGACAGGCTTACGTCCAAATCTTGAGTCCCGGTACCTTGGAGGCAGAGGCCACCAACTTTCTGTCAGCACTGACTGACACATCTGTCACCCAATCACTGTGTCCCTGCAACAAAGACACAACAAAGGCTGAGCTGCTCCTGGTGCGTTTCCTGTTGCAGTGAAGTGAGACTGATTCACCTTCAGGGTCAGAGCCTGGCACAGGGAGGACATGTCCCACAGAGACACTGTCCTGTCGTAGGAGCCTGACAGCAGCAGGTTGGCTGAGGACACATCACATGCAGGTCATCAGGGTGAGTTGAGTTACCCCCCCCCCACACACACACACACACACACAGCTTCTCACCGTCGGCAGAGAAGCTGCAGCAGCTCACGCTGCCTTCGTGGCCTCTCTGCAGAGTCGCCCCACCGCGGGATCTGAACCCTCCTGCCTGCAGATCCCAAAGCTTCAGCGTTTTATCCCATGATGCCGTGCACAGGAAGTGTCCGTTCTTGGTGAAGCAGCAGTCAGAGATGACGTTGCTATGGTTACTGAGAAGGAGCACGAGAGGGAAAACAACAGGGGCAACATAAGAGATAGAGCAAACTGTTCGAGTGCTTAAACGAAGCGTAACTACTCCGTTAAAAGTTTGTCACCTGGCGATGGACACGGTGGTCTTCTGGGCCAACAGGTCCCACAGCTTTATGCTGCGGTCTGAAGACACTGTGGCCACTCGTTGGCTCTGAGGGTCGAACCTGCAGCGGGCGATGGTGGAGCGGTGGTGACCTGGGAGACAAAACAGGAGCAGCATCACTAGAATGTGACTCGTGATAGTGTTGGACCCACTGTGCTGCTTTGGTACCGCTCAGCTGGTGCAGTGTCCGTCCGCTCGCTGCCTCGATGATGTAAACCGCATTCTGAGGATCTGCTGCACAAACCACCAACCGGCCGTCAGTGGAGACACTGCAGGAGGTCAGCAGGCCGGCCTGTCTCGACCGCCACTGTTCAAACAAGCCACAATCAATGGTTTGATCAGTGACGACTCAAACTGTCAGGACTCAACAGAAATATCTGGTTTTCCTTAAATGAATGGACCCGAGGGTTGCCGGTTTGAAACCGTGAGAGTAGTGTTACCAGAATCTGTCCTGTCTCAAGGTCCCAGGCCACAATCTTCTTATCCCAGGACACCGTGATCATCCTGACAGACACAGTGAATACTGAGCGGAAACATCGTCAGGTCCAGACAAACGTTTATTCTACTATAACGTGTAAAAACCCAGGAACTCAAACGTACCATTAAATGACGCACATCTATTTCTATAAAAATATGATTTTCACACAGGTCCTGAACCCAGTTATAAAGTACAGAGGTGAGTCGTGGTTTGAACAAAGGACAACAAGAGTAACATCAGCACCGTTTCCCTCCCCAGGACAAAGATCGGACCAGGAGCAGGTGGGTAACAGTCCAGGAGGTCAGGCCTCTTCCAGTGTTTAGAGTCTCCACCAGGAGAACGCTGAACTACAACAGTGTTGGTGTCAGAGCTGCAGGAAGCTGCTGGTTCTGCAGACTCATGAGACCAAAGCAGAACGAACAAATCGTATATGTCAAGTAGCACAGTATCTGTGAACTGAAGCCCAATAAACAAAAGATCATCACGCAGCAGAACAACCATAAACAACTGTTTCTAACAAAAGACCCCGAGCAACATCTCTGAGCTCAAACTGTTCTGTGTGAGGAAAGAGTCCAAGTAGCCAGAAAAGGAGGTCAGAGCAGTTACCCAAGACACTGGTTGACATGAAAATGTAATATTACTGATAAAAACAGTAAAGGTGTGAGGTTTTCTCGTGCTTTGTTTAACTGGACTCCCTAATCTGGTTTTAGGACGTGTGTTATTGGTGTTTCAGGCCAGTGCAGAAAAACCACAGAACAGACCACGAGTATAAGATGGTAAACAACATCCTTGATAAAATCTACGTTAGTAAAACCAGCTGAGACCTGCCTGTTGCTGTTTGGGATCGGAGCACACTCAGTGATGGTTTTTCCATGAAGGTCATCAAACACGCTCAGGGGTCTGCATCGCTCCACGTCCTGCACAGGTCAAAGAGGGAGTAACTGAACTGCTGTGTGACCTGTGTAGTGTTAATAATCATTCAAAACACAGCATTCTGGATAAAATGTGGTAAAATGAAGATATATCTTTACAGCTCTGCAGGAAATCACAATAACCTGCAAACAGTACATCTCCACCTGTGACTAATGCAGCTGTGTGTGTATGCTGCTGGAAATAAACATCACACATATGAGTGTGTCCACAGCTTGTGTTCTGCAGCAGGTCACTGGTTGTGCCGGGTTTACCCAGAGGATGGCGCTGTGGTCCGCCGAGCAGCTGAGGATGCAGCGGTCGTTGAAGCAGAACCTGGCGGCGGTGACAGTGTCACTGTGAGCCCGCAGCACCTTCACTGGCACCTGCAGACACGTCGACACGTCAGACTCACCTGTCCTATTTCTGAACACAACATGGCTCCTGCTTGTATCGTTCAGATTCTGTGACTTAGCAGAAAACGCTTTCTATTTACATTTACAGTTTATGAGCATTTCTTGTATAGACATGTGCAGAGAAATTGTTTAGGCTTGTCCGAATTAATCCTAATGAAAGGAACAGTTTCGAGTTCTGTTGTACACAAAGAAACGTTGAACAAAAACACACTTCTTCTTTCGTGTGTCCCTACACGCACCTGCAGGCTAACGTTAGCGGCTAACCAGTTGTACCTGAGCTTCCAGACTCCACTCTCCACCTCCTCTGTCCTCATCTTCATCTTCCTCCTCTTCTCCTTCTGAAGGCTCCTCCACCAACCACGGTTCCAGAGTTTTAGACGCCATTGTCGGACCTTTCAGTAACCTTGTACCAAGTCTGTTAGCCATCATTAGCGTGAGCTACAGAGCTCTGCCACTGTTACCATAGAAACGCGCGCCTTTAGTGACGCTTTCAGGAGCTGTGGGCGAAGGAATCCGTTTTCCCTGTCAAATAAAGTAACATTACTTTAAGTATCTAAAAATATCAAAATGATTAGTTTTGACTCTGATGTGAGATATCTTTCATCACATTTTGACTGTTCTGATTTAAATTGCAGATAAATTAAATGAATTATGACGTTAATTAAGATATCTTTATTTAGACTTTTGACTAGTCACAATTTTCTGAAAGGCATCTGTATTTAGTGTGTGGTGAGAGGCTCATTTAAAAACACAAAAGCAGCAGAAAAGCTTTGATAAGTGCAGCTGATCTGTTCTGATCAATCATGTTACACATAGAACGACTTTAATAGACGGTATAAATTTATTCATGTATGCTTAAATGTCCATGTTGTGGAAAAACACTGACTTTTATATTAGTGGAAGTGCTGTGTGGAGCTAACGGACCACTGAATGAGAATCTCCTCTTTCCTGGTTACTTTAAAAATGTACATAAAAAACAAACAAACCAACAGGAAACGCTCAACATTTTATTATTTAAAACAAGAACATTCTTTCTGGGTTGGCCGTCCTCACAGAGGACGAGCTTCCTGCTCATTCACCACCTCTGATGCGATGGGACGCTCTTCAGTCTGGAGGACAGGTGAGGACAGAGAGTACTGGTGATTGGTGAAACCTGATCGGAGCATCTCTAGTTCTGACTTCCCCCCAGATGTAGTTTTTATGAGACCTGACCTTCTGAGCAGCTCGTCTGTTGACTCTCGTCCTCCTTCGGCGTCGCTGTCCTCGGCGCAGCTGTCTGCTCCTTCCGCCTCCTTCCTTCTCTTCTGCTGCTTCGCTTTGCGTTTGTGTTTCTTCTTCTACAGAAACATATTAACATGTTAACTGAACATATTCAGTGAACCAACAGATTCAGCTTTTTCCTCATTCTCACACCTTCTTGTCTTTCTTGTGCTTGTGCTGCTTCTTGTTCTTGTGTTTTTTCTCTTTGCTCCTCTTGCTGTGTTTCTCCTCCTCCCCGGGGGGGCGGCGGGAGGCAACGCCTCCTCTGACTGAACAGAACAAAACGAGGAGACTGACTACACAGCACATGCAGATTCATACAGGAGCATCATCCTGTTAAAATGGAAAATATGAAAAACACTGTTATAAACACGAAGAATGTTGGTTTCCAACCACGTGAATTAACGTTGCACAAGTGACTAAACTAAGTGGTTTTAGCAGTTTTACTTTACAGGACTCAGGAGCTGGACGAGTAAAACCAGCTGCTGCTGGTGACTCACTGAGAGCAGCTGAAGGAGGCGGCAGCTTCGGACCAAACTCCTCCCCTTCCTGTGTCGAGGTTTGAGATGAAACCAGCGCTTTGACATAAACAGAGCAGAGAAATGTCAGCAACACATAACACACACACACATCGCGCACACGTCAATAATCACGTTCCTGAAACTATTTTGGAGAATAAACTGTTTTAGTTTGCATCAACTCTCCGTCCTGCAGCCTCCCTCTGATCTTATGTGGAGTAAATAATTAGGATAAGATTTCTGTGACTGTGTGGTCTTTAACCACTCGCACTAAACACACGCACACACACGCAGGCACACACACACACACACACACGCACACACGCACACACAGACACACACGCGCACGCGCACACACACGCACGCACACACGCACGCACACACACGCACACACACACCGCCATTGTCAGGTTCAGTTTGTTTGACACCCTGATGTGTTCGTCCAGGCTGAAGGTCGACAGCAGAGTCTGAATGTGCTGTGCGTTTGATCAAACACGAACAGTGTTGTGCTGAAGTAGAAGAAGCGTTACCCGTCTGCTGTCTGGGCGTGGAGGAGGTGATGGAGGAGGTGGAGGGGATGTTTAACAGGTTCACAGGTTGTGGATCGACCTTCCTCTCATCCTCCTTTGTGTGGTTTGTGTTCTCCTCGTCCTTGCTCTCTCCCTCTGATGAAGACGAAGACTCCTCATCAGAGGAGCTGGCAAAGATGGCTTTGAACAGGTCCATAGGAGGTCGGCTCTCCTCCTCCTCCTCCTCCTCCTCCTCCTCCTCATCTCCTTCTTTCTTCTCGTCCGACTGCTGCTGATCCACTGGCTTTGTCTGGATCAAGAAGACACAGCAATAATTTCAAAACCTTCTGCAGGGGCCACTACGGGTCCAGAAACTGAGCTGGACTGATCTCAGTTCTACCTTAGTTCTGTTGTTGGGGGTTTGATCGCCGGTGCTGGTCGGGGCAGGTAAGGCAGGTACTGAGGTCTGATCCAGTTTGGTCTCAGAGGTTTGGCTTCGCGCAGCACTGAGCAGCTCACTCAGAGAGTCCTTCTGCTGGTTCGCGTCCTTCTGGTCTGAAATGTCCCACCGAGACTTCTTGCTCGACTCTGGAGGTTTTGGAGGAGCTGAGGACGGAAGAAGGTGACCCGGAGAGAAAAGTCTATGTTTCAGGATGTTTGGAGAGTTCACGGTGCTGCACTGAAACCTGGAGCTTACCTGTCGTCCCCCTGCTCTCGGTCACTGTCAAGAAGTTGAAGATTGAAAACTTATCTCTCTTCACCTTGGGCAGACCCACGAAACCGGACCTGTGAGAGAGACCGCCAGACTTCAGCGCTACCTTGTCCACTCAGAGTATGTGATGGACAGACAGTGACGGCCGTACCCGGGGTAGGGCTCGGGGACGTTGAACCTCCTGCAGAGCAGTTTGTCAGGATGCCACTCCAGCGTTTCTCTGGTCAGTTTCCCAAACATCTTCATCTTAACAGCAGCTTGTTTGTCGTCTGTGTCGCCCTGACAACAACACCACACGTTTACCGACCTCTCTGTGAGCACAGCTCCTCTTCCTCCTCATCATCTGTCCCACAACCAGAAACCTGAGCGTGTTAAAGCGTGGGTCCTACCTCCTGGTCCTGGCTGACCTCCACGGTGTCTTCGTCTTCCTGGTGTTTGGCTCTGGTGAAGCGCGTGGACAGCGAGGAGGAGCTGGGTCTGTACAGGATGGAGGCTCGCACAAACTCGTCCCTCTCTCTGCTGCGCTCCCACTCCGTCATCCCTGGGTCCAGACTCTGCTCCAGGGGGTCTGAGGGGGACGGGGACTCATTTTAATTCAGCAGCTCACGTGTGTGAAGTCATGTCGTTACTGAGCGTCAGACACCAAACAACAAAACATCATCATTAAACGAGCCCCCACCTTTGTGTCCCTGTCTGAGGGAGTTCAGGTACAGCTCGTAGCGCGCCTGTTTGCTCGGGTTCTTCTCAAACGGTCTGAAGGACTGAGACGAGGTCTGGACACCCCTCCATGCTGCCAGAGCCTCCTGCTGCTGCTGGAGGCCAGAGGAGGCCTTAACGCTCTGAGGCTCCAACCCTGCCGACGGCCCGGCTGACTGCGAGGTCTTGAGGGAGTCCGTGGTGCTGGTTCGGGTGGAGGAGTTGCGGAGGCTGAGCAGACGCTCTCTGTCCTCTGGCCTGAGCAGCTCCATGACTGAACTGGGACCTGAGGATGTTAGGGGTCAGGGTTAGGGAGACTCCCAGTAAACTCATCCACTCATCTCTTGCTGACTCTCACCTTGCAGAGTGTCCTCTCCCAGCAGAACCCTCCTCTGACCCGAGTCCAGCTGGTGACGTCCTTGTTGGGGCTCCTCTTTGACCATATGGCCCCTGGAGGTCCTCAGGGCTTCAGCGAGAGCTGGACTGACCCCAGACAGACTCAAACCATCCACTGATGGACGGAAGCCTCGGACCGGTCTGTAATCTTTGGGCAGACAGGGAGGAGGGAAGATCTACAGACGGGTAGAACGCTGTTAGTGACGGTTTTTCCCACAGCGACAAATCAGCACATTCCAAAGATGCTCACGGTTTTTTCCTCAGCTGGGTTTTGGCCCAGAGTGAATCCCTCCAGGATTTTTCCAAGGTATGATGCATCTTTGCTTTTATCTGTGAACAAGAAAGGAATGTGGTTAAAACAGAAAGAACAGAAAGTGAAAGTCACACGTCTCCAGGAGGCGTCACCTCTTTTCTTGGTGTACTGCTGCGGAGCCGTCCAGCCGTACAGTCCGTCTCCAGGCTCCTCTCCTCCCAGCACCGTGTCGTATCTGGACATGGAATCTCTGTGGTACACGTCTTCATCATCATCCTCCAGAGCCCCCACCCCGAATGCCTGCAGGTCAAAGGTCAGCAGCAGTGAGTAGATTAATGACCGTCACTCTCAGTGAAAATCACACGACAAAGCTCACCTGTCCGGCTACTCCTGGTCTCCGTGATCCTCTCTGTGCGTCTCCAAACAGCTGACTCCTCGTCTCAGACTCGGGTCTGAACAGGTCGATGTGTTCAGCTGCTCCTCGGCCCAACAGCGCCAGACTCGGGTCTAGACCGCGGTAGCCCAGACCCTGAACCCCCACTTTGGGGCTGAAGTCCACTGGAGTCACATCTTTGGGGGCAAAGGTCACGTCCTCTGGAGCGAACTCCTCGTCTCCATCGTCCTGCTCAACACAGAGAGGAGGAACATGAACAGACGTTTTCATGTCATGTTAAATGTTCCTGATTCAGACGTGTGTGACTGTGTGTGAAGTTGTCCCATTTTTGTCACCTCTGACTCCTCTGAACCTTCACGTGGGGGGACACAGCCATAAACTTTGGCTCCAGCATCTGTCAGGAGGGAGGAAAAAGTAAATCACATTAAACCTGGTTTCATGACACCAACCAGTTATTTCCAGCAGGTGTCGGAGACGCCTGAAGCGATTCTGTTCACATTGTTCTTCACCTGCGGTTTGAAACCTCGTACGTACCAGTCTGCTGTCTGTGCGCTTTCCTCTTCACGCGCGGCCCGACACCTTGACCTTCTCTCCAGCCCATCTTCCTCAGCAGCTCCACCCCGATGGACGACCTGACAAACGAAACCAACGCACCTCAGCGCAGGCTTACTCTGATTCAGTGGGATGAATGCAGCTCCTGGTTCACAGCGAGCACCTACCTGGCCGGCGCAATCAGCTCCTCCAGCAGCGTGTCTCCAGGAATCAGCGCTGCCTGAGCGTTGATGGCTCTCGCTTTGTCCCTGGTCTCATCTCTGAGGCTGGATGAAAATTCCTGACTGGTGGTGATCTCTCTAGGAGCGATGCCGTGCTCGTCAAAGTCCTGACACACAGAAGAAAACATTTACTTACACGGTTGCTACACACAGACTCAGTCTCTCTCTCTCTCTCTATATATATATATCATCACCTCTTCATCCATGAAGTCCTCGGGTCTGGCATTATGTTTCTCTGCTTTTTGTTGCCGTGACGACACAAAGGTCGACGGGGTCCAGCCTAAAAGACAAAACAGCATTTAGTGTTTGAAAGAACAAAAACACCGTCCTGTAGAGATCCAGACTCTACGGGACCTGAGCTAGTTCTGTGTGAACCAGGAGACACGTCCAGATGCTCGGGTCCTTCCCTGGTGACGTACTGCCAGTTCTGCACATTTTGCACTCCTCAGCCAATAAAACTCAGACTTTGCTTCGATGATCACCCACCTTCTTTGGAGCCGACAGTGTTGAAGTAACCGGCTGAAAACCCCCCGGTGAACGCGCCATGGAACCTCTTGTATCGTCCCTTCTCGTCCTTCACCGTCTGCTCGTGGAGCGGGACAGGCTTCTTCAACGGTTCGTCTGCACACAGGACAACAGAACATTCATTCATCAGCACGTTCTGCCACATTCAACGAAGCCCACGAAGTCTGTGTGAAGTTACCTCTAACATCATCACACTGTTATGAGAAGTTTTGTTCTTTTTTTACTTGTTCACAGGCTCAGACAAATGTACAGATTCATCGGGACCCGTGACCAGTACTTTCACCGTAAGGGGCAAAGTAAAAACGATTTGGACAGAAAAATCATTTTTAGCTGAATGCACAAATACCAATTCTTAAAGGGTATTAATGACAAATCTACTGCTGCATATGTTCAGCTGGTGTCCACGACTAAATAAATACACGACATTTACAATGAGTCTGGAGCAGAAACCAGGAGCTAGTCCAGCAACTGTGAGCCGTTCGTTAGCTTAGCATCCTGTACTGACCCCTGCAAACAGCGCGGCTCTTCTCTTCTACATTAAACAGTCCAACTACAGTTAAAGCGCCAACGACGCGATTATTTAAGTGTTTAAATTAAGCCCACCTTCTTCCAGAGGCTCCAAAGGAGTCCCGTAGTTCACAAAATCCTCGTCGCTGTCACTGTCCGACGCCATGTTTTCACTACAACTACGGTAACCGCAGAAGGCCAAACGCAGCAACGGATGGCGCGTGCTATCTCAGTGAAACAGCGACATCCCGTGGTAACTACACGTATAACACAGGTAAAGGTACAGTTCACCCCAAAACACATTTACACGTGTTTACAGAGGACTACATGTGCACCCAGAGACCTTTTTTCTACTATCGGACTTAATGGGAAGTTAAAATGTAAAAATATCTGAGTTTTTTGGTCTCTATTACATTTCCTCTTTTTTAACATTATCAGTTGTTTTGTACATATGATTCAGTTTTGGACACCAGCTGCAACAATAGAAACGAGTGATTTTAATAAAAGAGACTGTAGTAAGCTCTAAAAAATAACATGAATTATTTAATTGAAAGTTGAATGTACAGCATAATCATTTCCATTTACCTTCACTGACACACAGATGTCTCGAGACCTGAACAAACAAAACCACCACACTCTGTGATGGAACAGATGTCTTATCAGCACATGTTCTATATAATTATAAAGTTATAAATTCATATTGTCACAGATATTTATAATAACACAGAACAGGTCAGGACACGTTTTAGACATAGTACAGTTGATACTGTATTCAGATAATTATATTAATGGATTTCTTGTATGCTAGTGAGCCGTGTCATTTCCTCTGCAGCCTCTGAGGAGCTGAAGCTTCGTCCAAAGCACACAACAGTTTGTCGTATGTTTTCTTTGAGCCTGATATCACTCACCCCCCCAGTGATCTATAAAAACTCGTGCTGCCCCACACAAACCAAACTCCTGGCTCAGCAGAACGCTGAGGCCTCGTAAAGATCCAAATCTGAGACCCCCACGACTCCACAGAAAACACAGAGCCCCCTCCCTGCTCTTCGTAACACGAGCAGGCTGCTAAACTTCAGGGGTTTAAACTAACTGGACCTGGACACAGCTGAGGGTGGTGTAATCTGGGACAGAACCAGGACGGACCAGGGCCAGTCATGTGAGGGACACGCTGCAGCCTACATATCTATATCAGCAGCTTTAGTTGTTCTGTTTGTTGCTCTCTTCATTGTTTTTTACACAAACATAAAAATCTTTTTAATCTGACTGAAACATCATCGGCGCTGAAGTTTCTTTCCTGTCTGTGACCACGAGGTGTCAGCGTCTGCTCACACTTCACAAACGTTTAAACCCCGTCTGTCAGAAAATGTTCCTTTGACACTGATTACTCTGCAGAAACAGAACAATTCACACGTCGGACAGTTTGATTCGTGTTCTCACTTTGCAGTACTTGTACTTAAGTTTTTCTTTAGCCATGTGTTAGTGTGGCACCACACGTCACTCCACACCTCTGTCTCACACACACACACTTCCATTGTGTGTTTTATGAAGAGACCCTGCAGAGTTAACTCTCACACAGTGCATGCTGGGACATTTGCTGCAGCTGACACATAATATTTTTGTAGCTTCTAACCACTGCCGTGGCACCTGAGTTTCCCCTCAGGTGATCAATAAAAAGTCACCTCACCTCACCTCACCTCAACACACCCTGGACGAGGACGTCGCGCAGAACGGCAGGACTCAAGCTCCACACCTTTCATTCCTAAAGAATAAAAGAGTGAGTCTGCTGTCATCCAGCATCAGCGGAACATCAGTGCGTTACCTACAGGAGCCGTCCCAGCTGTCATCGGGCGAGAGGTGGGGGACACCTGGACGGGTCTCCCGTCCATCACAGGCCGAAACATACGCTAAGTGTATATTCACCTAACAAGCTGACTGCAGGTCTTTTTACTGTTCTATTAAAATGTTAAAGCTGTTAATTAATGAAACTCCACCTTTTTCAGAAGGAACACATGGTTCATATATTATTGCTTGTTACATACGTACGGTAATAATACACAGTAATGTACATCTGACTTTGTTACAGTCCCACTGTGCTGATATTAACCTGAGCAGTGAAAACCCGTCCACCTTCAGCTCTGTATGAAAAACTCCATGTGTGAAGTTTGCTATCCTGAAACGACCTGACGCTGTGCCGAAGCAAAGGATGAGCGCTCGTCTTCTCCTGCCGGTTCTGTCCTCGGGTCGTGTTGGAGCAGAGTTACACCGCCTGAGCTCTAAATGTCATCATGATGCCATAATGCAGAGCCGTCTGAAATATTAAAGAGACCAACGATCAGGCTGCTGCTCAGAAACTCATGACTAAAGCATTAAGTGCTGCTTCTGATCTGCCTCTGCAGGCCTGCTGCATGAGGCAACACACTGCAACCCTCAGTCAGTGTGTGGAGGCAAGGCATGGAGGTGAGGAGGTAGGAAAGGAAGGAAGGGAGGAAGGAAGGATGTCAGGGAGCAGGCACTGAAATGGGGGAAACAAGGAAAATTAAGAAAGATGTGGAATAAACGAGAAAGAAGAAAAAGAAGAGATGAAATAGAAAAGAAAAGAAGAGGAGGTGGGGATGAAGGAAAGACACTATTTGACAGGATGGAGGGAAGGAAGGAAGGATGTAGTATAATATGAGAGAGAAAGGTACAGACAGAAGGAAGAAAGGAAGTGAAGTAAATGAGGAGGTAAGGAAAGGATGGAGGATGAGATGAAAGGGAAGAAGGAAAGGAGAGAAGCGCCCACGTCCGGAGGTTTAACTTCTCACAGTCAGAACGTGTGGCGGGACAAATGTGAAAAGAGGCTTTTGTGGGCGTGTCATGAAGCTGTGAACATGTTTCCTCGTCTCTAGTTTCCTCTGTGGAGATCTTACAAGCCTCCCCCCTCCCTCGGCCCCCTCCCAGCAGAGCAGATAGTGCAGCACGGCTGTTCATCATCAGCCCCCCTAGAAGAAAACAAAAATTCAGAAGGTGGGGGTAAAAACTGGAGCAGAGGAGCTGCCAGCTCCGATCTGCACTGGCGGAGGAGGGATTCTGGAGGAGTTCTGGACAGTGAGGGGGGGGGGGGTGATGGAGACAGGATGTGGAGGCTGCAGATCCAGGGGAGCAGTGGCCGTTTGACCAGGTCCAGGAGAAAAGTGAACTCTGTGGTTCATGGCTCCTCTCAGCCGCCATACTTCAGTTTGTATTAGTACTACTACTACTACTACTACTACTGCTAGTTGATCATTTGCGTTTGTGATGTTAACGTCAGCTCCTGCTGGTTTGAGGATTCGATCCTGTTTTCACCCGTCTCTCACCTGACTTCTCTGTCCTGCAGTTAGAAAAGCTGAGCTGTTTATGTGGACACGTCTGGCTCCAGTTTGCTTCTTGTGTGGGTTGAAGAAACAATGAGGGAGTGTTTTTTTCTTTCTATCTCCTCCAGTTCATAACACATCTGATATTTGAGTTGTTTGTCCTGCTGTCGGCAGCCGTCAGTCGGCCAAAATCCTCAACTGCCTTAAAGTGTAGAAAGCAGCTGGAGAGGGAGGTTTCATTTCAGTTCGAAACAGCCGGACTCTTGGACAAGACAGTGATAGAGGGAGAACTCGTGTACAAGTACAACAGTACGAAATACTCTGCTACACCCACTGCATTCAGAGTTTAGTAATAGGATTATTATCAAAACAGACCAAAATACCAAACGCAGTATTAATAATGTACTAAAGTACAGAACATGAGTAAACTGCAACTTACTTTGACTGTCCTAAAGGTTGACTGTGGACTAGAGACACTCTATGATGTGGATTTGTCCTCCTGTCCCGTTACATATCACAGTCTTCCAGGATATGAAACCCGGGACAAAACCAAATGCCTGAGAGCACAGTGACAAAGAAAACAAAAGAAAAGAGAACAGAATTAGTATCAAATCTCCAGATATCTCGAGGAATATTCCAACAGATCATCCATATATGTAGGTTTTCACAAACCTGTGACACAGCATCTATTCAGCAACTGGAAACAACTGTGCCTTTGGTATTCTAACACTTTGAACGTTTTGGGTTTAATGTTCAGGAAACAGGGTTCTGTAGCAGTAAATCCGGTCCGTTATGTTTGCATCACTGTGTTCTTATGAGTCCGTTGTGCTCAGGATTCAACAAGCAGTACTTTGTTGTAAATGTGAACGTTAACTGTCTCTGTTTAAACGGCCTTAACGCTAATATTTACCCCTTTCCCTCTGTCTTTATATTATAATTTGGTCTGCGTACACAGACACGTTTTGCACTACTGGACATGAACCCGGGCCAACAGCTACAGCACAAAGAGCCTGTTTGTTGTACTCGCTTGAACAGTGTTAAAAAAATGATTAGTTCACTAAATGAACAATCTGTTGACAGACTAAACGTGGACGTGTAAACAGTCTGATCTTCATGCACCTGACAGGTGACAGAATGAATGTTACAAATATATTAGCAAATACCCATCCAGTGAAGTTAATGGAGAACCCCAGGGCTCTGTTCTTGGTCCCCTTTCTATGAATACGTTTGGTGTTGACACGTTTATGTAGCTGTAAACCTTCTACAGAGCTGAGACAGACAGTCTCTGTTACAGATATCTGGCTGAGCCTTTGCTTGCGTCATACGTGGGCTCGTCTAACTCTGCTGCACTGACAACACACAAACATACATGCTGTGCTTTTGCAGGACTTCCAATTAATGATCAAATCCCTCAGCTGCCGTCCTCACTCTCAGTCTCTCTGGGAGAAATATAATCATGTAAAAAGTGCTGTGCAGCTGAAATAAAGAGAGGTGGAGACTTTCTGGAGGGTTCAGGCTGTTCTGCAGTGATTTCTCTGCTGGGATTAACACAGCAGAACGTGTGTTTATCTGATCTCAGAACAGCCAGTGTTGGTCCAACAGGTCAACACAACCTCTGAGGGAGACGCGCTGCTGCAGAGAAGTCGCAGTGCAACTGAATATTACATTTGACTTGGCAAAAGTAAACAGCAATAAAATTATGGCTGCACAAAATGTTGGACAAATTCCCCGTAGTTGGGAGGTGGAAGTTTAACCCAAAGTGTGCATATGTGCCAAGTATTTGGTTTCACTGGAGAATGTTTAGGGCACTTTTGGACCTGCTAAAAATCTGGTGCAGGGTAAGTTTGGTAACCAAAGAGGGATGATAATCTCAGAGACACACCACCGACAGTGACACCTGCTTCAGTCTGTGTTTGACCTCTGACCTCACTGCAGGTAAAAGGTTTGGAACTGAAACAGAACCAGTTAGAGTCTCAGAAACGTCTTCATTCCAGGTGGATTCAACATCAGGTTTGTTTGTTCACCTCTGCATCGTCTTTGTCCGGCCCACAGCTGGATGTGCTTTTGTTAAAGAATAAAAAGAAAGTGAAAGAAAACTCACAAGGGCTAACCAGTGCGCACACACACACACACACACACACAACGCACACCAAACCAGTTGACCCCTGCATGACCCAGGCCCCTGAGTCCAGGTTAAGGTGGGTTTAAAATGGTGTGTTTGAGCTCTAAGCTGACCTCAGCAGTCATACGGTGGGACTGGAGCTGTGAACATGTCACCTGAACAAACAGCCCACTGTGGGTTTCTGTCAGCCGCTGCAATCACATGCTCGTTCCCCTCACTTTTACAGGAGATTAAGATGGTGCAGGGGATTATCACAGATCAGGCTGCTTTACGTTAGAGTGCCTTCGTATGGGAGAACGTACACGCCACTGCAGGAATGTAAATCCACACAGTCTGTACACCTGAGAACCAGCGTCCATCAGTGCGGGAGCAGTGGGAGAGAGAGCGTCACAGAAAAAGAATTGTTGGAGACAATTACAGATTAGTGATGAATATCAGAGACAACTAATCATCAGAGATTACTGTGAAAACAACTGATGCTTATGATTAACTATCACAGTTCACTGAACAGTTATTTGGGTTCGCCCCAGCCCCCCCGTCAGATACTGTTAATTATTGGATTATGATAAAATACCTATTTACATATGTAAGAAGTATCTACTCTATCAAGGATCATATTTTCTGTGAAGGTTCTCACGTCATGACTAGATTAGAAATAATCTTAGAAAAAGTATTTTCGCTGCAGTGGCCTAAAGAAACACCTCAATCTGTGTCTGACTCCACTGAGGTCGGTTCCACTCTGAGATCGATGGCCGAGGTCAAAATGACCCGTTGATGTGGTTTTATCTTCACAGATAAGTTTCAACACAGCACGACAGACCTCATCATCCAGCCAATCACAGAGCACGAAGTGCTTCAGGTAACTGAGATCAAACCTGCACCTTAAAGGAAACGTTACTGTCGGCTGGTTAGGGAGTTAACGGAGGACACAGAGACGTAGTGAAGGACAAAAGAGCTGCAGTAACAGAAGTGGCAGTTTAACAACTAGGAGGCAGTAGAAGAAACAAGAAGCTCGGAGAGAAACAGGGGAAGGAAAGGAGTAAAGGAGGTACAGATGGGAAGATGTTTCATGTTGAAATGGGGCCGACGACCTCGAGCTGATGGAGACTCCTGACAGTCCAACACAACAGGAAGTGAATGGGCAGGACAGACAGAGACCCGATGGCTTCATCCCTCAGTGTGAAACTGTTAAACTGCAGGTTGTTGAACCCGCGGGGTGGACAGGGAGCAGCTGGAACGAGACACGGAGGAACAGCAAGTGTTTCTGAGCAGCTTCTTCATCCTCATCTCAGCAGCACAAACAGAAATCGTCATGACACGTCACAGTGTTCAAGACCTTACACAGATTAGAAGGAGGAGGAGGAGACAGTGCAGAGGAAGAAGAAACCGACGAGGACCTGGGCAGGTTGGTAGCACCAGGAACTACAGCTCCAGGGTGGAGGGAGGAAAGATACGGAGAGAGAGAGGACACAGGGACCCAGAGGACGAGGAGGTGAGAGTAAAAACACACAGTTCTAACTGAATAGAGTCCCTGTTGGTGTCCAGGGCAGCAGCACTAGTGAATCAGCACAAAAACAAACTCTCAAGAAGCAGGAAGTGGTTTCTCTGACTTCCTCTTTCAGGTTCAGCAGCAGAAGAGGCGACGGAGGAGCGAGGAGGCACGCGGGCTCGCGCTCGGCCCTCGCAGAATCCTCTTATGGACCACGTGCCGTTCGTCACCGCTGCACAATAACAGTCCCAGTTATATAAGCAGAGCTTTCAACCGTTCCAGCAGCTTTAAAGGCTTCTGTCTGTGTGGAAACAATGGCCCACGTCAGCGGCGTGATGCAGACGCCTGAACGTCACAAAGCACCTTCAGCAAGCCTGCATTCATCGGAGGCAGCACCATCTGTCCCTCAGCTCCTCCTCCTGTTCCAGAAACCGCCAACAAACATTTCATTATTAAAGGTTTTAATGACTTCAGATGTTCACCTGACCGTGACGGTGTTTGTGTCAGCAGCAGTGAATCACTTAGAGTCTCTCTGGGTCAGTGTCTCTGGGGGCTTCTCCTCGCCTCCTCTTATCGTCTACTGTCGTGTCATAAGGGAGAGATTACAGGTGATTTATTTCATAAACTCTGAATCTAGAATTGAGGAAAATTATTTTCAGCTGCACTTTAACCACATGTCTCCACAAGTATGAACCAAAGGATAATTATCAGGCATCACACGGCTCAGGAATCGCTGTTACAGAATGTGACACTGGTCTCAGGACTGTTAGTCGGGAATCGTCCAGCTGCTCAGAATCTTTTCCTGTGCGGATCATACACAGTACTCACGCTCTGTGAAAGATCGCTCTAAAGGTAAATGTTTTTCTAAATTCATTTTATCTGCTTCTTTTTCTTCCTCACGTGAAACGGCACCCTCTGTTGACGGCCCCACACCAGACAGAACTTTGAGATGAAACCAGGAGTGGAGCTGCTGGTTGTACTCTCATCCATCATCAGCGCCACCAACATCAGTGGGCTGATGTTTGACCTTTGGCCTTCTGCGGGTGTTTAGAGGTGCCAATGGTGAACGTTACTCAAGCTTTAAACATCCACGTAGACAATTCTTTTCCTCTTTGTTTTCCCCCAGAGGTGGAAAATGGACTTTATTAAGTAGTGGAGTGGAGACCTCAGCACGCTGCTGTGGACACGAAGACAGTGACGGTCACAGACGTTTGGTTTGATCGTTTCATGTACTGTAACGAGACACGTTACAGAAAAGCTGTGATTGGTCAGAGATTATCGTGACAATAACTGGAGCAAGAAGTCGAATATTTGTGTGAAACAGGATGAAATGAAATACTTCTTGCACCAGCACTTGCACTGTGTTCCTTTCTCCTGTGGGTTCTTCTCCTTTGTTCCCTCTTTCTTCAGGCTGGTTCCCCTGTGCGTGCACTGGTGGATCCTTTATTTAGCCCTTCTTCATTTTTGTGTAGGTGACGGTTCCCTCAGACACATGACAGACAGATAAACAACACAGACACGTGAACAACACCACGTCAAGACAGAAACATCTAGTCCCACATTACCAAGGTTCAAGGAAAGAGTTACTTACCACTGCGACTACGGCCGTGAACCTGAGACTAAGACAATAATTCCTCGGTGTGGGCCTTTTGTGTTGTGTCTCTGTAGTTAGGGTTAGGGTTAGGGTTAGGGTTAGGTCGTGCTTCTAGGCAGCTGGCGTAGAAATGCTGTGACTTTGATTTCACTCTGACAGTTTTCTGATGTTTGCCTCGTCTTGGACGTTAAACGTGTCTTTGTTTGTTGTTTCGTGTATCTGCTGTAGTTGTGCGTCTCTTTGTGAACATTAAACCTCTTTCATTCTCATGCTTTTCTAATTTCTCTTTGTGACCTGATAGTTTGAGAAAACGTATGTTCACATATGAAAACATTTGTTTTCTAATTCTGTTAAAAACTATAAAGTCACAATTAAGTAATGATGCAAAACTAAATGAGGAACAACAGTTTGATACGTGGACATCAGGCCCTCGTAGAGCTAAAGTGTTTATTTTGTGACGTCCACATGTGTCCTGGGAGGATAAATAAGACACATTAGCAGCTGAACTGATTTCTTTGACGTTTCCTGTTGAGTGCTGAGAAGCAGCAGCTTCTCGTACACCTCCAGGTCTCCAGGGAATTTACGCCTCAGATAAAGAAGCGCACTTAATGCACATTGCTTCACTTTCTGGAAAATCTTATCAGGACCTGTGACCTGTAAACTTCAGCGCTCACAGGGAAGAGAAGGGTAACGATGACACCGGCTCATAAATCGAGGAGATGAAGTCGGAGAGGTCTGTCCTTCTGTGAGCGATCTAAAGGATTAGAGCCCAGTTTCCTCCCTGCAGACAAATGCTTCTAACATTTCAGCAGCTTCTGTTCCTGGAGACTGATGTGGGTCAGAGTCCCGGACACACTGACCGTGGCTTCTTCTTCGCGCTCTGTCTTTGTTTCATCCATGTCTTTCTGCTCGTGTCTGTCCTTCTCTTCTCAAACTGTCCAGAGACGCTGTGGTGCGGTGAAGTGCCACAGATCCTGGGTTCACATCCTCGCTGTCCTGGTTCTTCCCGCCTGGGGACAGCTGTGGTTCTTGGAGCAGATGATGCATTTACTGACTCAGTGAAAAGCAGGATCTCAGACCTTTGTTTTCTGTGTTTACCCACATTTCAGGACTGCAATAGTTTTACTGGTACAATATGACATGAGTCTCATTTCAGTTTCAGTTTGTCTTGAGTTTAGATGAGTTCCTTGGTCTCAGTTCTCCTTCTGCTCACACTGGTGCTATTTTTAAAACCAGTCGTGCTCAGTGTCTCTGAAAACAATCGAGCAAACTTCTTTTCAATTTACCTGAAACTCTCTCTGTACAGGAAGGTTTCAGCTCAGCTCAGTTGTGTTTAGTTGTGAATAGTTTGTGTGTTGTTGTCGAGCCCGCGCGTCTCAGTCGACAGTAATAACTTGTTGGTATGTTGTTGTCATGTGGTAATGTCGCTATAACCGCAGCTTCATTTAAAAAGTAGGAAGTTTTACCACAATAATGTAACTCTGAAAAAAGAACCAGACCCAGCCTGCTGTCGCATTATGGGCTGTTTGCACTAATAAATAGTTTTCTATCCACAGTGGATCAAATGAGGAAAAGATGACACTTCAGCCCCTTTCAGCTGCGAGTTGTGGTTTTAGATTTTCACTGTGCAGCAGAGGTAGAAGAATCCTGTTGTGTTTCTAGATGGAACTCTAATAAGTAATGATTTAACCATTAAAATACACCTTGTAACTTCACTTTGTGCCACTGCAGGATGAATATTTGCACTTTTTTTTATCACTTTTCTTGGATGGATTCACCTGTTGGAAGGTGGAGCTTGTTGAAACTAACCAGGTCAAAGATGATTTCAGGCTCAAACACATTTTTTTCAGAGCTGCACGGTGAAGTTTAAACACAACACAAACAGGCCTCAGACAACTAAACCTGTTGTGGCCGTCTGTTCTGTGACACGAGACAATTACCTGGCTGAGCCCATAATGACATAATCTGTTGCCGTGGTGACGCCCACATCACATGAGCCCCGCCGCAGTGCACCTGTGCAGGTAACAGTCTGCATCACATCGTTGTCACAGCATCACACCTCCAGTGCGTCCAATTGTGCGCCAGCATTCCTGGACCCCACCCTGTGCCCCTCCTGCTGCCTCGCTCTGATTGGCTGCCGGCCCTGCCCTTAATTATCTCCTCATCCATCAAACCCCGCCGTGATGTGACAAGGTAATTACTGGTTCGAGAGTCGCACAACAGGACTCAGAGTTTTATTGATTCAATCAGTCAGCGGATTAAAGAGCTTTTCAAAGAGGAGCTGCCGGGCCTCGCTCACAGGAGTTTATTTGTTTTCCACAGATTGTTTCTGCACCACAATTATAGCTCTGGGCTGGAGAGAACACTCTGGTGATTTACCAGGACCGCGGTGAACCGCAAAGCAGCACATACAGCAGATGACAAGATCATGAAAACACTCGGAGCAGCTGAGAAGCGGCGATTCGGTAGTAATGAGAGCAGTAAACAGTCTGGGCTGAAAATCCTCCAGCAGCTCTCACATTTCCTCCTCATTGTTTCACGGTTTTTACTATTTAAAGGCTCCTGAGTGTTTGTTTCTGTGTTGATCACAGACTGGCAGTCAGCAGCAGTGGATTAGCAGAGTTTCTAATTCCAGCACAAACATGCAGAGCAGGTAAAACGTCCACACACAGCACAGAGCTGTCAGAGAAGGAGGCCTGAGAAAGCCAGAGAGGGCAGCGCGCACTGGGGGACAAACAGCGAGTAAAAGGCCTTAAAAAGCTGCTACGACATGACACTTTTTACAGGAAACTCTGTGTGCAGCACAGGAGCAGGTCACACCAGGTTCTGCTGGCCTGCTCACAAATGTTCTGGTTGGGTCGAGGGGTGCGAGTCGTCCCATAATCTGCTCTGCCAGCTTAACAGACTAAAGATTTGAGACTTACGTCCTGGTTTGTATCAACAAACAGTTTATAATAAAACGTGTGAGGAACCATTAATGTGTATGTTTTATGTCTCCCCATAAACCTCCAACAAGTCAGATCTGATCAAACGTCCAGTGTTTTGTCTCTTTCCCACTTGTGAGTGTTCCGTCAGGCAGAAGTTGTGGGTAACTGGTTCTCCTGGTATCAGGTTCCTCGCTGAGACCGAGGCGACGTAAAAACACTGCGCACGATTTCGCAGACTCCCAGAAAGATG
>JAUMHJ010000017.1:354732-362232 GCA_032361105.1 Microctenopoma lineatum | reverse complement strand
TAGACATTTGCTACGACACAGATGTTACCTGACTGCACGTCCTCCTCATCAGATGAGCTCGTATCATCAGTGTGTGGATGACAAACCACCCAAACCCGCAGAGTCCATGGGACCCAGTCCCTGTGGGAGGACTGGAGCTGTTGTTGAGTTAGTGTTTACTCTGTATGTGGGAGACAATAGTGGTGAGAGCAGCCTGTGATTATGCTGTAGTCACATCTGTATGTTCCCTGCAAAATGAGCTGATGGTGAAACCCAGTTTTACCTCTGTCAGCTGAAAGACCCCGGGGGTCTCTGCTGACCGCCCTGACCAACACTGTGGTGGACACTCAGCACTTTTCACACAGGAGGTCATTCTGTGAGGAGCACTGTAAAAAGTCACGGGTTCTTCTTTTTTAATGTCTCTATTTTACTCGACTCAGTCTTAAAATACATGTTTAGAAAATTTCCTGTGAAGCGGTTTGAAGGTTCCAGCGTTGGGGGAGAAACTAAACTGGCTTCACACAGGAAGAAGCTGAACTGGTTCATCTGGTTTGGTTCATTAAAGCTTCTTAGAAAAATATTTCTGATATTACTAATATTAAAATGGAAAAGAAAAGAGTCCCGGCGGGGCACCAAGAAGTTCTCTGAACATCTACTCATAAATAATCATCAACACCATGACTCACTGGGGCTGTTTGGCTCCTCCTAGTTCACACCTGAGTCCAAACACGTGCTTGTGTCAGAGGCAATAAAAACCCTTCCAGATGTTTCCTACATATGACACTGATGACGACACAGTGGATTGACCTCTAAACTTCGCTGAGTTGAGTCCCTGCTCTCAGAGATTAACCAGGTTGAAGTGAAGGTTAAGGATCACGCTGAGTGAAAGGGTTCGTCTGTGATGGACCGGATCATCAGCTGGACGAGGATCAGAACCTTTGTGGTGTCATGTGTCCTTATGACAGCATGTTGGGATCTGACAAACACCCGAATCAGTCAAGGTAGGGAGGTCCGCAGCTGGAGGCAACCGTCCAGGCCGGGTCGGTGAGTTCTAAATTTAGCCTGGTGTGGTGTCAGCAGGAACATGACTGAGAGTCACAGGGGAGGAAATACCAGACAGCACATGACGCTATCACTACCAGACCGACTTCTGATACATTTATTCAGAGATAAATCCTCCTCCTTTTCCTCCCACGGACCCTAAACGTCTTCCTCAAACCTTCAGGACGGCATTTTAGATTCTGCTGAAGCTGCAGAGGAACCGACCCGTGGTTTTACTGAATGACTAAAACATTGTCCTCTTTCTCTCCTTATATTACTACTATTTCACTGCTCCTCAAACATAAATGATTATTAATGCATTAATAATAACAGTTTATTTTTCTGTACTGACGGGAAAAGTACAGACCAGAGTCCAGAAACCTCTACTTAATACATCTAATTAAAACTAATTAAAACTAGATGTGATGTTTGTTTTATGCTGGATTTCAATTTCTAATCACACTTCCTCTAAAAGCTGAAAACAATCACACACACAGGAATCTAGGGAAGGAGGCACAACAGGGAATGAGAAGAGGAGTCAACACTCTGTGTGATGTGTCCACTGCACTGAAGTCGTCTCACTGTCCAGAAACCTCTCGAACAGCCAATCACAGCCCACCTGACTCCCTCAGAGAGCCCCAGAGGGACGAAGAGGAGTCTAAAAGCTGAGCATATAAATCTACGCTTTCTCACAGTTCTGTTTTCAACACTGTGGAAGCAGGTTTTCAGTGGAGCTGAGAACATGAGAACACATTTAACATTATAAACAAAAAGCAGATTCAGGGATTCAGGGCTGTTTTTAACATTTGTGGATAAGAGTTTATTTGTTCTATTTCAAATCTGGCATCAATCAACTGCAGGAAATGATTGGACAAAACCAAAGACGGATCTGTTTCTTGGCCTGCTGCATGCTCCACATCTCGGTGAGGACAGAGGATGCACAGGAACACACACACACACACACACACACACAGGGTGTACGTGGGAGAGAAAACTACAGGTGAATTTTGACGTGGCTGCAGGGTGAAAACTCTCCACACTGGGAAAGTGAAATAAGTTTTGCTTCACGTGACAGAGCCGGTGAAACTTTCAGACTTCTCCTCGTCTCTGAGCGGAGCAGCACTGCACTCTCAGCTCAGATGATGACAGCAGCTGAAATCCAGAGAACAACTTTCCCAGGTTTCCCTGAAGCCTTTTTGGGCACAGTTCACCTCCCGAGCAGCAGAGGAGGAATTATTTTCAGCGGCTTCTGGGAAAATGCAGTCTTAAAGGATTAGTTTTCATGATATGTGTGTGAAGTTCCTGTTAATGTGGGACATGTGTGTTGACTGTACGGTCCGAGTGTTGGAGCCAAAAAAAGCTCCGAGCTGGAGCGGTGCCCCCGGTCCGATTGTTGTTCGGTGCACAAAGACGGTTATTTTTACTGGCTGGAGATGATGATGATGAACGAACTGAACTGAAGCAGCAGGTCATGCTAACGCACCGCTGAAACACATGATGCATGGTGGAGTCTACGCAGCAGATGAACTGGGTCACTGTGTCCTCTGCTCACCGTAGAGAGTGATGATGGAAGGTGCAGCTCTCTCTGAGAACCTCTGGCTTCAGTCCAAACCTCAGCGAGTACTGTGGCCTCCGTCCAAAACACATTTAATGTGCGGCTATGCAAACGGAGGCAGTAGCGGCAGCGGAACACACGCCACCATCCGGTTTGAACACGTCAGCAGCGTGTGTGGTTGTCAGGTGCGTGGAGCCGGGTTAGTAGGGCCCTGGTCTCCTGCAGTGACTCGTGCTTCAGCCTAAACACGCCCCACACTCGCCCTGCTGCTGCAGCATGGAGTCACCAGAAGAGCCGGTTCCATTTAGGTCGTTTCCACTGCAGCAACTCACTAACCTAAACCTGAACCAGGAGCAGACTCCGGGTCCAGTCCTGAGGAAGCTGTGTCCGTGCTGACGTGATTTAACAGCCTCCACAGCGTGTGGTTAATGGACGCTGTGTGAGCGAGGAGCGCCTTTGTCCTGCACGCTGCTGGTTCCGGCGGTGGAAAACATTTAGCTAGCTCTTCCTTAGTGTCCCTTCTCCTCTTTCCCACAGGTGGAGAACATGACTGTGATGATGGTGTACCTGGTAGCTCAGTGGGTTAAGCGTCAGACTGCGATGTAAGAGGTCGCGGGTTCGAACCCCGTCTGACTCCTAATCCATCCCCTACCAGGTGTGTCCCTGAGCCAGACACCCAGCGCTAGCTCCCTGTAAGTCGCTTTGGATAAAAGCGTCTGTCAAGCAGAGTAAAGTAAAGTAAAGTAAAGTAAAGTAAAGGTGCTGTGATGGAGGCCAGAGTCACTGTGAACTCCAGGGAACTCTGCCGTCTGCGGTGAAATCCCACTGAGCTCTGCACGCGTTTAACCAGTGTCTGCATCTAAGGTTCAGTGGCCGATGTTTCCAGCTGTTGCACTGGGCTGCTGTTGTGCCCTTGAGCCAGGCGTGGCGTCTGCACGCTAAGGTGCATCAAGTGTAAACAGGCCTGGTCGTAGATCAGTGATCCGTTATGACTTCCTGAGAACTGTGTACGACAGGATTCAGCCACTTCCCGAGTTCCACGGAAACAAACCTGCATGCGTGACCAAACTAATGTTCACTGAGTCACTGACCACATATTTATTTAATGTTTGTGTGTGTTCCGTGAGAAATATTCCATTTCTGGATTTTCCATATGTAATAAATATGTGCAGACACACGAAGCACGCACCAGTGCCGAGCTAATATTTTCCAGTTTTACAATAATTAATCAGACGAACATTCAAACACCTCAGCACAGAGAAACAAATCCAGTCCGACAGGCTGTTTCAGGGAAATGTCCAAACATGATGAAATAACAACCTGTGGTGTCTCCGCTGCTACACACACACCACACAGCTGATGACACACCTACTGTATGTCACTTACGGTCATGGGTGAGAGGGCACGGGTAGCTGGAGGGAATGAGAGACATGTCTGCGTGGAGCTGAAGGTCGACGTGCTGGAGACGCATGAATCAGCTGAACGACCTCTTTTGATTAAAACACGACGTCATGTGGGACAGAAAAACAAACCAGTTTTTCTCTGTCGAGAGTTTATTAATGGAGTTTTGTGTCACAACTTGTTCGAGCTGAAGTCACAACCAGACACAAACGCTGTGCTAAACGAAGCCTGAGAGTGGGACGTGTATGCGATGCAGCGTCTCCTGGTCCCAGACCGTCAACATTCACATCCAGACCAGATCTGAAGCTCGCCACGTGTGAACACTAAGCTGCTGGTTACAGCGTGTTCAGGAGTTCCTCCACACACGTCCAGCACACGTGAGGCGTCCTGGTCTGTCCTCTGACCTCGTCTCATGTGCAGAGACGTGAGATGTGATGTCATGTGATTTGCTCACTGTCCTCGGACCTCGCTCACTTCTAACTACGACTAACTACTGCCAAGCTGGTGATGTCCTACTGACACTAATACTCTTCCGTCTTTGCGCATGACGCTGGCGGCTGCGTGATCATGTGTCACTGTTGCATGTCCGCCCATGTTAACGGTAAGCGGATTAAGACCTGCTGTGCAGCACATCACTTCACACCTGACAGGATGTGGGCAGGGTGGGGGGGGTGCAGAGGAGCTGGACGAAGCCAGCGCGTCGGGGCGCGGCCCAAACGGACCGAAGCAGACAGCACTCGGCAACAAACATGAGTCATGGGGAAAAGACAGGAATCCTTACAGTAAGCGTGTTATTTGTCTTCAAACAGTGAGTCACAGCTTCACCTGTCTGTTAATTAATTTCTCATTGGACCAGTATCTACGTTCAGTAAATATATTTCTGAATGTGTCAACATTATTTTATGATCATCATATGATTACTAACAGCGGAGCCTTCTTCTTAGCATCAGAAAACATTTTTTATAATTTAATATGCGTTTATATCAGTGCTGATAGTTTTATCAATCTGTTGTTGTCCTTTCTCACCTCTTTGATTATTGATGGTTTAAACAACCTTCAGATGGCTGCGGCTGACATCTGGTGTATTATTAATAATTAGAATAATTCTGTTGGACGTCAGTACACTCTTAGAAGAGATGTGTTCCTTTTTAACACATCTGTGGATGAATACATCCTGTAGACGCGCTCGTCAAATCAAATCAAATCTCTTTTTTTGTCACATCACGTTACTGGTACACAGGTACGGTACATGCGAGTGAAATTCTTGTGTGCGAGCTACACAAGCAATAGTGGTGAACAATTATTAGAATGTAATATAAGAAAAAAGTAACATAAAAAAACAAAATAAAATAAAAATGTGAATACAAGGATACATATACACATACACACACTTATATACATATATACACATCCATACACACCCTATGTACATACATATATCCACATACACACATGCTCACACATGCATGCATGTATATACACACACACGCTATGAGAGCATGTCTACCTGTGCATAAATGCATGAGGAGTGTCCACAATGAACGTTGTGCAAAAGGCAATTATGTGCAGTGTGGAATGTAAAGTGTCTAGTGGCTGTAAAGTGGCAGCGTAGTGTCTATGAGACCTATTGGTCATTCTGGACAGAGATCTCACATGTCGTCAAAGTGTTCCCATATAGAGTTTCCCTACCAAAAATAATTACCAGTCCAACATTAGATATCAAAACAGTTGTAAAAAATGTACACGTACATTTTGATTGTATCGTCTATAATTGTGGATAAAATGATTTATTATACTTACTGTAAGATGATATTTCACATGAAGTCTGCTGTTTGTCTACAGTGTAAGGACAACACTCAGACAGACAATTATTTCTATACGTCTGTACGCAGCTGTTAACCTGTAAATATCTTTACACATTACAACCATATGATGACAAGTAGATGCTCATGCAATCAGACAACGGCATAACTAGAGACCAGGCTGGTTTAACTTGTCACTAAAAGTACTGTTGCATTATTCTATTATTTCAAAGTTAGAAAACAATGACTGACTCACCACCCACATCTCTCCACGGGTTTGCAGACAGGATGAATCCTTACATCCAGGAAATACTCATCTGAGGTCATTTTCAGATTAAAGACATAACCGATTTCATTACATCATCTTTAAATGATCAAGAATGGGTTTGTTTTTTATATCAGATCTCTACCACCTCACAGTGTGAACACAGCAGCTAACTCATACACCATGTGTACAAATTTAAGTTCATCCATTAACAACCAATTCTTTTTAAAATGCCTGAGTCACCACTGCACCACTGAAGCTAACTGTCAACAGCACACTTACATTATACATTAGCTCTTTACCCTCTTCCACTGATACAACCACTGCTTCTCACGTCACATATTTAGGATATTTAATTTCTAATTTCTAATTTCTAAAACGGCAGTGCTCCTAAACCACCTTTACTATAAGTTACTCAGCTCAGTTCACTTTGGCTTAGTCACATATTGCATACATATTATTATCATCACAAAGTCAGTACTTAAAATAACAGTTCATGCTTTTTTAATTTAGTCCAAAATCTGTTTGTATTTATGCAAAACAACCTGTTATTGTTATACATATCCTCTCACATTAATGTTGCCCTACATTATCTTTCCACACTTTAGTCATATTTGGACGTATTTATGATAAAAAGACAATAATAGGACGTGAACTCAGCTTTACACCCAGAGTGGATTCAGCTCCTCACTGCGGATAAAACAGACGAGCTGGGTTTCTGTGAAGGTTTGCACCAGGCCTGAGCGGCAGACTTCTAATGGTTCCACAGTATTTAGTCAGAAAATAAATGATCATCTTTTTGTCAGTCTGAAATCCAGCTGGTCCCGGTTTTATAACTGTATTTCTGCCATTTCTCCTTTGTTTAAACAACAGCACATTCATCTCCCCGCAGCTGTAAATCACTCTGTGATCCAAGTATCAGATCTTCTGAGGATACACGAGAATAAGTCGTATTTCAACCATGCAGAAGAAAAAATGTAATAAAGTCAGAGCGTGTGGTGGCAGAACCAACGTAATGCTGCTGACACGACGTGGTTGTTGGCTGAACGCAGAGATGAAGAGATTAAGTGTCTCTTTAATCTTTGTTTGTTCTCCTCTCAGCGGCTCAGGTAACGCTGTCACTCAGCTCCGTGGCTGAAACCTGGCACCACACACTTCGATTTACAGGTAAATTAACACAGTTCAAGATTCAACATTCAAGATTCAAAACACTTTATTAATCCCAGAGGGAAATTGTTTTTGCATGAAAACAGCCGCTCACGTTACAGAAAGATTAGAAATCCCACCACCATAAGTAGCACCAACGACATATAAATGTAAAAAACCAACAACCATAAAGGCACAATAAACAAGAACAATATGATCCATCCATCTCTAACGTTGTTGTTCTCCCCTCTCCCCTAAACAGGAGGCAGGGGAGGAATTGAAGAGTTTGATGGCCACAGGAAGAAATGATT
>JAUMHJ010000017.1:323218-354600 GCA_032361105.1 Microctenopoma lineatum | reverse complement strand
GGCGTGACAGGACCCCCAGATTTCCTGAAGTCCACCACCAGCTCCTTTGTCTTACTGATGTTGAGCTGAAGATGGTTGAGCTCACACCAGTCCACAAAGTTGTTCACCACTTCTGAGTACTCTGTGGTGTCTCCACCCTGAATACATCCCACAACTGCAGAGTCATCAGGGAACTTCTGAAGGTGGCAAAACTCTGAGTTGTACCTGAAGTCCGATGTGTACAGGGTTCATCAGATGACGACTGCGTCACAGCTGCAGTTCTGTCCAGTCGTTATTACGAGGATGAAGTGGAATCATCTAGAGTTTCTCCTGATCTGTGAAGCAGTTTCGTTTCTCTCCGTGAGACACGAACGACACAGAGAAGGGCTGAGCATAAAGACACCAGCCATGTACGGAGCCCAGACTGAGGCAGCATCAACAACGCGCAGCAGCTTCAGGTTTGGTGAAAGGAAGCAGACAGTATCCTTCTCCGTCAGGAGATGAAACGTCTTCTAGAACGAGTCGTTTCCACTGAACAGAGCCTCTGGGAAAACCAGGACCACATTCATGGAATTCTACACAGATATAAAGAATCAGCAACCTGCAGGTGCCGCCCGCAGAGCCAGACAGCAAACGAGGCTCCGACTCTTTTCTACTGTTTGTGTCAGAGAGCTGCAGAGATGTTGGGCGACTTTCAGAGGAAGCTGGGTTCCAGTAAAACGCTGGGACGAGCAGCTGCGGATGATTCAACCAATAAAAGGCACAAACCCAGCCTGAGCTACAGCACGGATCTCTCACGGATCACAGAGGCGTGAAGCTGCTGCGTATCAAGTTCCTGTGGTGTGTGCACGGGTGCATCCAGGCATGATGGACGCCATGTTTCAGAGCAATGGAATTCAAAACACACAGTTATTAGAGTTTAGGTTACAGTTTACTGCATGTGCTGGATCATGCAGCGACACCTTATCAGAATCGGATTTATGTTTGCACATGCACGTTGGTGTTGTACTCACAGTAACAACCACACTGGATCACGCAACATGTGACAGAAGCTGCAGAGATTAATGTGGCGTTCCGTTCACCACTGAATTTGTTTGTACATCTCAGATTTGACAGTGACGACTAGTCGCCCTGGTCCAGAGGCAGCAGAGCAGGTCCACATCATCACACTGCCCCCACCATGTCCCACTGATAACAGAGCCTCATCATGAAGTTATTAAGTTATTAAGCTATTAAGTTCCAGTACTCGCCTGCTCCTGGTCCGACCTTTGTTGGGTGACCAGTCCTGGGGAGGGAAACGGTCAACAACTCTTCTTCTGTGGTCTTCAGGAACCCGTTCTGAATAAGGCAGAAATAAAACATTTAGAAAATCAGACTCACACAGAAGGTCGAGTGTGAGCATCTGCTGGAGGACAGGTCTCTGGATGACCTGGTGTTCATGAGTATCAGGAGCAGCATGAGCAGGTTGGACAGTCACTCCCTGGAGCCTCATGCATCCTGCTGTGAGTCACTCTGCAAAAACAGCGTCAGTTCTGTGAGGACTGAAAATAGTTTGAATGAGCTGCAGTGAAGCTAATCTGCACTCAGAGAAGGGTTTAACCATTTGAATATGTGACCTTTGACCTGAGCTGGTGTAGCGACCCAGCTGAGGAACAGGCTTAATCAGCAGCCAGTTGGTAGCAGCGACATAGAACAAGTCATGGAAACAGTGTGACGGACTGTCTGACCTTTACAACGGCATGACATCAACACACACACACACAAACACAGACAAGCCTCATGACCAGGCACTGACAGGAAGTGACAGGGAACCCGAGTTCATTCTCTTTGTGTTTCCTCGCTGAGTCACAGCAGGATCAGACACTGGAAGATACCAGCTTCCTTCAGTGAAGTCCAGTCCAGTGTGAGCTGAGCCAACGGGAACCTGTGATCACTGGAGCAGTCACGGTTTGGTGCCTTGCTCGGAGGCACCTTGGATGTGAAATGCCTCTTACCCAGTAGTCCAGGTTCAGGGACTAAACACCAGCCTGACTCTCAAACCGTGAAATGATTAAAGGATGAGTTCACTGATTTTCTCTGAGTGACTATTTTCACTTTCTTTCTGCTCATGCTCCGTCTGAACAACATCGTGAAAGATGTGACTGAACGTCGAGACAAATCTCAGGGGAAAACATGAAATCTAACTGCAGTAAACAGATATTTGGCTTCGTGTATGCCTGATTAAGCTGGAGCCACGTGATATCGTCCGTCTTTGCACCTGTGCAGTAAATAGCAGAGATTTGAGACGGTTTCTAGGTGTTAGCTGTGGCGTCCGCTGAGATCTCACGTTTCACACACTGTCCGAGTGCATTCTTAAAAACTCTTTCACAGCCTAATAAAGAGCGTCATGGAATTGTGTTTGACATGTTTTCATGTCGTTTCTGACGAATGGCTCCGACTTGAAAACCGTTTCATTAAAACTCTCGTCTGTAAATCTAATCGGTGTCACTGTCATTGTTTGTGGTTTATTCATTTATTGTTTCATAATGTGTCGCTGTGAAGCCCTGGAAGACAAATAAACTTTATGTGCATGGTGATAAAACTCTGGTGAGATGAAATGAAAAGAATCCAGCGGAGAACAAAGCGAACATACACAAACGGAGCAGTGATCAGCAGCAACAGAATGACAAGCAGCTCCCGTCTCTCCGCGCCGATTATTCTCATCATTTCTCCTCCACGAACCACAGAACACCCCCCCACCCCACCCCACCCCCAAGCAGCTTCACAGCCAATCACATCGCTTCCTCTTAAACCTGCTCAGTTTGAGGAGCGTCAGTGGAAACAGGAGGGAGGAAATACAACCCCGGCTCCTCGCTGACTATCTGTGGGAGCCTGTGGTCGGTCTCTGACCAACAGAAAACCCCAGTTTGATGCTGCTTTCCCATCAGGCTGTTCTGCTCCCAGCTGCCTGCAGGACAATGGGGGGGGGTGTTCAGGGATGAGTCGGATCAGACTGGAGGTGCTGCTGGATCATTACGTTGACTAACTTAGTCCAGGTCAGGACCTGGTGCGGGGTCTTAGCACACAATCCAGTCTGTGGTGCATGTTGGTCTGACGTTACAGCAGAACTTCTGCAGGACTGAGAATGAGCTGAGCTCATCAGAGGTTCTTATGACGCACACTAACACGAGCCGGTTGTGGTTACAACATGGGGGAAATTAAAACAAACACTCAAATCCTGGGAGGAATCTGGGAGGAACACTGGAGGCCAGGTGAGCACAGGTGTTCCCAGTAAGAAACCATCACAGTCGTCCATCCGTCTGATGGACGAGAACGATTAGATCTCTGACAACAAACTGATTCAGACCAGAGGGAAGAAGCTGCGGATCTGATCAGTTCTGGTTTTCCTCCCTGCCACTCACCAGGTGCAGGTCTCCACCCTCCCTCACTGCCCCTCCACCAGCACACCTCTGTTTGTTTTCTGCCCTGCATGACGACTGAAAGAAGGTTCCTCTGTGGTTCCTCACACAAAGATCCGGTTCCATCCAGAAACCAGTCTCAGGTAATCAGGGATCAACAACAGATAGAGGAGACGGAGCAGCTGAACTTCCTCACTGGTGTGTGATGAAGCTCGTTGTTTAAAGCTTCAGCAACGACACGGATCTGAGCAACTCCTCCTCTTCCTCGGAGTCACAGCTTCTCTCTGTCATCGCTGCTCCCTGTGACTGACGGGAACCAATCAGAGCCGTCGTTCCAAAGGTGAGCCAGGTATGTTTGGACTGTATGTACATGCACACACACGCGTTCAGGACTCTGTGTGTGTGAAGAAGGGGGGGGGGGCATGTTTGGATAAATGCGACTAACAGGAATGTAAACAGCAGACATCCACATAAACACAAGTCAGGTCTGAGCACTAAACAAAAGATGCTGTTACCATGGAAACAGAGGTCAGCGCGAGGTCTGTGCGTACACAATTAAGTGGGAATAAAAGCAGAGCATCACGAACGCGTCCGACATCGTGGAGAGCAGCAGATGAAACATGACGCAGCGAACGTCTTCTTATCTTCAGAGAAAATGTGGGAGTAAACATCTGCCCGTGGAGAACAGCTACGAGCTCGCCTCACGTGAGGGAGGGTCAGAGGAGCCGGTGCAGGTTCACGCGGGCCAACGTGTCTGTGTTCAGCCTGGAGGCCGGTTCTCATAGCTGCTTCCGTCTTGGTTCTGGGTCCAGAGACATGAACAAATGTGAAAACGCTGGCGTGAGAAGAATCCCACGCATGAACCAGGTTAGTTCTTCAGGCGCTCTGAGTGGCTGGATGTTCACGGAGCAGGTGATGGTGACGGACGTTTAGACCGTCACTTTTACTTGTTGTTCCAGGAATATTTGGTCGTCAACAAATGTTCCTTATGTTCAATTTTTTTAAAAGTCAGTAAACACATCAAGAACCTTCATCGTGTGTGTGTCTCTGTGTGTGTGTGTCTCTGTGTGTGTGTGTCCCTGTGTGTGTCTCTGTGTGTGTGTGTCCCTGTGTGTGTGTGTCTCTGTGTGTGTGTGTCTCTGTGTGTGTGTGTCCCTGTGTGTGTGTGTGTGTGTGTGTGTCTCTGTGTGTGTGTGTCTCTGTGTGTGTGTGTCTGTGTGTGTGTGTGTGTCCCTGTGTGTGTGTCTCTGTGTGTGTGTGTCTGTCTGTGTGTGTGTGTGTGTCTCTGTGTGTGTCCCTGTGTGTGTATGCGTGCGGTGACTTTTCGAAGATTTGTCCTAAAACTACACAAAAAGGAAGAAGAGGAGAAGCCTTTTCTCCGTCAGCCCTTTTCGCTTCCCCTTTCTCCAGGAGGCCTCCTTGTCGGGGGAGAAGGGTGAGGAGCAGCCGTTACATCGTGACTCACCCAACCTCCCTGAGGTTTTGATGTCCTCCCGGTGTCTGATGTTCTCACAGAGGTCTCTCCGTCGGGACCTGTGGGACTCCCTGAGCCACAGACAGCCTGCAGGTGTCTTTCATCAGAGCTCCGCTATGACGTCACAGCTGCCAGTGATGACATCACCACTGTCACTGACCTCCTGCAGACTGTGATTACCACCTAATCTGTGGGGGAGGGGCGGGTTCCTGCCCTGTAATTATTTTAATAACAGAACCAATGACACGTGTAATCCATGTTGGTTCTATGTCGGGGTTTCCACCCGCTCTGTCCATCTTCGTCTCCAGGTCTGCGGGTCGGACTTTGTGTTCTCTGACTCACTGTTGTGTTTCGGTTGCTTCAGCTTCACATTCACACACTGTTGAAAGTCTCCGGCCGGACTTCACCTGCTGACATCTGACGGAGACGCTCTGAACTATGTTCCTCACGTCTGGACCTGCGTCTGTTCCAGGGTCCGGCCCGGTCTCATTTTCCCTGCACAGCTGCTCACTCTTATCTAGTATGCAGGGGGTCCATAAGTATTCAGACAGTTCTTTTCTGATGTGGTGTTGATCTCGTGTCAGGTTTGAGTCCTTTGCTCCTGGTCACTCTTCTGTTGCATATTTATTATTTGTAACAGAAAAAAGCATTTAAAGTGACGCCGACCGTGTTGGATTCTGATTAGGTGTAGTGGCAGGTTTTCATTTTTAGAGAACAGGGGGAAGAAGAAGAAGCTGCACTGACTGGTGTCTCTGCAGATAAGCTCAGGATGTGGGGAGATACTGAGATGTGTGTGTGTGTGTGTGTGTGTGAGGTAACTGTCCTGCTGTGGTTCGTCTTGAGCCTGCGACATTTTTAGTTACCAGTTGCCTCTCTTTCCCGTCACTCACACTTCCTCCTCTTCTTCCTCCTTCCTTCCCGTAAGTTTCCCCTTTTCTACACCCCCCCCCACACACAAATGCGTCTCTGCACACAATACAACCCATATATTCCTAGAAATTCCAGCTAGAGTTTGTTGTGTTTTTTGAATGTTTACACATTTTAAATGTGCAGCCAACGCCCACGTTAAGCAGAGAGCTGCAGGTCATCAGACGCAGCCGCTGAACTGATATATGTCTGATAACTGACTCGCATTTAACGTGTAAGGTCCAGGCTGACGGGGTGACCACAAACACGTCTTATCACACACAGGTGGTGGAGGAGCCCAAAGGTGCCGGTGCAGAAAAGAGTTGATTATTGATCATTAATGATCAGTTTACAGGCGACACGCTGTATGGGAACTACAACAGGAAGTGTGTGTTATGATGTAAAGCAGCGTGAGTCAACCCCCCTCAGCTCTGGGTTCCTGTGGCATGCTGGGATACGCCTGTCGAACACACATTGTTACTGAAAAGTCCGACATGTTGCTCAACATCACAACTGAGAGGCAGCGCCCGTCCCCGTGAGAAAAGACAAAACGTCCTTCGAAAGAGAGGCCAAAACATCTGTCGCAACTCCGCGCGGCTTCCCGCTGCAGCGACGGGAATCTGCCGCTCACAGACCTCTGCTTGTTGAGGAAAGGTTCTGTACATCCTGACTGATCTGCACATCTCACACTAACACCTGGGTACACAAACAGATGAGTATTTGTACTGTGAGTATCTAGTGCGAGCAGGTCTGGAGCGCAGCACAGATGCAGTAATGGTTATTCTGACCCACTTCTACTGTACTCACAACTGTTTATTTACACAAATTCAAACGTATTAAATTTAATCTGTGAGTTTTGTTTCTGTTTATTCTAATTTGGTTTATTTTCATGATCGTGATTTCATGTAAATCCTATTTAAACATGTCATTTCTATTGTCTTTTTATAGACTGTACAAACAAACCTCAGCCTTTCACCTCCACATAAGATACACAATAAAGCTGTCTCCTCCTGCCATGCTACTCCCCCTCCTCCTGCCTCCCTCCCTCTCAGACCTCTCCACCCAGGTGGGATTTGGTGATTTACAGTAATTACACCAATTAAACTGTGAGGACAGAGCATTCACATATGTTTTCTCAGAGCTGTGACATAAATCCTCGTCTCGACCTAAAATCCACATCAGCTCCATCAGCTTCTGGCTCTTCTCCAACAATAACGGAAAATTCTGCTACTCAACATCAGCCTGGTTCTTATTTTCATATTTACAAGTTAATAAGTGGAGCAGAAATCTGCCCGTTCTTCAGGCTGATGGGAAACATCTACGATCTGCTCCGGGACGTTTACACACTCGGCCTGTGTAACGTTTGTCCTGCAGGTGGTGCGAGAGGGAGCTCGGGCCGTCGCTCACATATGCAGGGATCATCCTCAGGAGAGCGGGCTCATTTAAACCTGATGATTTAGTTTGTGCATATTCAATCACGTGTTCGTAGTGCTTTACAATAACTTCCATCCTGTATCTCACACCAAACTGATCGGCCTAGCGTCAGACTGGGAGGCAGCAGGTCGCAGGTTCGAACCCCGTCTGACTCCTAGTCCATCCCCTACCAGGTGTGTCCCTGAGCCAGACATCCAGCGCTAGCTCCCTGTAAGTCGCTCTGGATAAAAGCGTCTGCCAAGCAAAGTAAAGTAAAGGTTTGGGGGGGATTATCCCTTTAATTCCCTCCTCAGCAGGTGAAATCCCTGTTCCATCAGACCAATCCACGACTCCACCTCCACCAGGCTCTCACGATGAGCTTGTCTGGTTTGGATTGTGCTCGGAGACGTTCAGCTTGGTCTCCTCAGCCCATAAAACCTCCAACCTCTCCACCCTGTCTCTGGTTCTCACCGACCTCTGTATGAGGTGGTGAGGCGTGTGTTAACGAGATGGACGCCATGTTAGTTCTCAGTATCATATCGCAGCGTGATTTATCCTCAGGGGACAACGTTTGGCGTCAGTGTTTCCCATAACCATGTTGCTGCTGTCCATCAATGACGTTAGCTTGTCATTAGCTTCAGCCTTCATTCTGTTCATCACAACCAATAACACTTTTCCTACTTAAGGCTTCTTCTCTGTTTATGAGGGGAGCGGCGCCACTAGCGTAGCCGTTGGCGATGCTGCATGTCGCTGGTGCAGCAGGATGAGACGCACTCAACAGCAGCTTTTTCCACAATCGTCTTCCACTGATGTCATCGTTGCCTCAACACTACTCTTCATGAAGAGAGATTAGTTTATGTTGTTGTGCAAAAGCAGCTGTTCACGAAGAAGAAAGTCCACTGGTCAGGGAGGATCGGGCTCTAGTCTGCCCCCATGTGACTGAAGGTTTAAATCCTTCTGCAGGTAAACACCAGGTACAGTCCGTCCCTGATGGTGTACGGACACAGTGTCCTTAGGTTTTATAGGTGTTACTGGAAATTTGTTTTTTTAGGAACTGCCCCTTTAAATTCAATAGTGATGCAGCTCCAGAGTAATGAAACCTCTTTACAACACTGGCCGGTCAGCGTGTCTCTGTGGTCTGTGTAGACATTGTTGTGAAAGTGGACCAAAGTGGAGTGAATCTCTGCTGAAAGAAACTACAATGACTTTATTCAGGAAATGCCAGCTCTCTTCAGGGTTCCAGCGCCAAGCATCGCTGCCCAGATGCTGACACTGAACTCTGAGAAACACGGGAGACAGAAATGTTCACAACACTGCAATTACCCCCTCGTCTCCGAGCCAGACTCTGCTGCTGCTTCTGTCCTTAGGCGCGGAGGTGATGATGACAAGTTATTTATCTGCTGTCACACAGTGATGGCTTGTTTTCTGCCCTAAAAAGGAGCCAGGCGGGTGGAGATCAACTCGCAGATGTTGGTGAAGATGGTTTAACACGTCAAACCAGACACTGAGCAGGAGGAAAATAAAATAAAGTTCAGCTATCACCACACAGTGTGAAGACGACGGACCGTCCAGAGTCTGAACAGGAGAAAGGAAAGGGGGGGGGGGGTAATGATGTTGCTCAGGAAGGATCAGCCTCTGATCAAATTATTGATTAAAACAAATAATCAGCAAAACCAGCTGTTAATCCAGATGTTAGTGTCCCTGCTCTTTTCCTGGTACCAAATGACCTGGTGGTTATGGACCTCTGTCCGTCCCTTAGGTCCAACGGTAAATCAGGTTACGTCAGAAGACCCAAATTCACTCACTGCATGACGTGTTTCGTGGCGGCCTGGTAGCTCAGTGGTTAAGGCAGAGGGCTGGGATGCAGAGATAACAGGATCAATTCCCAGCTGAGTCACCCAGTCCATCCCCCACACCAGATGTGTCCCTGAGCGAGACACACACATCACTGGGTCAGAGAATAAATTTCGTTGTAACATGACAATAAAGTGGATTCTAGTTCTAAAATCTTTTATCTGAGGACAGTCGCGCAGTTTCTGTAAAGATCGTGTTCTCTGAAAACAGCCCGTAACAGCACTGCTGAGTCCAGGTGAAACCCGTTTCTTATGATCGACTACGTCAGTGACGTCTTTAAATGAATATATAACAGTTTGATGTAACAGTTGTGTGTCTGCGGCGTCGCGACCTCGGCAGATTCCTCAAACTGAAGGGAAGAGAAATAAACACAGTCTTGACCTGTAGTAACTTTTGCAGAGACATCAAATGTTCACTCTGATCTCCATCTTATCGTGAACTCAGCCCCCAGAGTTGCCCCCCAGCAGGAATCTGCAGGGACAGGGACCCGCCGCAGCTGGTTCACACACTGCACACGAGTCATGTTGTTATGATGCGAGAGAGGAGAGTGACAGAAGAGGGACGGATGGAGACAGCTGGCAAAAACCTCCACTCCACTCCGACGAAGAGCTGACGGCCCGGCTCGCCACAAATCACCAACTATTTACACGGCCTCCAAAACAAACGAGAAAATAACTTCCCCGAAGTCCAAGTGCAGGACAAACCTCCTCTTAAGTGTCCGCAGCAGGAAAACAAAGGCCTGTGTTTACTGGACGGACAAACACAGACAGACGCGGCCGTCTCATTAAACAAAGGCCGTGAGACTGATGATGCAGCTGGAAACTTTCTCTGTTTGTACCCGTCAGTCACCCTGAGGTCATTCCTCTGGTTTCTCTTTACAGTCGAGACAAACAAAACTTTTTGCGACTCGTGTACAGGTTCACGTGAAATGTAGTCCAGCCTGAAGGTAAAACCTGCTACAGAGCCTGTTACTGTCGTTTCCTGTGTTTCTCAGAGTCCAGAAATCTGAGAGGATCAGCAACGAAAATCAGACTAGAAGGACCAGATGTGTCATTTTCAGATGGTTAATGGGTGAATCAGAATCATCACAGCATGTCCACAGAACCATTCACTCAGAACGGTTCAGATTTCTTCACGTGTGTTTGTTCCAACTGCTTAACATCTAATTTTTCTACGCACTAATTCACAGAAAAACAAACTGTTAACATGTCGTCTCACTAACAAACAACATCATCCCCTTTTGTTTGCAGCAGTGATTAATTGGACCTCGCAGAGCTTTGTGCCGACGGTGGGATCGGAGCGTTGTTCAGTTCAGGAGCTGAATCTGCATCTTCTCATGAGTCAATACAACTAACTTACAACTAACTAACCCTCGCTGAGCTACTGCGTTTAGCTTTGCACACAATTAGCTGTAAACCATCAAAATATACATTTTACACCAAAACAAATATTATATTTGACCACAAATAAAGGACATAAAGGCATAAAGGACAAAACACAACATTACTGTGAACTCAGATGAAATTGTGGAAAAAACGCATCTTAGCAAGAAATTACACTTTATTTGCTTTTAAACAAAAGAAATACACTCGGGAGTTGGCGTTAGCAAAATGCTAATTTTAGCACGACGCTAGCATGTTTTAGAGCAGCTACACGGCCTCTCTGCTGTTTCCCTCAACTTAACGCAGAAAATATTTCACTTTAGCTTTGGGACTGTGCAAATACTCGTTTACAACACGTCTCTGCATTAAAACTCACCAAGACGAGGTAATTCAGCCCAAAGACAGAAAGCTACCAGCAACTTGGCCTCTGTGACCTTGACAGGGGAAAACAAAGTAAAGACAGGATCGCACTTCCTCTTTTCAAAATAAAAGAATGCAATGCATTGATACAAATTAAAAGGTTTTAAAATAGGATTTCTGACGTCACAATGAGTTTGAAGTGTAGAAATTATTACGATGCTTGTTACGCAGCCCGGGAGAGGACATAGGGGAAAAATATGGGTGGAGGAATACTGATGAGAGCAAACCTTTGTGCTAATAATATTATGGTGTCTACAGTCAAGCACTCAACTAACATATATATATATATGTTTACATATATTTTTACACAGTGTTAGTCATCTGAAATGAACAACACAACAGAAGAAATACGACGTAGTGGTCTGGGAGCTCAGCATCATAGGAGGCAGGATCAAATCCCAGACTCTTAGTCCTTCCCCCATAGCAGGTGTGTCCCTGAGTAAGACACTCAGTGCTAGCTGGAAAAAAGCCAAGGAAAGTCAAGTAAAGGAAACTTCTCTGTCGTGTCAACATGAATTCACCAGCTGGAGCTCACCTTACTGACCACCTGTGTGTGGACGTCCAGTTACCGTGGTTACAGGTGAAACACATGGCTGCAGGGTTTTTTATGAAGTGTTATGCTTATGTAAGACGGTGGAGATGCTGTCAGTGTGTGTGTGTGTGTGTGTGTGTGTGTGTGTGTCTGAGAAAAGAGGAAGTGTGTTGTGCTGTTGTTCAGCTCCTCCAGGGCCCACATGCTTCCTGTGGCCGTCCATGCCGCAGGGGTGGGCGGTGGAGGGGAGGATTGTGGGGTCTCTGTGGTTCCCATCATCCCCAGCTCCTATCAGGTCCTGCAGTTAACCCCCCCCCCCCCACCACCACCCCCCTCCTCCTCAGCCCTCCAGCAGGTCTGGCTGTTACACCAGCGTGCAGCCGCGGCCCACCGCAGCTTAAATAACAGCAGCGGCTCTGATCTGAGGTCAGATCTAATCTCTGCGCCCATCTGCCTGCAGCTCAGAACAACAACAACACAGTTTACTCTTTATTTCATCCGATTCTCGGTCCGGCTGCAGCTTATAAACACTGTGTTTGTCTGTGTGTGCGGCGGTTGGCAGTTACACGTTGGGAAAGTGTTTTACCGCTTACAGCATCTTCCTCTGGGTGGAGGAGAAGAAGAAGGGTGTTGGCCAACACCTTCTCTCCTCAGGTTGTGAAACAGGCTCGTGATGATGTGCAGGAAGACTCACCTGTGGTCCGAGATGTTTGTGCTGCAGGAACTCCTCACGCTCTCCACCAGGCTTCAACGAGAGACCCTCAGGTCCAAAACAAAAAGACATCATCAGGCCTGCAGCAGAGAACTCTCCCCTGCTGGTTGACTTCTCAGGGCTCAGGACCAGACCCAGATCTGATCCAGGTTCCCTGAGTAGAAAGTGTGTCTCCTGGTTTTGTGTGTGTATAACTACACGCAGCGTCTCTCTTTATTCAGCTCAGAGATGATTAAAGTTGGAGATAAGCTTAATGTCCGACTGCTCAGCCACATGTTGCAGGTTCCACTGTTCTCAGGAAACAAGTTCTGGGACAATCCTGTTTCCTAAACCTCATGTTTTTAACAGAGACAGTGAGAGTTGGAAACACTTTATTAAGTCTATTAATGTACTGCTTCGTTTGTTGTACTTTCTTTCTCAGCTGCAGAACTTATCTTGACCCAGTGACAGACTCACAGAAGAGAACCAGCAGTGTACAGGTCTTTCAGTGACACACAGCTTCAGCATCTGACGTCCTGACTTTGAATTTGTTCTCTTATGCTACGCTCTGAGACAAAGTGTCTGAACCAGGAACATCTGAGGAACCAGAGTGTCTTTTCAAAATGTCCACTTAATGGCAAATGATGTTGTGTGGTGACCTTTGACCTTTTCCATCATTCCCCCGCTGTCAAGTTAGAAATCCCCTCATCAGGACCCGAACGAGCTGCTGTGTCACCGCACACACACACACACACACACACACACACACACACACAGGCCTCCCTCACCACCACCGCCAAGCCCCACAAGGCAAGCCTCTCACAGGGGTCACGAGGGCCTGACCTCCAGCCCGGGAGAAGTCGCCAAGCACTGACCCACACACGCACACACACACACACACACACACACACACACACCTTACCTAAGCTTTATTCACACCTACCACACTTGTTCAGCCGGTGACCTTTGACCTGACTGCAGCAGGTCAGACTGGTTGTACTGGGCAGCTTCAGGATGTCCGTGGTCTCTGAGTGATATGAGACACACACACACACTAACACACCTTCTGATAGACAGACACACACCAAAGGAGCCGCTGAGCGTCGTTGTTCGGGGTCAACACACACTCCCACCAGAACAAAGAGGCTTAATAGAGTGCTGAAGACGTCCTGCAGGACTGAGGAAAGTGAATAAATCATGGTGACAGTGAAAAGAGGAAGTGGAGAGAGTGTGTGTGTGCGTGTGTGAGTGTGTAACTTATCATTACAACAATCAAACCCTGATGTTGTCTGTCACACACATCTGTGGACTTTGAACCTGTCGTTTCATGTTAGCGTCTCTGCTGCTGTCCTCGGTGTGAGGAAGCTGCAGCAGGTGAGCGCTGATGAAGGTGTTCAGTGTTTTAGGGTGTTCTTCAAATGTTCTTAAAGTGTTTTCAAGGTGTTCTTAAGGTGTTTTTAAGGTGTTCTTCAAATGTTCTTCAAGTGTTTTCAAGGTGTTCTTAAGATGTTTTTAAGTTGTTCCTAAGGTGTTCAGCGGCACCCCGTCTCTCAGCTGCAGCCGCATCGATCAGTGATCACTCAGGAACCGTCGTCCACACAGAGCAACATCCATCTAAAGTCCAATAATCTGAGAAGGTGGAAATGAGAATTTCACCCCTGTGACGTGGTTCTGATCCGGATTCTCCGTGTGCAGGATTTAGCAGCTCTGTTCTAATCCTGTCGGAGGCTTTAACCTTTTCATTTCTGGGTGTAAATCAGTTTCCTAATGGTCGTTTGTTTGTCGCTGACACAAAGTTTATATGATAACAACTGATGAAGGTCTGGAAACGTCTTCAAGGACCTGAAGTAGTCTAGAAAGTGGATGGGGGTGGGGGGGCAGTCTTTATCAGGGAGAAGCAGCTGTTTCCTGATCACCTCTGATCAGCTCTTTAATCAATACAGTGAAGTGTGTCCTGGTCGTCTGCAGACGGGGTGGGGCAGGCCCCCCCCCCCCCCCTCAGGTGCTGCGGCTCTGCAGGATTTGTGCTCTGAGTGCAGAGATTAGAACTCGTCTTTATTGTCTTTAGTGAGGTAAAACTGTCTGAGCCGTGTGATTCGTCACAGACACACCTCACTTTCTGTGTGTGTGTGTGTGTGTGTGTGTGTTTACCTGTTGCTATGCGTCACTGATGATTTGCTGGGAAACAACAACGACTGTGTTTTTTTCAGGGAATAATCTGCTGCAGTTTTTAGTCACTCATCAGATTCAGAGTAGATCAAACAGGAAACATGAGCGCAGACTTTATTCTTCAAACCACAGAAGAAGAAGAAGAAGAAGAAGAAGAAGAAGAAGAAGAAGAAGAAGAAGAAGAAGAAGAAGCAGAGTACTTTTATTCTGGCTTCAGTACTTGTGACCCTGCAGGAGTACTTATTTCTGTTCAGCCAGAGTGTGTGTGAGTGACTGTTTGCTGTTCATCACCTTCATCAGCTGCAGCTTTAACATGAACACATGAATGCATCAGTCAGTTTTAATTTGCATCATAATGAAATGAATCTGATGTCTCAGCATCAGCTGATGTTTACTTCCACCAGCTGTTACCTGGCCACACCTCCTCTGTGAGGTGATGAAGACGTCTTCATATGTTTCCAGTGTTTAGCAAACAGCAAACAAACCTTCATGTCTGGAACAGAAAAGAACTCTGGACTCGACCAACGGGTCAGAACCAGAGGGTTAAAGAGTGTTGAGGTTCTGTTTAGTTGTTAGTTAGTGCGTAATTATTCATACTGTGGGATTATTATTCTGTAATAACATTCAGGCTGTTGTCATAGTGACGGTTTTCAGTTCTGTAAGGTGCGACTTGATTGGTTGATTTGATAAAGCTGAGTCGGAGGCTGTGTGAAGGACGTGAGAGAGTGAATAAAGCAGTTTCACTCTGACGATGAAGAGACGTTCGTCTACGGGACCAGAAATAAGAACCCTCACAGAACCTAGGCGAGGCTCAGAGATACGTCTGTGTCTCGGCGAACACATGGCGGCTGGTCTGATAACAGCTCTGATGTGCTGCTTTCCCCCATCGAGGCGTCCGGCGCCGGGTCATGTGTGTGTTGCCGTTGTGCTCCTGAGTCATGAGGCGTCCACCCAGAGCTCGTCAGCATGATTCATGAGTGACTCTGCTGCTTTTAGCCTCGTGTTATCTCTGCGCTGAGGGAGAAAGTTTGGCCGCTCGCCTGCTGCGGACTCTGAAAACAACATGACCGATAGAAGCTGTCAGAAAATAATCCCTGGTTTTAACGCTGAACCGGATCGCCAAGAATTATTGATGTTTTGCTTGTTTTAAGAACTTTTTCAAACCGAAACTAGAACGAGGAATCATTCACGTTTTGCAATTTAGTGATGAAACTGGAAAAATACATTAGTGTAGTTTATAAAGAATGTAGTTTCAGTCCAGATCCTGGACCCGGGTCCAGAGACCAGGTCCTTCACAGAAACTGTGTCTAACTGTTTAGACCTCATTATGTGTAAAGACACACACACACACACACACACACACACGTTCTGAGATTCTGTCTCAGGTGTTGAACGTGAGGACGTGTGATGTGCAGGACTCCTGAAAAAGAAGTGTGAGGACCTTCCTCCTCCTCCTCCTCTTCCTTGTCTTACAACAATAATCACATTTCTTCTCCTTTACTTTACGTGACAGATGCTTTTTATCCAAAGCTGAAGCAAAGACAACGAGGCTGAGGTTTCTTTTCTTTGGATGGAGACGACTTCTTCCTTATCCTCTTCGTCTTCATCCTCTTCGTCTTCATCTTCTTCGTCTTCAGTCTCTTCATCTTCATCCTCTTCGTCTTCATCCTCTTCATCTTCAGTCTCTTCGTCTTCATCCTCTTCGTCTTCAGTCATCCTCTTCGTCTTCAGTCTCTTCGTCTTCATCCTCTTCTTCCACAGCCTCTTCTTCCTCAGCCTCTACATCAAGCCACTTCCTCTCTGACACGATAGGGAAGGAAGACGGGAGGAGAGGAAACAAGAAGCAAGGACGCGATTCCTTAAGTGTTTATTAATCTCGGGGGACCTTCGTTGTCACGGTTACACAGGTAGTTAGTGATGGTGATAAGACATACGATCAGTGATTGTTAGAGTCACGTTTCATATTTTACCCCCTCAGACAAACAGTGTCTGTTTCCTGAGAGCTGATCTGTGCAGCGGGAGACTCCTGCTCGGTCCCTGCACCGAGAAGAAATGCATCAGCGTGTGAAAGCAGCAGGAGCCTGAAGTGAGAGCGAAGCAGCTTTAATCAGCCTCATGTTTCACCTCCAGCTTCCACAGCTTCAGAGCAGGGAGGTGGAGGAGCACAGCTGAATGAAGACATGACTCGCTCTCACAGTCACATGCAGGCGTGCAGCTGTCAACAGATCCGTCAGCTGAGGAATGTGTGTCCATGTCGTTTGGCTCGTTCTGCAGGTGAACAACCAACAATCTGGAGACTGTTCAGAAACTCACCTCACTCTGAACTTCATCTGAAAAACATCCTGTGATCATCAGGTTATGATTTAAACAGCAGAGAGCTGCAGGTACGTTTCACCTAAAATAAGCCTGATCTGATAAACCTCAGGTTTAGCCGATGCAGGCTGAGGGTCCCCGCTCCGCTTTCAGCTCCACTGAAATGTTTGTTTGTGTCTCTGAGCAGGATCATCTGTCAAATAAAGGACGATTCTGTGTTTTCTGCTCCAGACACCAAACAGGCTGAAAACCAGAGCTCAGCAGACGCTGCGTTGACGTGACCTCCTGATTTTACCTGGTTAAGGAGGAGGAGGAGGAGCTCCACGTCTGACATGTTCAGGTGTGGCTCAGGTTACTCTCTGAGGCCGCAGGGCTCTGGCACTATACCCCCCCCCCACACACACACACACACACACAAAATAAAACAAAGAACCCCCCCCCTGAAGGTAACAGCAGTGTATAGATATTTGTAAAAAAAAGTGTATCAGTAAAACCAGCTTCGTGTTTAACTAAAGAAATGTGAAATATGAACTAGACCAGTTGTTCTGAACGTGCTGCCAGTGATGCTAATTATCTGGACAGTGGACAAAGTTTGTGTCGAACAAGTTGTGAATTTGTTGCAACATTAAAACAGATGATTCGCTCTGTGCTGAAGATCACGAAGAATTCAGGGATGATTCTCATTGGTTGTCGTGTTACAGTTTACCCAGATACAGTACTGCTATTCTCTGATTGGCTAGTGTGTAGCTCCTTCTCCTCTTTGACTGGCTGGAACGTGACAGGCGCTTGTTTCCGCAGCGAGGCCTTAAGGCCTGATGGTGACTCTGGACCACACAGAGACACGCAGGAAAACCTCCTCATCAGTCAGCATTCAGCACGTTTTACGAGCGTTTTTCGGTTTCCATCAGCATCACCGTGACAGATCTGAGTCGCTAACACTGGCTCCTCCCGCTGCAGACTCCAGACCGCTAATCTCTGTGTGACTCATCTGTGGGGTCGACCACACAACAACACACACCTTCCAGACTCGGATAGTCCTAAAGCTCCGGGACAATCAGAGCTCTATGTGGCCGCGGCGTCGAGCCGTCCGCCCGGCTACCGTCGCTAACCACCTTAAAGCCGCGGCTTTGTAAATCCAAAGACTGGGCGCTCGCAAAGAGTCAGACGAGGCTTTTGTGGCATGTGAAGCAACTGCTGGTTTGTCGAGGCCTTTCCTGTCGTCTCTCCTCTGGAACAACACACATTATTGTACCAGCCCGTACATGTGGGCTCCTCAGACCGTTTCTGGGAGAACTCAGGACAATGCGGCGGCTGCTGTCGACCTGTCACACACCATTTCAGCCTCTGCTCAGGAATTCCTCTGGGTCCACTCTGGCTCCGCCGCCTCCTTCATTTTGGTTTCTGTGAAATGGGAATTTTGAAAAAAGGAGGCAGGAAATGTGCGCACACACACACACATCCTTCACTGTCAGAGTGTGGAGCCACCAGGCTGCCACAGAATAAAAATGGCTGGGCCGACATGCGTACTGTAATCTGTGCTGTAATGTTCACAGGGCGCTTCTGTCCTCCCACGCTGGACACCAGAGGAAAAACGGTTGTGACACTCAAAGAAAAAAACTTGTGAGAGGGAGTTTAGATTTCCTGGTTCTGATCCAGTGAGGCTCAGGTTCAGGTGAGTGGTCAGAGACTGGTCCAGAGTCTTATCCTGCAGCCGTGGGTCATGTGACTCCAGCATCTAGCAGGCTGTAGCTGAATCAAGGAGGAGCTCAGCAGGATGAGATCAGACCCCTTGGTCTGGTTTAGGATACGTTAATTGAAAAGGAACAGAATTAATTGTTTATTTTAAACTATTCTCTGTGTGCGTGTGTGTGTGTGTGTGTGTGTGTCTCTGTGTGTGTGTGTGTGTGTGTGTGTCTGTCTGTCTGTCTGTCTGTCTCTGTGTGTGTGTGTGTGTGTGTGTGTGTCTCTGTGTCTCTGTGTGTGTCTCTGTGTGTGTGTGTGTGTGTGTGTGTGTGTGTGTGTCTCTGTGTGTGTGTCTGTGTGTGTGTGTGTGTGTCTCTGTGTGTGTGTGTGTGTGTGTGTGTGTGTGTGTCTCTGTGTGTGTCTCTGTGTCTCTGTGTGTGTGTCTCTGTGTGTGTGTGTGTGTGTGTGTGTGTCTCTGTGTGTGTGTGTCTCTGTATCTCTGTGTGTGTCTCTGTGTGTGTCTCTGTGTGTGTCTGTGTGTGTGTGTGTGTGTCTCTGTGTGTGTGTGTGTGTGTGTGTGTGTGTGTCTCTGTGTGTGTCTCTGTGTGTGTGTGTGTGTCTCTGTGTCTCTGTGTGTGTCTCTGTGTGCGTGTGTGTGTGTGTGTGTGTGTGTGTGTGTTGAGGTAACTTACTGTCCTTATGTAAGACAGATAAGAGCTACGTAACGCAGACAGAGTGTAAACCACCATCACATCCGACCTTCAGTTACAGAGCCACTCTTCCTCCTCGCCTCGTCTCTGCTCCTGGAGCTGTGGTTTCCTGCTCTGTGTCTGCAGGCACTGATAACATCTCCCTCTCTGCTGGACTTCCTCCATCACATGACCACCGGGATGAAGATTACTGTAAGAGTGTAGGTGTTTCTCCGCAGAGCTGCAGCACCTGGAACGAGAAGTCAACCTGCTGAGCGTACAGAGCCTGGACACGACACCAGAAACACACCATCACTGTTTTCAACGTGTCTGTGGTTTCTTGTGAGTCTTCGTCTTACACGGGACACACACTCGGCGTCACGGGTCACGCAGCTTCTGACAGGAAGCAGTTGGATCCTGCTGATGTTACAAACTTTCAGCAGTTATGGGCACCTACACAGGAATAAGCTGTACGATCACAGCTCCACGCCCCCCCACAGTGTCTCATAACATGTCAAATACTTCACAGGACTGCGTGACCTATGACCTGTACCCTTGTTGGACTCACACAGTTTCTGCAGGATCCGTGGTTTCGGATCCAGCTGCAGGATCTGGATCTGGTCTGGGTTTTGTGTTTGCGTGTGCAGGCAGAGCCCAAAGTGGCTTCAGAGCAGTGTAGGATCTGCTCTGAGTTCTGGGCTCACTCACATGTTCTGATACTTCTCATTGGGTTTGTAAATGTAGAGACCCTTAACCCCCCGTGACCTTTGACCTCTGCTGGACTGGGGCTAACTTCTTCCCCCGGACGTGCAAATCTGACAAACAGTGACTGTTTTTCTTGGACAGATTTCGGCGGTATGCGTTTGTGTGAACAGCGTTAATGATTGAATGTGTGGAGCGGGTCCAGAGCGCGGCGCTCCAGAAACATCCACGCTCCGCTTCTCAGCCATGAGCTGGGCCTCCATCACCAGCTCACCTTACCCAGGAGGAGACGCCCGACCAATCTCTGCTCAGTAAACGTGTGCAGACAGAGCACCCCCCCACACACACACACACACACACACACCACACACAGAGACTCACACACATCCTGAGCTTATCTGCAGAGACACCAGCGCAGCGTTTCTGTGTGTTTGTGTGTGTGTGTGTTTCTGTGTGTGCGTGTGTGTGTGTCTGTGTGTGTGTGTGTGTGTGTGTGTTTCTGTGTGTGTGTGTGTGTGTCTGTGTGTGTGTGTGTGTGTGTGTGTGTCCAGTGATGTCCTGCTCTTCTGTCCCGTTCTCACGTTCCTTCGTGGTCGTTTGTCTCTCTGGTTTGATTTGTGTGTGGTTGTGTGTCCTGGTTTTTACCTTCTCCTCGTAGATGTTGTGTGTCTGCCGTTGTGTTGTGGCTTTGTTCATTAATCATCCATTTTGTTTCTGTGGAGTTTTACTCGTTTCACATTATGTTTCTATAGTTACGGCTGCTAGTTCATTTACAGCATGTGTTAATCATTGAATTCTTTAAATGCAGGCTCATGTTACACGACCATGTTCGCTCTATTATCTGAGGAGGTCTGGTAGCAGAGGGCTGGGATGCAGAGAAAGCAGGATCGATGCCCAGCTGCAGCACCCAGCCCGGTGCGTGTAAGTGTGTGCGTGTGTGTGGTGAATGAAACGTTGTTCCCTAACAAACAGCTTCACAACCATCAGGTCTAAAATGACCTGCGAGTGATGCTGATGTGAATGTTCTATTCAGAACTTGGTCTCATTCACACTCACACTGACCCAGAGGCACTGAACCCATAGGACATATGGACCACCGGTCCCCTCAGTGTGTGACTGCTTCCTAGGAAGGAAAGTTCCTGGAAATAATGTGATGTGGGACCAGCTCAAAGGACACTGCTACGTTTGCACCTCATAAAGTCAGAGAGCTGTTGGTGGAACCTGCCGTCAGAATCAGCCTGATCCCTCAAATATAGAAAACTATAAACATATGGGATAAACAATAATAGAACCTGAAGAGTAAACCAGCCTTCACAGTAAAGAGCAGTAACAGCATGACACTCAGCGCTGTTCACTCGTACAATCACAACAGCTACGACTGTTCTTGACTGTTCTGCTGCAGCTACGACTGTTCTCGACTGTTCTGCTGCAGCTACGACTGCTCTGCTGCAGCTACGACTGTTCTTGACTGTTCTGCAGCAGCTACGACTGTTCTCGACTGTTCTGCAGCAGCTACGACTGTTCTCGACTGTTCTGCTGCAGCTACGTCTGTGCTGCAGCAGCTACGACTGTTCTCGACTGCTCTGCAGCAGCTACGACTGTTCTCGACTGTTCTGCTGCAGCTACGACTGCTCTGCTGCAGCTACGACTGTTCTCGACTGTTCTGCAGCAGCTACGACTGTTCTCGACTGTTCTGCAGCAGCTACGACTGTTCTCGACTGTTCTGCTGCAGCTACGTCTGTGCTGCAGCAGCTACGACTGTTCTCGACTGCTCTGCAGCAGCTACGACTGTTCTCGACTGTTCTGCAGCAGCTACGACTGTTCTCGACTGTTCTGCTGCAGCTACGACTGCTCTGCTGCAGCTACGAATGTTCTCGACTGTTCTGCAGCAGCTACGACTGTTCTTGACTGTTCTGCAGCAGCTACGACTGTTCTCGACTGTTCTGCTGCAGCTACGTCTGTGCTGCAGCAGCTGCAGTTGTGCCATATTCCTTGGCCACAGGCTGCAGGTTGATCAGTAACCATTGATGGTTTAACAACAGGTTTAAAGTCTACTCTGATAAATCCTGCTTACTGGGTCGGTTTTGGACTTTACCCCGCTCAGGCTCTGCTTGCGTCTCAGCCATCAGCTGACTGTTACATAAAGTCTGTATGAAGGATATGTGTAATTAACACAGCTCAATGGTTCTTTTTATTTCCTTGTGTAAGCTGTGTTTGCACTCAATGCCTGCAGGAAGAAGTAAAGGAGAAGCAGGCGATGGGCTGCGGTCAGGCGGTCCGGTCCACTGCGAGCATTGTGTGCACATTAACAGAGACGTCACAGCACCGTGAATCCAACAGAAAGCCCACAGTGATCAGTCCAACTTCTGCTCACAGTGACTCAGACCGAGGCAGCTTCTCTCCAGAAACCACATCACAGTGTGAAAAATGTTCCAGTCAGAGTTTAAGGAACGCCACGATGTCCAGAGGAGCCGCTGCTGCATCTAGACTTCAGGCGCCTCAGGTCAAAGGTGGCTCGCTAAGTTGTGTTGGCTGCAGATGTAGGTTTGAAGCCCTGTTTAGTCTTAACTTTGGCCTTTTCCTTGTACCAGAGCCCAGAGTCACCTCCTCACTGTTTAAAAAAGACTGCACCTCCTCCTGCTCCTCGTTCTGCAGTTAGTGTCAGTGTCTTCAGTTAGGCTACAGAACAAGAACAGCTTCGACTCTGGGCCATCATCCAACTCCCTCACCCCTCAGCTTCTATCAACCACCACCCAATGCCCCCCCACTCCTGATGTAATTCCTCTCCTCACACCACCACCCTGCCTCAGCCTGATCGACACATCTGCTCACGTTAGAGAGTGGACTCCACCTGCTGAGGACACTGGGTCCTCTGAGTCTGCAGGACACTCACCAGCGGCCTGCTGGTGAGTGAGGAGCAGCTCCTTCAGTCACTGCAGGAAGGAGATCAATCATCCCGACAGATAGACTCTACAGCTCCTCAATCAAGATGTCATCATGATGTCATAAGTCCCTCTGGCAGTATACATTCATGGATATTTATGTGTGTAAACTTACAGACATGTATTATGTGTGTTCATGTTCTTTCCTCTCGCTCTCTGATCAGTAAAGTCGTATAAAGTTATCTTGTGATTTCAGGAGAAGCTTCTTCGTGTGTCTGCTGCTGAAGCCTTGAGGAACGTTTTCGCCTTTTAAATTGAGAAACACAACGTGACGTTGTTCTGAACCAGCATCCTGCTGATGAAACATGACATCGATGTAATCTGATCTGGACCATGACTGATGGAATTTATGAGCCTGTTTCTGATCTGACAGGGTTTTGTGTAAATATGTGGAGGGTTGGACCCGAGTCCAGCACGTCACCGTGCTGATGTTTGACACGCTGCTGCAGGCTGACCAGCTGCTCCACATCCTGCTGGTGCAGTGACGTTTACAGAAACACGGAGATATTAAAGGCTGTAAACACCGACACTTTCCTGACATGAGGACGGAACAAACAGTTAACATGGAGACGTCAGTAATCCTGGTAAACGTTCATCCAAACAGGAAGTGACACAACAGCTCCCTTACTGTGAGTCGGTCCAGATCTCAGGACGAAAACCGGAGCTTTTTCTGTTGTTTTGTTTTCTGGAGTCCTGGAGCCAAACTGAGCAGCGTGAACCACAGCGACGGAGCGAGTCCCGACGGCTCCTGCACGCTGTATACATCTTCCACAAATACACGGAGCGGCTTTAAATAGACTGCAGCCATTCAGTGTAAACACAGACACACACACACACACACACACAGCTTTTTATACTGCTGCAATATTATTACATGTTTTCCCAAAAAATGTCGAGTCAGTTGATGCTAAAACTGCTGCAGTTGTGTATTTAGAGCTTGAGTTCGTAGATTTAGCGTCTGCAGCTGTGTCCACGGAGCAGAGTGAAAAGTGATTCACGGGACGGAGACAGCACAAGAGGTTCTGTCCGTCACTGGTACCTGTTCTTACTGCTCAGGGCCCAGACAGTCACTCACACACACCTGATAACTTCATCACCAGTTACCCTGTCTTTGGACTGTGGGAGGAAATCAAAGCACAGGGAGGCTAGGGGACAAGGGGACAGGGGGACGGGGGGATGGTGGGACTGGGGGCAGGAATTAGGCGGTTGAATCCCTCGTGCTGTGAGGAGGCGGAGCTAACGGCTGCTCCACCGTGTGCTCAGTAGTTCGTCTCGGACACTCACAGCTGGTCCCGATCGACGAGGACGAAGTGACAGTTGACGCCTGTCTCTCTGTCCGTGTGCGTCTCGGTCAAACTGCTGACTGTGAAACGTGGAAACATCTGCCTGCTTTCACTTCTGGTTTTCACCATCTGTCGGGGTCAGACTCGCACGGCATCATGGTATCTGGACGCACATCTGCAAGTCAGCAGAAACAGCTTTCTATTAATGTGACAGCCGGGTCACCGCAGAGACAGCGCGGCCAGCGAGAGCTTGTGTGATGAAGAGGAGTCTGAAGAGAGTGAGGAAGAGGAAACAAGAGGATGCATGGATGCAGCTCTTCTTCCGTTACCCGGGGACGCGCACAGACACACCACGTGCTGCGGTCGACGGAAGACAGCATCTCAGTCAGCTTTGACCTAATGTGATGATGAAGATGAAGATGTTTTATTTGACGAGCGAGCTCTGTCTCACTGGACTCAGTGTTTGTTCATTTTACTGCTTTATTCTTCATCTACTTTGTTTCCTCTTCCTCACGCTCTGATATCTCTTCATCACGCAACCTCTCACTCACACCTTATACAAACAGTCTCATACAACATCTGCGCCTGATAATCGCACACACACACACACACACACACACGCACACACATACACACGCACACACACACACACACACACACACAGACACACACACACACACGCACACACACACACACACACACACGCGCGCACACACACACACGCACATTCCTGCGTTGGTTGACTGCCAGCCTGTTACTATAAAAATAATGTATTTAACCTCACACTAAGACACAATAAAAACACACACACACACACACATATCTGGAAACATCCTCGTGTCTGAACGTGTCTGTGGCCATGACTCAGTAAGACGTTCTTTAACTTCCTTCTGATCCAGAAACCAAACTACACTACAGAAGCAGACAGGGGGGACAGGGGGGACAGGGGGACGGGGGGGACAGGGGGGACAGGGGGACAGACAAACTACACTACAGAAGCAGACAAATGAAGAAGCTGATGTTTGACTCTGAGTTATTTCTGTTTCATCATCATTTTTATAAAGATTGATTCTGTTGATTGATTTGGTTTCATGTAAATAACTTAAACCTGAAACAGCTGTGTCCCAGGAGGAAAACACTGAGCTCCAGCCTGCTCCTCCCTGCTCCTCCTTGCTCCCTCCGTCTCCCTCTCTCCCTCTCTCCTCCTCCCTGCTTCTCTCTGCTCCCCCCTGCTCCCTCTGTGTCTCCCCCTTACCTCCTCCCTGCTCCTCTCTTCTCCTCCCTGCTCCTCTCTGCGTCTTTACTTTACTTTACTTTGCTTGGCAGACGCTTTTATCCAAAGCGACTTGCAAGGAGCTGGCGCTGGGTGTCTGGCTCAGGGACACACCTGGTAGGGGATGGATTAGGAGTCAGACGGGGTTCGAACCCGCAACCTTCTGCATCCCAGTCTGACGCTGAACCCATTGAGCTACTGGGTCGTCGCTCTCACCTCCTCCCTGCTCCTCTCTGCTCCTATCTGCTCCCCCCTGCTCCTCTCTGCTCCCCCCTGCTCCTCTCTGCTCCCCCCTGCTCCTCTCTGCTCTTCACTCAGCTGATTGTTCCCACGTCTCCATCATAGTTTCTGTGGTTCACTGACAGTTTAGTGTTGGAGGCAGAACTCCACCACCACCACCACTTTCTTCTTCTCTTCCAGCTTCCTGTCAGAGTCCAGTGCTCATCCATCAGCACCTTAAGCCAGCGCAGCCACATCCACATGCAGGAGTTGTTGCATGTCGTTCACTTGCTCCGTCACTGATCATGTGTTGTTCTGGTGTTTTACTGTTTATCTCTGTTAAAGAGGAGCAGCCCAGGAATCACACACACTCTGAAATAACTGGAACATACTGCTGGTGTCGACAGGTACTGACAGACCCAGACTAAGACGTTCAGGGACACAGACCTGTCTCATCGTTGTCATCGGTCAGCGCTAAGTCTTCACATCAGATGTTAGAACTGCTGCTGGGTTGGTGATCGTTTCCGTGGAGGCAGAGGGAGTCATGGCGTACGATTCGGCAGCACCGAGATCCATCATAAGACTATGTTCCTGCAGGTCTCAGCTCTGAGGAAGATAATGAACAGTGATGTCAGCACATTGGCTTAGTGCGTTCTCTCCTGATAAACACCAGAGTCAGAGCGATTTAATCTTCATCTCCTCTGTTATGTAAGAACTAAATCACGGCTGAAAAAGACCCCGGAGAGCTGGTATCTGTTCATATAAATTGTAGGAATGCCGAGTGTGTGTTTAATGGCAACACTCCCAGAAAGTCCCGCTGAGGACAGAAACACAAACCCAACACACCTACAGCATCTGGCTTTGTGTCAGAGCGGGGAGAAGGGAAGATTAACCCCCTGCTCGCGCGCAGATACCAACAACCAGCTACAGACGTCTGCATGTTTTCCATTAGCACGATTCTGTTCAGAACCTCGCAGCTCGTTGATGAGCTGTTTCGGCATCTGATCAGAATTCTCTTGGCTTCGTCCATTGGAGGTTCTCTGGTCTCGTCTGGGTCCAGAACACACTGGAGAGATCAGATATCTGATCCCATCTGGGCAGAGGGAAGTCTGAGCCACTGAGCTGCTGCACCTGAGATCCAGCTGATTTATCCCGTGTGCTGTGGGATGGACCTGCTCCGGACAGAAATGCAGACGTTCCTCCTGCTGCCACCCAGAAATCAGATGTATACTCCTCCAGGTTTTTCTCTGGATGGTCTCTTCTTTTTACTGTCTCCTTTCAGAATGATGGCAGCAAACCTCCGACCTCTGTTTCCAGGACGACCTCAGAAACCCAATCAGCTGTTTTCAGCTGATGCAGTTCCCAGTCTGGCTTAACCAGGTTAGGGTGTCATGAGCCACACCTGAACCTCTATTGCTATTATTTTGAAATGTCTGCCACTTCCTGCCTGGTCACTACTATCGACTCTGCGGCCCATCCCTCGTTGTAAGTCTGGTTGTGTTTCTCTGGTTTTGGTTCTCACCTCTCTGCCTCTAAGGATTCGGACTCTGCCTACACCCCCCCACCCCCCCGGATGACGTGTATCGTGGTTTAACTGTGAAGAATCACAGAGAAGTTTCCGTAAGATATGAATATATATATGTTTTATGTGTATTATTAAAAAAGAAGAAAGAGTAAAACAACGTCTCCGCCTCCCCGAAATAATAATAATGAAACTAATAATGAGTAACATGGAGGTGGTTGACTGGACCAGACTCCAGAGGCACAGGGAGCATGTACAGAGGTAAACACACACACACACACACACACACAAACATAAATCCCGTCATTATCAGCTGCTCGTACGTGCAGCTACTCTCATGTTTTTAGATTTGTACACTGTTACACGGAGTCAGGCGTGGGCGTGCGAGGAAGACGTCCAGAGACAGAGAGAGACGCAGCGATCCCACACTCCGCTCCAAGTCAAACACTGCCTCTGGTTTCAGTGGAGCCTGCAAACAGAAACCAGCTCGACTATTTTTACTGACTAACTATTTTTAGCTCCTTTCTGCTTCTTTTCGGGAGGCGGCGGCCGTTTGGCCACACAGCGACTGTGAGAGCTGCAGCTCTGAGTAAACACAGAGAACAATGCGCTCGGCATCCACATCCACGCCGAGCTGGACCGACCGGTCTGCGGACCAGCGCCGGCTCCTGATGACAGGCCACAACTGCACAGATTATTGGAATTCTGGGAGATTACCAGGCAGCGGGGGGGTCGTTTTAAGCTCTGTTGGTGCTGTAAATGACAGGCTGTCACGGGCTCAACCAGGGGCCCCCAGGGACCAGGGGTGCAAGCAGTTACACACAGCCCCCCCCAAGGGCCAAACAGAGCTGCTGCAGTGTACACTTTTCTTCACGTGAACAAACGAACATGAAAACGCTCATGTCATGTTCGACCTGCAGCGCCTGGACTCACAAATTGTGGGTCACACACACAAAGTGCAGGTCACACACCAGGCTCACGCTGACAAACGTCCTGTCCTCCAACGGTAAAAGCTCGTGGGAAAAACAGGTTCATAAAAAGATCCCTGAACGTGAAGAGCTAAAGCTAAAGCTCAATCTAAATCTAAAGATAAAGCTGCAGCTAAATATAAAGATAAATCTAAATATAAAAATAAATCTAGAGCTAAAGCTAACGCTAAAGCTAAATCTTGAGCTAAAGATAAATCTAAATATAAAGCTAAATATAAAGATAAATCTAAATATAAAGCTAAATTTAAAGCTAAAGCTAAATTTAAAGCTAAAGCTAAATATAAAGCTAAATATAAAGATAAGGCTGAGCTATAACTAACAGGTGATGAGCTGAACACTGACACACACAGAAAAACGCTGGTCTGAGGAGACCAACACTAAAAACAACAAAACCTTCTCATTCAGTCTCTGTTGACATTCATTCCAGACATTGTCCTCCCTCCACCTGAGTCTGCTCCACCCACACCCACCTGCTTCCTCCTCCCTGTGTATAAACTGCTGTTTCTGTTGAGCTGCTGCATGTTCGTCTCGTCTTATTTCCTGGTTTAAAACCATGAAATGTTTTACATGCTGTGATTCATTTCCAACCATGTCTAACCCGCCCTGTTTTAACTGAGAAATCAGTTAAAACAGGGCGGGTGAGACGGGTCCTGGTACCGGTCCAGTAGAACCAGTAACCTGCACTGAACAAAGGAAGCACAGGAGCAGCTGTGTGCTCGTCGCTCTTTGAAGGAAACAGAAGCAAAAAGTTTTTCCCTTAAATGTTTTACGTCCTAAACGCTGAACCTGGTTCCTAACGTACACACTGAGTCGATCTAAACTCTGTGATGTTCCTGCTCTCAGAGGGAGACGGGGACTGGAGACCTGGATCAGAAGCTCAGGTAGAACAGCTGAGTGTGACCCTCACAGGAACAATAACGCTGACAGACTTCACTGATCCACAGCTGTCAGACACATGTTGGGACTAAGATACCGTAAAGGTTAAACCCCGTCTCCAGAAACTAACTGGTCTTTACTGACGGAACACGGAGATCCGAGCTGTGTTTGGAGGACTTCCTGCTGTTCAGTGAAGCAGAGAAATGTTGGAGCGAGTCCAGATCTCTGCAGACTGAGCATCATAAGACAAAGTTCGTGCACAGCCAGCTGGTCATCCTCCTCCTCCTCCTCCTCCTTCATATCTCACCAACACATATCCTTATTTACACAAAGACAAGAAGCCACTTATTCGTATGGTGTGTATCACTGAAACTATGTGACCTCGCTGCTCCCACAACCACACAAAGAAGAACTCAGCAGCAGCAGCTAACCCTACCTTACACAGGCCCACACCAACATGTCTGCTTGATTGTAGTTTCCAAGGTTCGGAGGCCAAATGTCAAACAGAAGGACATGTGTTGAAAGGACAAAGACAGGCCAGAGAGGACGGGGGTTCAGGAATGACCGGCCTGGAGGTCTCACACACATCGTATCACGCGGCAGGAAAGTCAGGCCCAAGTCACACGTCCACCAGGTTGGACACACTTAACGAGCTGCTACATCCACCCACCCCTCCCCCGCCCTTCAGGTCGGGTGTGAGGTGACACCCACCTGGACGGATGGAAGAAGTTCCGTGGATGCAGAACTAAACGTTTGGACATCAGGTGAGGACGTTTGTTCTTCTGTGCAGTGAACCGGTCGGAGCCAGTTGGAACAGACTCGTCCATTGGATTTATGTAACGAGAACCTGAAGGCTGAACGTAAGAATTGTGTGTGTGTGGACTGGGAGCAGAATTCCCCTCCAGGTCTGAGGTTCACACACAGATAAGATCTGCGAGGCCAGATGAACTTATGAATGGAAGCTGCTGGAACTTCATGTGGTTTCTGTGTCGTCAGGCAGCAGCGCTTCAGTTCCCACCATCAGACAGGATTTAGGCCTCTGGGCGTCACATGGCCGCTGATGACCAGAACAGTTCCACACCTGATGACACGATGGAGACAGCAGGATCCAGAGTTGGCTGTGAAGTTCTGCCGGACCCAGGCGGACCTGGAACCAGTCTCTGGTGATCACAGCGTTCTGTTTAATCACCTGATTGTTACAGTAAACACTTTGTCAGGATGATGGACTGTGTTTGGGATTATCCATCAGTGGAGCTCCCGCTGCCAGTTACCCCCCCCCCCACACACACACACACACACACACACACTGAATGGCTCCATTATTTCTGCCTGCAAACCGACAGAGCTATAGTTCAGTCCTAAAGTTTCAGCCCGTCATTTTGAAAGGTTTCTATACGTTTGCTGAACTTTATGTTTGATAAATATTAAGTAAAGTTAAATAAATAAAATAAATTAAGTAAAGTAAAGCAAAGTAAAGTATTAGTGACTGTTTCAGACCAGAGTCCGTACTCGTGTGTTCTGTGCGTCTGGAGCTGAACCCCCCTGAACACAGGCTGCACAGTTTTCATAGTTTATATTAAACAGTGGCTGAATAAAGTTCAAGTGGGCGGTCGGTGGTTCGATTCCCGGCTCCTCCCAGCTCTTCATCAGAGAGTAAACGGTACCAGTAAAAAAGTGCTGTGGATTTTCAGGGTTCTGGCAACAAGAAGAAAAAAGATTTAGTCTGTGTTCACACACGTTCACTAAGTATTTGTGCTTCAGACGAGTTTGTACATCTGGGGCAGGAGGTGGTTCGATTCCCTACATGTCGAAGTGCTCTTGGGCAACACACTGAACCTCAAGCTGCCCCCCGCTGTGCCATCGGTGTGTGAGAGCGTACAAACACACACACACACACACACACACAGAGAGATAAACACACAATTAAAATAAAATGTGTCTTTCACAAACACACTGTGTATCAACATCCTTTCAAAATAAAAGAGAAAAGAAAACAAATTTAAATAAAACAACAAGAAATTTTACATTAAATCAAAAATATTAATGAACACAATGAGAACCAAAGTGAAAAAAGGTAAATAAACCATAAAATCACTGCTATAAATGACTGTTTGTAAATATTTAAAGTGGACTGAGATGATACAGAACCAGAACTTCTCCCGTGTTTAATGGAGCAGAAGTGAGGATTTTATGACAGCGAGTCAGCTTCAAACTGTTACCTGGTTCCACCTGACGTGGGCGGAGCTGACGGACAAACACACCGATGTTTACATTCCTGACACAGGTCGTCACTCACACACACACAGACACGTAGTGAGCGCTGTAATAACACTTATGATCTGCCCCCCAGCTGCAGACACTTTGTCAGTCTCCACACACACAACTCGTTACTGACATGGATCATCTCATTTACATAAACACCGTCCCACCCCACCCCACCCCAACACCGGGGAAATACACACACACGCTGCTCTGCTCCTTCAGTTTTCGACTGTTCACTCTCGTGTGCGTGCGCGTGTGTGTGAGTCTGTGTGTGTGTGTGTGTCTGTGTGTGTGTGCGTGTGTGTGTGTGTCTGTGTGTGTGTGCGTGTGTGTGTGTGTGTGTGTGTGAGTGTGTGTGAGTGTGTGTGAGAGTGTCTGTGTGTGAGTGTGTGTGTGTGTGTGTGTGAGTGT
>JAUMHJ010000017.1:284635-303555 GCA_032361105.1 Microctenopoma lineatum | reverse complement strand
GGGGGGGGGTAGAAGCTTAGGGGTGTCCATGGAAACGTGTTCTGAGGAAGCAAACTCAGCACAAATGGACTTGTGTGTAAAATGTGTCAGAATATGTGACGACACAGCTCAGGAACCCGTGAGGTCCAGTTTTTCTAATGTCGCAGAACAAAGCTGGCCTCAGCTCACATGTGAAAACAAATACAGTACAAACTGTACTCTACAGTGGGTTTGACTTGGCCCAGAGAGCGGATGACTCAGTCAGGGTGTGTTAGGCATGTTGACCTTTAACCTGACAGTACAGTGTTTAACACGGGCCTGTCTCAGTTCCCTCTTATCTCACAGCCTCTGCTGATACAATCTCTTAATGTTATTTGTCTTTTCTGCTTTTATCGTTACTTTTTTTACACCTCCGAACCTTTATCTATGATCTTGTTTCTACTCTGCTGCTGTCACATGATTATGATTCAGTATCTAGGGCAGCAGAGGATCAGTCGTTGGTGAACCCCACAGTCCACGGCTCCTCCAGGCCGCATGTCCACATGTGCAGCTGTCCAACAACAACTTCCTCATGAGGATCGATCAAGTTTGAGATAAGAACACCTGCTTGTGACTGAACGCAACACCAGCTTCAGCGTTACTGGGCTGAAGAGGACTGGTTCAGCGTGTGTGGACACACACGCTGAACCAGCGCACTGAACAGAATGAGAGGGTGTGTTTCACGATGCAGCTCCACCTCTGATGTGGCAGATAAACACATAGTTTTAGTCCGTTTGTTGTGAGTCTCCCAGCTTTAGGTGTGTAGGATCCTGCTCCTGCTGCATCACGCTGCACATGACCTAATGCTTCAGTCATTAGCATGACTCCTGACCTTCACTGCAGGTTTTTACTTTATGAAACATCAGAAATGAAACAAGGAAAATGTTACATTCCCTAGAAAAATTCAGTTTGTCTTCAAAAACCAAAAGAACCAAATTCTAGAACTACGCGTCCGTTCCTCTCGTGCCGAGCCCCTCCCATCCTGTTTCGTAGTGATGGGGCATTTGTGCAGCAGCCTGATCAGAGGACCTCAGAGACAGGGATCAGAATTTTAATTTTTGGAAGCAGGAATAGTCATCATGGGACACTGTGGATCTGAGTTGTTAAAACCAGGTAAAGTCGAACCCTTTACATGCTGGTCAGGAGTCAGTGCCTGGTGACTGACACCAAGATGCTAGACTGAGGACTGTAGATGACTTCATTATCAGTAACATGTCCAGCTGATCGCTCATTTACAATATCGTCTGCCTGAGAGGAACACTCCTTATTATATCTTAGAATTCAGCGTACTATTGACTTATGAGCCTTTACTTTACTCTGCTTGGCAGACGCTTTTATTCAAAGCAACTTACAGGCAGCTAGTGCTCAGGGACACAGCTGGTAGGGGATGGACTAGGAGTCAGACAGGGTTTCGAACCTGCAACCTTCTGCATCCCAGTCTGACACTTAACCCATTGAGCTCCCTCTTTAAACTGTACAAACAGGAACATCTGAAGGAACTGGAGTTCGACTCCTCTGTGATAAGTGTGCTCTCTCCCTTCACACTGACTCTCCTGATACGAGATCCTGCTGTAACACCACAGGTTGTTTCATCTAATTAGGGTTTTTATTATTTCTTTAGGTGGATTCTTGGATGACACAGTTAAGGTCATTTTTCTATTTTTATTGCAGCACACATATAAACACGTAAAATGAGTAGTTTGAGTGTGATTCAGAAGTGAAGTCACTGCATGTATGAACTCATTTTACCAAGGGAACATTACATAAGAAACAACACCCTGCTATTGGTCGAATCATATGTCAATTATGCCAAAGATTGCGTCACTCTGCCGTAAACTCAGATGTGATTGGCCAGCAGGTCTCTTAGCTGCCACCTATTCGCCTCTGATTCGCTGAACGTGGACATTGCCGTACATGGTAAAGAGATTTCGCAATCGGCTCCTCTCCATGTTCCAAACAAAAACACTCACAACCCAGACAGACGGGATTAAACGACAAGTTTTTACGTTCACCTTTTCTGCTTTGACGGATAGTTGAATCCTCCGCCGCGCTCTGAAGGTAAACTGTCATTTAAAGCCTGTGTGCGCCCAAAAAAGAGGGCGCTGACAGTGAGGTTAGGACTTGTTAGCACCAGATGCTAATTAGCTGGCTAGCTGCCCGGCTAAACGGGTTGTGTACGTGTTTGTTAGAAGAAACGAAAACGTAGTTTCGTTCGTATTTAACGCGACACGTGACTCATATCTACGTTTGTATTTGGAGCGTGAAAGCTCGGTGTTAGTGTAGTAAATCTGTTGTCTGCTTCGCGTGAACAAAAAGTTGTTAAAAGTGGTGAAAAAATCTGAATTCTCGGGCTGGAAGCGACTTGTTTCGGTTTGACAGCCCGGTCCCCATGTTTGTTGTGTTTTTATTTTATGTCAGCCTGAGTTAAAGTCGCGTTAAAACTGAGAATTGTGCTTAGCCCCGCATGACTCCGGAGTTCCCCTCTCTCTCACAAAGCGACCCGGCGATGATGCAACAGCAGGCAACAACCGGAGCTCCGCTGGGTTTCACCCGGAGCGCTTTTTCCTGCGCACCGCTGACTGGCTGCATGGCAACGGGCCGGCCAATCAGAGCAACGCTACTAATTGTCCGTGCGGAATAACAATCCGACCAATTAGCAGTGTGACAGATACCGGGGTGGAGGTGGTGGGTGTTCGTGGAGGAGATGAAACCACCTGACTGATGGATTGAGGTCAGCTGAGAGTCTGCAGAGAAACTGCAGATGTGAATCGGATTTTATTGGTTTCTGTCACAGGTCTGACACGTGCAGAAATCTGGAGTGGGCGGTGAAATCACATCAGTGTCCCGGTGATAAATAACTACAATCCTTCATCTTTATTATCGTCTCTAACGGCTTCAGATCAGATTCCACCAGTTTCTGATCTCGTATCGATTCTCTCTGTGGCGACTGTGGCGATGTCGTTTTGATTCGATTCAGGAGTCAACATTGATTTAGAATAAATAATTCACTGCTTCTAAATTTATAAAACAAACTAGCACAGCATAAATATTGTCCGCTCTTATTTACTAATGTTTTATTTTTATTTTATTCTTATTCCTGCACTCAAACTACCCCCCCCCCCACACACACACACAGCTGGAAACCAAACAGAGGATGATGCAGAAATGCATCTTCCTGGACATCAGATCATCTCTGCAGCATTTAGAACATGGCTATTTTGTCATTTTCTGATTTACATGTGGCTCGTGTTTCAGGGGAAACTGAGCTGAAGCTGAATCCATGACAAACATGAAGCATCTGAACTCGATGCTGCCACGTGAACGTCCACTCTTCAGTCTCTAACATCTCTAACATTCTCCTCCTGTCGCCAGGTTCCAGCTCGGGTGGAGTCTTTTCTCTTTCCTTCTGCTTCCTGTTTCCATCTCATTTCTACACCTGGGGAGCCTCAGAGATCAGCACCTGCAGGCAGCACTTCCAAATGAGCCGGCCGTTGCAGGCAAAACTAACCACAGCAGACCACAACGGCGTGAGCGTCATCCAGAGCCAGGCCCACGCCTCGTCCTCCTCATCTCTGCCGGCATCCGTAGCCGGACCGCAGCAGGTCCCCCAGCTCGTCCCCGCTAACCCTTCAGCCGGAGGCGGCAAGTCTCCCCCCCCCAGCAAGATGAAGAAGCCCCAAGCAGACAAGGACAGCGACGAGTACCGCCAGCGGCGCGAGCGCAACAACCTGGCAGTGAAGAAGAGCCGCATGCGCAGCAAGCAGAAGGCGCTGGACACGCAGCAGCGCGTCAACGAGCTGAAGGAGGAAAACGAGCGCCTGGAGGCCAAGATCAAGCTGCTGAGCAAGGAGCTGAGCGTGCTCAAAGACCTGTTCCTGGAGCACGCGCACAACCTGGCTGACAACGTGCAGCCACCAGCAGGCGTGGAGGGCTCCAGCCCCGCCCCAAACAACACCTCCACCAATGGGCAGTGAGGTGGGGGGTGGGGGGAACTTTGACATTTAACATGTGCAGGAAACACAGGCTCACTTCTTCTTCACTGCTTTTATTAATTATTTTCTCATATGTAATCTGTTCATCCCTGCTCCTCGCCACCTGTAAGTTCCTCCTGGAAAACCTGGAAAGTTTGGTTCTTATTTTCCAGATAATTTCTTTAGTTTATTGAATTCAGTTATAATTTTTCCACATTCATTCCCTTTTGTCCTGGAACTGGATCAGAACAAACTGTTAAGTAAGGAGCGAGAAGGACTGAACGGTCACAGTGTGTTACAGATCTATCAGTCGATCGATGGCTGACATGAACTCGTATAAACTGAGATGTCGTCCAGTCAGAGTTGACGTGCTGTGAACCTGGAGCAGAGGAACGTTTTCCTGTGGGCTACATCAGCTGCAGGATGGAGATGTACAGCGTGAAATTCTCCTTTTTAAGATGTGTATTTTCTGTGAGTTCTAGTTAACAGAACCTGGAGAGAGAGATTTTAATGTGAGAACATTCACTACATGTTGATGTTTAAAGGGCAGTTCTGCTGCTTTCTGACTTCAGCTCTGATACTCAAACAGCAGCATTGTCCTTTACTAACAGATGATGTTTGCGTTGCACACGTTGATGTTTTCGTCTAAACACTCAGTGGAGATGGCAACGTTTACTTTACATCCTGGGTCACCCTGTCATATTTGTGGTTGATACACCCGCAGGCAAGTCAAACGTGTCCTGGAAAACCTGGAATACTTATTCCATGTGTCCAGTGACGGAGGCAAACACACGATTATTTATTAATAACGCAAAGACGGGATCTTGTCGTTTGCGTTTAATTTTGGATTAATGATGATTAATGTGGAATAAGGAGCAAAAAGCCGATTGGCTCTAAGGCAGGAAGTGTTGTCTCTGCCCCCTGAAACCTGCTCTCTGATTGGCTGAACAATGAGAACCTGGAACTAGTTCGTGTTTGGAGTCCAGCTAAGAACTGTCCATAAATATGACAGTCAGAACCAGGCTGTGTTTTCTGGAGGCCCTCCGCCCCTCACCTCCACCTGGCGGAGCATCGTGGCCCAGACAGGTGTGTGTGTGTGTGTTTGTAGTGCTGGGTGGACCCAGACACTAAAGGCGAGCCGCAGTTTTACGTAAATCCTGTTTTAAACCAGGCCAGGTCGTTAGCCGCCTGCTAATGAGGCGCGAGCAGATCTGGACAGGTCCCCGCCGCGGCCCCCGCCCCGTCGGCACAGCGTGCGGTGGGTGGGGCCGCGATGTGCTGTTGTTGTTGTGGGACTTGATAATTATGTGAGCTTTGTGTGGGCGTGGAGTGTTTCCACAGCATTTGTCTGTCAGGAGCTCTCTGCAGGAATGTTGTTGTCTGTCTGAGTCCTGACGCTCCGAGCCGCTCGCGTCAACGTTCCCACAGCGTTCCAGTGGTCCCGCGTGGTCCCGCAGGGTCCCACAGGGTTCCGCGCGGTCGTCGAGTTGTGTGCTCGTTGGTACCCGTGGCGTGCCACAGGTCGTCTGCTCTGAGCATTAATACCACACTGTGGTATTAACGTGGAATTAATACCTGATGAGTTTCTCAGACAAACAGGGATGTTGGTGCTGAGCTCAGCTGCGACGCGACTCTGAGGATCAGCTGATGATTAGAATAATGATCACATTAAAGATGTGAGGAAACGTGGGAAAGCTGGCTGCTCGCTGGCTCGTCTGTCTTTCACACTTTTCTACCCATGTTTTTCTACACGTTAATTTCAAACAGCAGCATGTTTATACGGCGTCTTTGCATGGGGGGGGGTTGTGTTGGCCTGGGGGGTTACTGTAAAGTAATCCGATGTGTTTGTCACGTTTGCTTTTGTCTGAATGTTGCTGGGCAGCATTTCTGTGTCACTCAGCTTTTTTATATCGGACGAGCTGGAGGGGGTCGGGGGGGTGGGGGGGTTAACGTGCAGTGTAAATTAAAATTGACTATAAAAGTTAAACTGTGTGTTTTGTCTTTTTTAATGTTCTCTAAATGATTTAATCAATAAAGTTTCTTTAAAGAAGCTGTTTCAGGAAAATTCTAGATTTCTATCAGAAAATGTTCGGAACAATCTAAAGCCACAGATTCTGACGGAACCAGAGCTGTGTCACTAAACTGACCCGGTTCGACTCCTAGTCGATGCAGGTTCTGCTTCCTTGGATTTGTCTCGGTGGTTTCTGAGAGTACATTTAGTACGTAACGGTTCAAACCGCACCGTCGTGTCCCGGGTCAACCGGAGACACCCCCCACACGCAAACATCCCCTCCTACTTTAATTTGAAATCATTACGTTCCGGGTCACTTCAGGAGTCTCACGCTGAGGAATGTTCCTCTGCCCTTTGTTTTCCTTTCTTACTGCTGTTACTACCTGCATGACTTCCCGACTCTGCGTGCGTGTGTGTGAGAATAGTCCACGTGGGAACATTCACACGTCTCCGGCTTCAAAGGAACTTATTAGAGAACATGTGAACTGGGGGATTTTCTGAGCATGTCGTCATTTCCAGTCATGTGAAGGGTAACAGTCGACCAGGCTGTGTGTGTGTGATAAGTTCTTATCACACAGAACAACAGTGATGATGATGATGAATGATTGACACTGTGACATCATGATCACCTGAGTCATTTGTTTTGTTTCATCAACATTCAAAGGTCGGCAGATGGAGAGAGGATGTCAGCAGGCTGTAAACCTTCCCGATGAGGAGTCGAGCGTCTCCGCCTGACACGGAGAGCACTCTCCTCCCACCTCCCCCCTCCCACCGTTCCCATCATGCCCAGTGCTGTCGAGGGCTTCAGCATCTAAAAATAAACGGCGGTGGGAGGCTGTGGGCCGTCGTCATCCGGGCATCAGCTTCCTGACGATGAAACTTAATCTGAAAACGAAGAGCAGCTCCGGCCTCACTGTCGGCGCCTCACACGGGAACAAATGCTGCGAACACGCAGCTCCAGGCACAGAACCAGCCTGGTCTCTTCCTGTACAGGAGTAAACGGGATTATGAGACATGAGGACATGACAGTTTCTCCACGCACGTCCTCACATCATTCTGATGCTCGGTGAACCTGTCGTCATCACAGCAATCACACACGACTGGGTGCAGCTGTGGAAACACGTCCTCGTCCTCGTCCTCCCTGGTTTAACTTACTACATATGAACATGAAATGTTGATGTAGGCTTCGGCTGAACAGGCTTCAAAACCAAAACTTGGAGCTAAAGGAGGCTGAACAGTGAAACGTGACTTCGCTGGCAGAGAGATTTTAATTTTAGCTCAACAGACTGTGAAGAGGTGGACAACAACATCATCGCTGATTCCTGACGGAGGGTTTTGGCATCGTAAAGCCTCCTCCTCCCTGTGGTACCCTGTGGGAGAGGAGGTCAAGCTGAGGGCGTGTGAAGGTGTTTCTGTCCAGGAGAGCGAGCACAGGCCTTATGAGGAACGTGACGCAGAACGCTCGTCTTTTACAGGACGATATAACTATCAACAGTCCTCAGGACGTGTTCGCTGTCGGGCTGAGACTGTGACAGGACGTCCAGGGGTGAGGCGTCTCCGCAGCACACGACCACAGAGAGGGGGGCGCACTCCACCACAGAGGTCAGAGGAAGAACAGGCGCTGGTCCCGCTCGGACTCACAAGACCTCTTCCTAAATCAGCTGGTGGTGGTAGGTAGAGACAACTCTCTGCTCGGGTGGAGCCGTATGTGTCCTCCACATCCGCCTGCAGAGGGTCAGTAGTTCTGCTGGAGTTACACTGCACTCGCTGACTGACAGCAGGTGGTGTTTCTAACTACGCATCAGAAGCTGGATCATTTCTTATTCGCCAGTGAGTCCACGTCTCACATGATCACAGGAGGACGCTGAGGCGTACGTCTCCACTTCTTAGCTAGCTATTTAGCCTTTAGCTTAGCGTCAGCCTCCTCACCTCGTCAGGTAAATAGGGAACCACACGGACACCGGACTTTCAGCACTATTAAACATCAGAAGTTGGTTCTGACTGTCTGAACATAGAGTCACATTTTATTTTATTCCTTCTGTTCATTTTTTTTATTTCTTTTATTAATGCATAGTTTTTTCTCTCTCTCTTTTAAATGCACTGCAGCTTTTTGTGCCAACATTCTATTCTATTCTATTCCATTCCTCTAACTGTGCTTTTTCTAGGCCTGTGTGCACACCTTTTCGGGCCCTGCAGGCTCCGGGGTCTTGGATGGATCATATGTTTCGTATGTGTTTCTGTTTTTTTTTAGTGAATCTGGATTTGGATTTCTTTCCAGGTCTGTCGAGCGTCTATCTAAAGTCACATGCAGATTTCCTGGCAGCTCCAAATCAAAAAAGCACATACAGTTACCAGACAATGAAAATAATTTGATATCATCGATAACGCCTCCCTGTGCAAACACAACATGCACCAAGATAACACGTTTCTGTTGAGGTCAAAGATGAACTGAGCTGAACTTGGACCTCCAGGTTTAGGTCACATTATCGCACCACAGCGTCTAATGATGGGCGCTGTAAATGTTTGATTTCACTCGGGCATCCTGACGTTGCTTGGACTTTATGTTGCTGCGGTTTAAATGACCTTTCTCCTCCACAGATCAGTGGTAGAACCAGCATCAACCTTCTTTTGGATCAAGTATCTGGTGAAAAGGAAGCCGTGAGAACCATGATGTAAAGTTATGAAGCACTCAAACATTTGTGCGTTAACACGTGCTGATGTGGAGTCGCAGCTTTTTGTGGGGAGCCTTCGCTCTTCCCACGATGCTTTGCTCCCTCTTCCTCTCCCGATAGGGAGACATGAAAACATGTGAAACTTCAAACATAAAAATGAGCGATGGCCTCGTCGTCCGTGGCCAAGATACGTTTGTTTAAAATCCACCTCCTCCGAGAATCTGGCAGAGAGCTTCACACAGGAACATCTGGAAAACATGTTCTCCGTCCGTTTTTTTATTCTGCATGTGAAAGAGCCACTGAAGCACTTTCACATTAAGAGTCCAGAGACATGAAACTCTGGCTCATACAGCGCGCTGGTGAGGACTCACGAGCGCTGACGGAAGAGCCGACCGGTGACCTGTGAGGATCAGGATCCATCATCCTCCTCACACAAGGACCAAATGTAATGTTCACTGCTGAAAGCTCGAATCGGTAAAAGGAGTAAAGCTGTGTTCAGCGGGACTCAGAGCTGAGACCAGATGAAGTGGAGCTTTTGAGAAGCTGGAATAACGAACGTCTCGTTGATCGCTGACTCTGTCCTGCTACCTTATTCCTCTTTGTTTCTGCCGCTTCTCTGGCGTCTGTGAAACAGCTGAAGCTCACAGTCAGGACAAAATAAAGATCAGTCAGTGAAGGCAGCGCGGATCTTAGTTACTGCATCGCTGCATGTTTTCAATTTGAAAGCAACATCCACATCCAGAGGAACCAGGGAATTTTCTTTCCCTGCACCAACGGAATCTGAAGCTGACTTTTCTACCTGTGTCTGGCGCTGACAGCACAGTGACGCTGGGCGGACTGGGCTCAGTAGGATGGAACCAGTACCGACAGCAGAGAGGATTTATCTGCTCCGTGCAGCCTTCAGATCGGATCCAGATGGAGCCAATCAGCTTCCTCCTCTCCCCCTGAGCTCGACCACATGGGACATCATCATTAGCTACACGTTAGCTTCCACTGCCTCCTCTCTCTTTACTTTACTTTACTTTACTTTTCTTGGCAGACGCTTTTATCCAAAGCGACTTACAAGGAGCTAGTGCTGTGTGTCTGGCTCAGGGACACACCTGGTAGGGGACTAGGAGTCAGACGGGGTTCGAACCTGCGACCTTCTACATCCCAGTCTGATGCTTAACCCACTGAGCTACCAGGCCGCTACCAGGCCGCCTCTCCTTCGTTTCTTCTTCTTCAGTTTCACACCCTGCTGACAGAGGCTGGTTCATCCACCCAAAACCAACCTGCGCGTCAGTTATTTTTGTTATTAAAGAAAAACCAGCATAATGAACGTACCCCCTGTCTGTAACAGTTACAGAGCGGGAGAAACACGTTTCCTTCACGATGCCAGCTCCAGGGAAGCTGACCTTTGACCTGTGAAGTGTGTTCTCTCAGCGTTGGCAGTACGTTTCCTCGCCTCCTCCCCATGTCAGCATGGTAACTATTAGCAGCGGCTGACCCTCGGATGTCTCAGGGGACATTTCACCTCTCAGTGAGTGAGTTTATTAACAGCGTCGGCCTGTAACCACTCAGCGCTCAGTAATCAATCACCCTGATGTAAAGTGCGGCCAGTCGTCTCAGCTGGTTACGGGAAGCAACGCGATGCTGATGCTGATGCTGATGCTGATGATGATGATGATGATGATTGCTGCGGCAGGTTCAGCTCAGTAGTGAAATCAGCTCCCTCCACGCGAGCAGCATGTAACTGTTGGACAGCAGAACAGTTTTTAGTGGTTCAGGTCTTCACGGGTCCATAAACAGACCCCTGGAAAACCTTCCCCAAGCCAGACATGAATGAATGAATGTTTGATCTAAGGCGGACCGAATCACCGCTGAACCAGGTCCAAATGGACCAGAGAACAATCAGACCAGAACAAACAGAAACACGCAGTAACACAGGTGGACACCACGACAGGAGAACGACGTGAGTAGGAAAAGGACTGACAGCATTAACAAAGCTGGAATTTCACCTCCAGGAACCAAAAATGGTTCAGTCCATCAGGTTCTGTTTAAGCAGACGGACAGATCAGGGTGAGGAGGGACGCCACATAATTTGGTCCAGATGTTCAGGTGATGATAGGCAACACTAGTACACACACTATGGCCTGCACTTGTAAAGCTCCTCTCTACCTAGACTGGTCCTCAAAGCGCTTTACACTGCTTGTCACACACACACACACACACACACACACGCACACACACACACATACACACACACACACGCACACACATACACACACACACACCGGGGGCAACTTGGGGTTTAGTGTCTTGCCCAAGGACACTTCGACATATGACTGAAGGAGGCGGGCAAAGCACAGCAGGGACGGGACAGCGGGGACAGGAGACAGGACAGCGGGGACAGGCGTCTACAGCACCGATCCTACGCAGCACAGGTGGATCTAAATAAGCAACAGCGCATGAGAAGAAGCAGGAGACAGAGCAGAGACAAAAGGGGACGGGTAGTGAGTCCTAAACACACTCAGCGGTTTCCCTCTGTGTTGGGGTCATACGTCCATGATCGGCTGGCTCTGAGGAGAAGACATCACCAGCGTCTGTGGTTCTGCTTGTACCGACGCTGCTCGGCTGCTTCAGCACGGAGACGTGTTTCCTGAGGAGGAGGAAGACGAAGGTGAAGCTGTTTATACCAACTATCCATCAACAAGCCGCAGTTGGAGACGAGCTGTCAGACCTCCAGATGTCTGCGAGCAATCAGGGTCAGCGAGATCGACAAGTTGAGGCTTCGCTTGTCAGGACGAATTAGACGAGCAGCGCGGAGCAGGAGCGACGCCTCCTGTGCCTCTGATTCATGGCGGAGGTTGATAACGTCACTGGGAGCTTGGCAGCGCCGCGCTCCACACTGCTGATTTATTCCAGGTTTCACAACTCATAAACAAGATAAACTCTCGGTGCAGGGCTGAGCTCAGCGTCAGTGAGCTACAATGATGGGAATGTTGTCTCATGCCGAGCGAGATACTGGAGACGTCCTCTCACCTCCCCGACCTGAGCTGGGTCTGAGTCTGCAGCGACTCGCGTCAGCCTCGTGTGGTCATTGTGTGGTCTCCATCGGACTCACCAGGACTCTTCACTGACAAACCCAGAACCAGAATGTGAGGTGTGTGTGTGTTCTGATGCCCTCGGTTCTGTCCTCGAGGACGTGGGGTTGATCAGACAGCAGCAGCTGAACGTTTGTGTGGACGCAGCGGGAACATGGAGGAGAGGGCTCTGCTCCATGTTCCAGAGGGCTCTGCTGTTTCTCATCGCTGCGTCCACACAGGAGGAAACTCTCCCTGAGAGCTGGACACGACTGAGACCATAAATCCCTCAGCACACTCAGCGTGTGTTTCAAGGCCTCGTTCAAATGAGACATCACATTTGAACCCCTCGAGTCCAGTACTCAGTCAGGCACCTTTTCTCTTTCTCATTTCATGTTTTCTAAAGTCAACATGGCCGTTACTCTGAGTTCAAATCAAATCAGTGCGTGTTTTCTTTTGAAAGGTCACATTAATTTCTTCCTTCTGTGGGATTCCCTGTGGTCCGAGTCTAATCTTACTGTAAATCTAATTTATTATGTTCGTAAGATGAGTCCAGCTACACTTCCTTCCTCCTCCGCCCGCTGGGAGCCGGATTAGCTAATCGTACTTAAATGGGCCAATAAGCGGTTGGTGTTTGGATCAGTGGAAATGAGAATCATTCTGTTCCTGATTTCATGTTTAGTCCTCGTGGCCCCACAGTGCTGATTCCATAGAATCAATCAGCAGATCATCCTGAACCCTTCACAGCCCTCTTCCCGTGTCAAACCAGTCTGCTTGTCATTTGTCTGGATTTGTTGCCTGTTGTGGATGTCACTCAACTTCCACCTCCACCTGCACAAGTTCCTGTTCTCTATGATCCCTGCTCTGTCCCAGTGGGAAGGGTTAGGGTTAGGGTTAGTCACTGGCATTAATGTCAGGTCAGGCCAGATATCCTGCACCAGGAGGATCCCAGGGGGATCCCAAGAGGATCCCAGGAGGATCCCACGGGGGATCCCAGGAGGATCCCACGGGGGATCCCAGGAAGATCCCAGGAGGAAGCCTCCACTGAATATTTCTCCGTGTTGAAGTCAGATCAGATTTTAAGGTGCTTGACCTGTAAAATTCTAAAAACCTAAATCTCTGATTGCACCTCGCTCCCTGCCCTCTCTCTGTCTTTCCCTCCCCCACTCAGCCCCCTCCCTGCTGAGTGTAGCCCACTCCACTGGCTCTATTGAGTTATTATGGTGTTTCTTTTTCATTTGTTTAATTACGGTTTGATTATTCCTTGAGTCATTCCATATCCAGGGACAACAAAGGAGAACAGACTTCCATGGGATCATCTCTGGAGATGCTGTCGCCGTACGGACGGACTGAGACAGATGACCACCCACCCCGAGCCCGGTTCTGCTTCTCTGGTTGGATTGAATTCTGAGCATGTGCAGGCTGGGTTCTGGAGCGTCCCACTAACCTGGATGCTGTGTGTGCAGTGTGAGGCAGCAGGCGTGTTGTATGTGAGCTGCCGCCTCCTTCAGAGAATAATTAATCAGAGTAAACACAGACCGGGGTGAAGCCCTGGCTGTCTGCAGATCCTGCTCTATATCCTGCTCTATGCAGTCCAAATATGAATCCCACAGATAGCACCCAGCAACCTGGAAACACACACACGCGCGGTCAGGTGCACAATGCAGGTGGAGCTGCTGCTTTGTGTTTCCTGTGTGCTGTATCCAGCTCTATCTTTACACAGCGATAAAGAGACACTGGCATACTTCTCTCTCTCTCTCGGGTCACCAGACCAACAAGGTCGACCAGGATCAGTGATATGACATCATTTATTACACTTCTAATCTCAACAGAACAAACTGTCCTGAAGATAAGAACAAACTGCTTCAGTCTGAGACACAGTACTGTCTTCACTGACCCGTCTCTACTGACCCGTCTCTACTGACCCGTCTTCACTGACCCGTCTTCACTGACCTCTCTTCACTGACCCGTCTCTACTGACCCGTCTCTACTGACCCGTCTTCACTGAACCGTCTTCACTGAACCGTCTTCACTGACCTGTCTTCACAGTACTGTCTTCACTGAACTGTCTTTACTGAACTGTCTTTACTGCCCCTTCTCTACTGGACTGTCTTTACTGACTTGTCCTTATTGATCTCTTGGGGAAATTGGTGTTTGGACAGCTGCTAGACCTGTGTCTGCACTACTACAGGGTATCGGTGTCTTGTCCAAGGACATGTAACCTGGTGGGACTGGGAATCGAACTCTCTCACCCTTGGGTTTGAAGACGACTGCTCCACCCATTGAGCTATCACGCCGCCCATACTGACCTGTCTTCACTGAACTTCTTGTACATTGTTGTATCTGTGAATCAGAAAGAATAAATCCTGATGAAGTGGAAACATCTCCTCAACAAATCTGGACCAGACCCAAAGATTCACGTTGTCCACAGCAACAAGTCCAACACTACTCTGAGAAAAGACTTTTTACTGCAGTACTGATACTTTTAGTACTTTTCAGAGTGTGCAGTACAAAGTAAAACATTCTTTCTTTACTTTAAATACACAGATCTGTATTTCAGAGAATTAAACCATAACAATACATCAGAACTGACATGTTCAGCATGTTTAATGTTAAACAACAGGTAACAGCAGAAACTACATTTGCTTGTTTGAATGTTGTCGTTCAATTTCAGCTTGTCTCTCAGACATATCTGCTTGGATGTCTGGGCGACACCTCCAATTGAATTTATCAAAAAAACGAGATCCTGACTACTGCAACTCTCTCATGTCTGGAGCTTCTGCAGTTACCATCAAACCCCGCCAGATGCTCCAAAAACCAGCTGAAGTTCACCCATGTCCCACCTCTTCTCACCTCCCTTCACTGGCTCCAGTAGCTGCACGAATTGAGTTTAAATCCTTGATGCCTAAAGGACTATTAATGGATCTGCTCCATCTTACTTTGACACACTACTGGTAAGTTACACTCCTACACACTCTCTCAGATCTGAGAATGAAATGAGGCTAAAAATTCCATCTTCACGAGGTCTCAGATCACAGTCCAGTCTTTTCTCCTTTGTGGTCGCTGCTGGTGGAACAACCTGCCCTGTCCCATTCGACTGACAGACAGTATCACCACCTTTAAAATACATTTAAAAACTCACTAGTTCAAAAAGTACTTCAAGTGACTCTACCACACACACACACACACACACACACATTACGTTGTCTAGCATTAAACAATTCTAACATGTTCCTTGTCTTGACGAGTTAGATCTTATCAGGGTTCTTTGTTGTAGTATCTCAGCGTTTACGGGAATCTGAATGGTAACTGCTGGTGTTTTTTCCTTGTATTTTTACTGCCAAGTAAAGTAAAGTAAAGAATGTTACTTTCCTTTTACTTCCATCACAGGAAACCCATTCAAACTGGATCTCCATCTTTGTTCAACTTTGGGTGAACCCAGTGGCTCCCTGCCTGATGCTGGTACACGTGGAGCCCAGTCTGGGACAAACAGCATGTGAAAGGTTCTGGTTCCACCAGCAGCTCGGTGTCACCATGGCCACTGTGTGTTCAGACTGACTCAGTAACACAAACACTGACAGTGTCTGTGTCCAGTCACTGAACTGGGCTGAAGGTGAAGCTCAGTCTGTCACGTTTGACTCAGAGCAGCTGACCTTTGACCTCCAGTCTGTCTGGAGCAGGGTTCAGCCATAAGGGGCCGCACATGAGGTCTTTATGAGCCAATATGTGTCCAGTTCAGGTTCAGTTTGTACACGTGGCTTCTCAAACGGTGGTCCGGGGATCTCTGTGCAGTTCTGTTTCTTTTCCCGCATGTTGTTTTATATTTGAAAGTCATGACTTTTTGTTTTTAGGTAGTGGTGCCGTCGTGCCATTTCATTTGATCCTGGCTGATTGCAGCTGGCAGCTTCTCTGTGCCAACATTGAACGGGTTAGTTTGACTGCGCTGTTTGATTTACCAGCACAGAGCACAGCAGTAAAGTCCAGGGAGCCCAGTGCAGATCTGAAAACATGTATGGTAGATTTACACGGTCAGGAATGTCTCCCAGAGGTTTCTAAACAAGTGGACCTGATCATGAGGAATGATTGGCTGTCTGGACCCAACAACACTGGCTACGGTTAAACGTGGGGGTGGGAGCATCTTTACATCATTCTGCTGTCTGTGGACCAGGTGCGCTGCACAAAGTGGATGAATGATGAAGGAGGAGGAGGAGGATCACCTCAGAACTCTTCAGTATGACCTCAGAACATCAGACAGACGGCATTTTAACACAGGTCACAGCTGGTTGTGAAGTTTATGAAGCAGGATTTAGACAAAGCCCCGACCCAAACACGACTGGACCATATTTAAATGGCCGGTGTGACGAAACCAACAAATGCAACTGAACTCTACCAATTGTGCCAAGAAAAGAGAAGGAGACATATCTGCAACAAACAACTGGTGGTTAACTGCCCATTAGCTGTTGAGATATCTTGTTTTAGCCCAGAGAATCCCCACCCTGCACTGTAACCGTGCTGTTGTGTATTTCGGGGACAGGGAGGAGGTGGGAACATTTAGAGAACTCCGATAAATTATGGGATTGGTGGTAATTGTTTGCAGAACGCCTCTGCTGCTGTGTTGGATTAAACTGAGCCATAACTCAGGGCCTGTGGCCTGGCAGGCGAGAGTTAGCGCTGCAGCTAATGTTAGCAGCAGGTAAAGGGGCCTGACACACGCTGCTGAAGTCAGATGATTCACTGCTGAAGATGAACTCAAGCTGTCAGAGCAGTCTGATTTCTGCACTCATAAATCTGATGAAGTGGAGGCATTAGCCTTCATTCACTTCAGCACATTTAGGAGGTTTTTGCTCATGGTGATATCATGCAGAACTAAGTGATACACAGCGCTTTGCCGTGTCGTCCAAATGGACTCAAGCCAAGAGCAGTCAGCTGTTCGATGAACAGGTAAGTGACATCTGATGCTCGTGGGGCTTCAGTAGACTGTAAGAACATTGATGACTCCAAAGAACGAGTGGGCAGTCTGACGACAGCTTCATCTGTCTCATCACAATCCACAATCTGTTTGTGTTTCTTCACCATTTTGAAATTTGCTGTGGAGTGCAGCCAGGGTAGAATCAGCCATTTGTCCCACGAGCAGAGCACGCTGGATGTTTGGTTCTGTTAGCTCGTTGACATTGATCCACATCATGGAGTTTGTTTAGACTTTACTGGACTCAGTCAAACACACTTCCAGTTGGTCCTGGCCTTTTCCAGGTTTTCTCTTGTTACTGATCCTGTTTGGGATTTATAAAGCCAGCTGAGTGTGAGTTGCCTGGATGGGAGTCAGCACCTCCAACTCTGATGCTGTGTTAACAGTGAGAGAACTCAAAAGGTTTTATCCAATAGCAACTGGACTTGTTTGCTTTTGGATAAAACCTTTTTGAGATAACCATGACCTGGATGACTGAGAACCTTCAGAGAACTGTTCTCTCCTGGTTAAAATGAAGACTTGGCTAACAGACCGGACCGTAGTCTGTAGTCTGTGTTCTTCCCTAGAACCGTAACCTTACTGACAGACATGGCAGAAAAATCCATGTGGACCATGACATGAACACCTGGCGATCAGGAACCAGCAAAGACTGTTTGATGCACACAGAAACTGAATTATATAAATAATAAATAAGCATCCACAGCTGAACTCATGATGCGTTTGTGTGTTTGCAGCTGTCTAACCTCTGTACAGCTGAGATCAGTGGGTGCTCTGTCTGTGGGGGAGAATGGGGAGGAGGGGGAGGGGGCAGCAAATGACTGCCCTGGGACCTTTGAGCAACACTGGAAGCGTGGTGTTCACGTGTCCTCTTTAATCCACTTGTCTGCTCTGCTGCACATCGGGATCAGTTACAAATGCAGGCGAAATGTCACCTCCAAGTCTCCGGGGGGGGGAGTACTGCAGCTCAGCCAATCAGGTTGGCCGTCTGCCTGAGATGGAGATGACCCAACGACAGGAGAACACATACAGTATGAATTTAAGTTCTGCTGGTTCTGATTCTAACTCTGCGTGTCTGCAGGTGTCCTGGTGTGATTTTGGTGAGTTGGTTCTGCTGGTTCTGATTCTAACTCTGCATGTCTGCAGGTGTCCTGGTGTGATTCTGGTGAGTTGGTTCTGCTGGTTCTGATTCTAACTCTGCATGTCTGCAGGTGTCCTGGTGTGATTCTGGTGAGCTGCTTCTGCTGGTTCTGCTGGTTCTGATTCTAACTTGGATTCTCCGTAATGAACCTTTTGCAACATGATTGAGAGCCTGTGGTTGACTAGTGGACGCCGCTCTTCCTGTGCAGTGATTGGTCCATTACCAAACTCACCTGGTTGAGTCTGACGCACTGATGATGATGACGACCTTTGCCCTCCTCCTGGATGATGGTTCTTCTCTTCAGTCAATAAATACCAATAATACAGACGGCGGGTCCTAAGCCTCACGTTCTCCGTGAGAGGATTAAAAAAGGTTCACACCAGAACACAGAGGAAGAAGAATGTCCTGCGCCGACCCTGTCCCGCAGCAAAGGTACCGTAGAATAATCAGATGTGTGTCTGTTTGGACAGAGCAGAAATCATGGGGTTATGAAACAGAGTTTGGCAGCCAGGTCTGGCAGTGGTTCTACAGCTCGAGCCGTGTTGCTCAATCAGCCTCTCAGCACCACAGCTCGCAAATTAAATATGAGCCGCTGGGTAGAAGATAAGACTGATCTCAGGCCGATCTGCACAGCGTCAGTTCTTCTTATCGGAGACGCGGTGACACGAGTGCAGCACGTGGTCGCTGTCTGACCTTTGGCACCGTCTGCTGCTGCTGCTGTTCACTCCTCATCAGGGCCGTGATCAAAGCCGTCACACGGGGTGACGGGACGGTTCTGTGGTAGTAACACACCTGAGGGAACTGGCCAATAGGAGCGCTCCAGATGCTGCGTGTTCAAAACGAGTTGTTGGACTCAAAGGGCAACTTTCTCAGCCTGAAGTTTAAGGAAACGATCTGTCGTGACTAACACAGAACCTTCCCGTCACCTTCAGAACTTTCCCTCAGTGGAAGGATCAGACAGACACAATCAGCACAAACTGATCTGACACAACCCATTTGTTTAGAGCAGGGGTCGGCAACCCGCGGCTCCGGAGCCGCATGCGGCTCTTTGATCCCTCTGATGCGGCTCCGCTTTTGAAAAA